>BLKR01000409.1:0-541996 GCA_011170035.1 Teleogryllus occipitalis
TGAGGTATACAAATTTTCTCTCTACTTTAATATCTCGCAAAGATCTTAGCGTCCGGCTTGCTGGGTCAATGGGTCACGATATATATAATCCTTATTACCTTTATAATGGATTATAGAATCCGCAGACTATACAGCGCTGCTGGGAATCTGAAATTAGAATGATTCTAATTCCTAGTTCATTACTGTTTGGATTGACTAAATGAAAGATCACTTTCTTTTCTAAAGAACAAAATTTAACAAAGTTTATTGTTACCTTTTTGCAAACAATATAGTGAATTTAATACATGATTTTAATGTTAGGCCTTTGATCAAGATATCTTTGAATTTAGAATTTTATACCGCGGTTAACTTATCTTTTCTTCGTTGATGTCCCTCGAAGACTTCTCAGTCGAAATATCTTGCGAGCTTGCCGTAGTCCAAAGTTCCAAGAAATCCTCTTCTGCTCCTATCCAAGATGGTGTCAAACTATCAAAATTATCAGTCCTGATTACGTCCTATGACATAGTCCCGAAACCTATAACTCGATTACCACCCCCGACGAAGTCCCAATTTATGCATCAATATTACTTTCACATGCAATATCTGCAATATTATTTGCTGTCCTTCAAATTTCACAATCTGATAACCCGACTCTGACTATCTGCACTACCTCGCTCCCTCTCACGACCCACGATCCGTTCAGACACGCGATGCCGGTCAGAATGAAATCTTCTTGCATGATTCACCCCTCGAAGCTTCGTATTAAACTACCTTCTTTTTTTTCATAACATTTGACCGTCCTTCTCTCACCCAGCCAATCCATGCGTTCGTTATATTTTGATGTAGCTGACCTTTCGATCGTCTAAACTTCTTAATGCATATTCCACCATATTGTCTTCAAATAAATGTTAGTTTATATTCATGTGACATATCGGTATGTCACAATATGTTACTGGAGTTTGAAGTAATATATAAGTTAAGTAGCAATTTTTTTTATTTAAATGTGATAATGTCCTTTTTTAATTTTTTTGTTTTTCATTGCAAGAACATAATTTCCTCGGAATAATTTTTGATCTTATAATAATAATAATAATAATAATAATAATAATAATAATAATAATAATAATAATAGTAATAATAACAATTCTAATAATAGTAATATCAGTTATAATAGTAACAATACTAATAATAAAATACTATTCATTCAGAAATGATTTAACGATATTAATGATGCCTAGTGCATTTAGCAAATTCAGGATGAAGGAAATAGAATTTTGGTTTGGCATTCTCCTTCTACATCAGTCCAACTGCAATTTAACACAGGCAGGATGGGATATGCCAGTTCTTTTTTCTTTGCTTCAACTTGAACAGTCAACATGAAACAGAGAATCAGTGGGATTAGAATTTTTATTTTTGTTTTTTAAGGGAGGTAGTGGTGTGATTTGTGTATTCCTTCACACTGTAGAATATGTTGTTAAGCAGGAAAGCTTTCAATTTACTTTTAAATCTATGTATTGTATTCATATCTTTAATATCATGGCTCAATTTGTTGTAAAGTGTAATGCTCTCTATTAGGGTACTTTTTTGATAAAGTGTAGTTTCAGAATGGGGAACATGTAGGTTATCCTTTTGTCGAGTGTTATAGTTGTGTACACCTGAATTTAGAGTGAAAGTGTCTTTGTTTTCCACGAGAATCTTCTTTGTGAAGACAACTATTTCAAATATGTACATGCATGGTAGTGGAAGAATCCTTAATTT
Organism: Teleogryllus occipitalis; assembly: GCA_011170035.1. NCBI lineage: Eukaryota > Metazoa > Arthropoda > Insecta > Orthoptera > Gryllidae > Teleogryllus > Teleogryllus occipitalis. Next base: position 1,738 of record BLKR01000409.1, read on the forward strand.
TTTGAACAAGGGTTTGCAAGACTCCAGCTTATGAGTGCTAGTCATTGTTCGCAGTATTCTTTTTTGGATAATAAATGTACGAGTGCTATAACAATAACATGTCTGTTTATTGAATTTATCATGATTGGACAATAGATACTGCATTGATTGTTCTATGTTGCAGGGTTGCAGTGTCTACCGGATTTTTCATTTTATAAATATGGAATGTTTTATGTATATTATTTCACGTATTGTAAATGTTTCCATTATTTTGACTTATGTTTCTGTATGCATGCTAGAAATCGGCCCTCAGTCGTCATCCTGATCGGAAGGATGGGTATGCTATCAATATATGTAAAATTTTAAAGTAGTTTATTAATTTGTAAAGTCAGCCAAATTCCTTAATGTTGATTTTTAATGATAATATTTTTACAATCCAATTCAGGATTAATTCACTTTCTTATTCAATTTTTTTATATATATGGTAGCATACTAATTTGTTTTCCCTGGTTTTCCCTGATAGCTTAAGGTAAATGCCAGGATGTTTTGTAATGTTTGTAAGCCCAGGGGCATTAGGCTTTAAAATTGTTGTAAAAATTCAATGATTTTTGTGAAAATAAATTGCTGTGGACCATCGGTGTTCAAGAAATTTTAATGACTGCTCCTTGCAATTTGTCATTAAAATTGACCACCCATGGTGCATCAGTTTATTCTTTACTGAACCTTCGCATTATATCAAATCATATATTTGATCAATTCAATTTTCATGAAATTTCAAACATTGTCATTTTCATACAGTAGATTTGTTCATTCCTTAGATATGCTTTGATCGTGGTCATGTGTCGATATTACGTGCATAAAACTATAATTATACAAATATTTCTAGTTCAGTAAAGAATAGTTTTATTTCACTTCATTGTGTACTGTTGGAAAATTAAAATTATTTTGAGTCTTGTATTTCATTTCATCTCTATAAATCCCCTGTTTATACCTTTTTTTCCTATTGTATAATAAAATAACATATAACTATTTCATTTATTCTTCAGTTTCAATAAAATTTTATTAATTCTGAGAGTTCAAATATTTTTAAATTTATAAGTAATTTAATTAAAAGTATTATATTTAATATTATAATTAATTAATAAAAACAAATTTCATATATAAATTATAAATTAAATTATTTTACCATATGCCTGTTGCGATTTATAAGTCGTAAAACAATATTAACAAATCATTTCAGCATATCTGGATTTTTGAAGGCCACTACGTACTACATTTAAACAAGTCGCGTCGGCGCTTTCGCGTTTTATTTCGATGAGGTTGGCAGTGCCGAAACTCCGCCATCTTGAATTTTTAGGGTCTTTTCTTACGTGGAAACACCTATACCCAACAACGCCTAAATTGGGGCATTTCGAGTTTACAGCACAGAACATTGTCTCAGAAACTCAGAATTTCTGAGTCAGAAACACCCAGACGCAAAAACGATCACAGGAGGACACCGTTACGTTTACGCACAAAGCACTTGAATAATTGCCGGGTGCGGCCTGTAGATTTCGCGCACAGCGCCTTTGCGCCCTTCGACGCCATTAGTATACTCTCTGTTCGACGCTATTGGCCCAACACGGGTCTAAGATGTCGGAATTCAAATTCAAATAAGAACAGGCCCCGGCCTATCTATTAGGACAGAGGACTGGCGTAAACGTAACGGTGTCCTGTGAACGTGTTTGCGTTTGTGCGTTACTGAGTTTCTGAGACGGTGCTCTGTGCTGTAAACTCGAAATGCCCCAATTTAGGCGTTGTTGGGTACCCAATTGCCCAAACAACAAAAAGATAAGGAGTGGACGGCAATTCTTCAGGTTTCCAAGAGATCCTGCAAGGTAAGCGAAATGAAATGCTAAGCATGGTTCCATAAAAATATGTAGTGACATAGTAAATTAACTATGTCACTAAATAGTACATGAAATTAATTTAAATAATGTAATTATATGTCAGGTTATTGTAAACACTTATGAACATCCAATGTATTAAAGTCATGAAAACACTGGTTGCTTTAATAATCATGTAATGGATAAGTTTTAATAGCTATAATAACATTAAGGTGATTTTGAAATAACTATAATGGCTCAATAATACATTACTAATTTTATTACAGGTGTATGAAATGGTTAAAGGCAATTGGGGACCCGATTTTGGCATCTTGCCCTTGGGAATTTCTCACAAAGTTAAGGTATTTATGCATGGAGCACTTCACGCCGGAAATGTTCACTGCAGCAGGCAGACTAGCACATAATGCAGAACCAGTAATTTTTGCTGATGTGCGTCCTGAGTTGCCGGAGGGAGCACTCAGGTCATTTATAGAAGGCTTACCACAAGAAAGGCGTATGTTTCTAAATTTTTTTTTTTTTTTAAAGCACCTAGAAGGTGTAATAAGTAAACTTTTCTTTTTTAATTTAATTAAACATCCTTATTTCTTTTGCAGGATCTGCTCTATGTGCTCTGCATGTAGTGGACAACATTTCTCCTGAGTTCCCTGAATATTCTGGTGAGTGCAAATGCGTTGTTGAATGAAGATAAATGATTGTGTGTTGTTTTGTATGTCAATGATACCATGTCTCTTTGTATTGCAGGCCCTTCTCCACCTGGTGAAGAAGATGTGAAAGGGGACATTGCTGGAAGGATTAATTCTGAATTTTCAGAAATTGTAAAAGTAGGTGTTATTATCCGCAACTTCTTACAATTACAATATTGAAGATAGAGACTTTTCCTTCGAATTAAATTTGTTGTGCATAAATAGTTTTTCATTTAAGGTAGGAAGATTATTTTGTAAATTTTAGTTTTTGTGCAATTGTGGGTGAACTATTTGCAATTTTAAAAAATTACAAAAAGATTTTCTTGAAAACGGCTCCATTTTTTAAATTTTAGGTGTGGTTAGTTCCAAATGAACCCTATATGATGACAAATGCCATATTGCCATATTTTTTTATTTTATTTTTTCAAAAATTACAGAAATGTAATTTCTGTGACTTGTCTTTCATGTTGGTAATACATTAAATGCGATTTCTGCACAGTATTATATTTATGAGTACATGCGCTTTAAATAATGTCAAGTAAAGTTTCTCGAAAACAACACTTTTTTGTTCAAATGAGCCATTAGTATACTCTCTGGAGCTGGCGAAGTCGCTCCTACCGTGAACGCTAGCAGACTGACATGCTTACAAATTCTACCGCGAGGTGTCTCTGCTATCAGAAAATGCCACGCTAGAATCAAGCAGATGTCGCGATCATGCGACACCTAGCGGCACGACTGAGAAACTCGCAAAACGCCGTGGAAATATATGCTACCGTGAAAACGGGCCTTCAGTTTCATAAGTCGGCTATTCCGACAGGAAATTGTTTATGCTGCCGTATTGCGAATCTAGTGCGCCTTAATACGCGGCCTGGATTACGCTAAGCGATTACTGTTGAATAAGAGCAAGTTGTGGTGCTGACGGCGATGGAAGAAATAGATCTTGTAGCGGAAAGCGTTATTAAAATAGAAGAGGTAAACTGTGTTTGTCTATTTGATAGGTTCCCCCATGACTTCGAACTTGTGTGACAAATATAATGGCTACTAATTCTAAACAAAAGCTGGTTTCTATATTTTTAAGTTCACAGTATTTTTAAAATTTTTATAAAACTGGAAACAATGTGGACTAGTGCTGTTCTGTGATTACCAACTATTTTTCTCTTTGCAACCTGAGAACAATAATGATGGTGCCGTAATTTTAATCCAAAATTGAAAACCTGAACAAAATTAATGTAACCGGAGTGTGACAGGCAGAAGGGCCCGTTTTTTACCATTCTTTTTAAGTAATTAAAAGAGCTAATTGACTGTGAAATTATACATCAGTATGTATATTGAGAAAAAAATAATTAAAAACTACTGGACTATAAAGTTGTCCATGTCAATAACGCTGGGGAGGTTTGTAAACGTGTAGTACTGTTTCTCAAATAGAGATCATTCTTATGTAATTGTAAGGAATTTTATGTATGAAGAATATCACTGAAATATTTTTATTTTATATTTATACACTGGTGAAATAACAACCTTTTGTTGTGAAAAGGAACTAGAAGGCAGGAATGTTTCCAAATCCTTTATATTAGTCATTAAAAGATCTAGAACAGTGCAAAAAATAATATTTTTCATATTTCAGAGTGAGATTGTAAAAATTTGAAACCATTTAATAATAATTTCTTTCTCCCACATGAAATAGGTATTTTCTATACAGTGTTTTTAAAATGGTACAACTAACTTTCTGTTCTTATTTTGTAATCCATTTGGAAATCTCTACATGTCAGTGGTTATAAATACAGTTTATTTTGAAATTTAAAGTTCTTGTTTATTTTGCTTATTATATTTTATGGACTTAAAATGTCAAAGTTTGCTACATTTTATGACTGAAAATTAAGTTTTTTTGTTCCTGAAAAATCTTGCTCTGATGTGAGGGGTTTCTCAGTTATGGCCATGTTGAACATATGATTGACTGCTTTCTTGTTTTGTTATTTGTAGATAAAAGAAGAGCCAATGGACAAGAAAGAAGACTGTTGCTGGAATTCTATTGTGAGTTAGTCTTATAGTAGTGTTATTAAGTCAATGTAATAGAAATTACATTGTGGATTTTGAGATAATTACCAAAAAATTGTAATGCTTAATGCTATTTCAAATTTGAGTGTATTGGTCTATGTAGATTGGAGAGAATTGGAGAGAAAATATTGATTATTGGTGTAAATCATCTTTGTTTTGTTTGATGTGAGCTGGCTATATTAATATTTGTTATGAAAATGTGTTCGTGTCTGTTCTTGAATTGCAATTCGTATGACTTCACGCTCACAAACACCACATTGGTATACTAGAAGTGGGAGTTTTTGTATTTTTTGACTTTTCATAATAAATCTCTACTCTGGATTGTAATAAATCATTGGGCTATGATGAATACTCAAACAAATCAAGCAGACAATGGAGAAGCTTTTTATTTAAATTTAATTTTTAATAATGTAAGTGAAAAGAAGTAGTCAGAAGTTCACCCATTAAATATCAATAAATCTTCTCCAGAACTGCTGAAGATCTGTTCAGATATTAATGTAGAATTACTCTGCCGTCAACACTCGACCAAAGGCTAAGTGATGTTCTGTGTCGATAATGAATAATTAAGATGATTAAGATGCAGCAAATACAAAAGAAAAAAAGTTTTATTTTTGTTTGTTATTCAAAGCATGTCTTGGTTACATTTTTATTACAACTCAACTTGAGTTGTTTTTAGATGCTTCGCTATGGGCAGCCATGAGCTCTTTTCTTTTTCTTTTAGGCCAAAGATGAACCCGGTGCTTTGCTGCATTCAATAAAAGAAGAAGATGATAAAGATGACGTGAGTACAGTCATTCATCTTGTCTTATAACAATAAAATAATTTTTAACATAATTAGGACAAGCAAATCCTTTTGACATTGAAATGATATCAATTCATTGTACAATTGAGGGAATAATACAATTGAAATTGAACAATAGAAAGAGTTGTTAAAATTCAAACGTGGTCATAAAGAATTTTTATTTCTTCTCTCATCCTCAATCCTACAATGTGAGTTATGTAATGAATATGACATGTTGTGTATCAATGTAAAAAATTAAAATTATTACCCCCTTATTAGAAGAGTGCTGCTACGCTCTTGACTTATCATGCATAATTAGTGATAAATGCTGATGATGATTGGTCTGTCACTGAAGAAGGAATTGCTAGAATTATATATCTTTGTGAAAAGGAAAGGTCAATGTGAAATGGACAGTAGGGTTGTTATATTTTTTTGACAGCTGAAGTAGCGGGAAGTAGATTTGTATTAGGAGGGTATGGGCAATGTTACAATATTTCTTACCCCATATCAATTAAACAAGAAAATACAGTGTGCTGGTATAGCACTATTAGTTCGGTTGATGTACTTTTTTTTTTTACTGTGCAGGAGTTGGAGCCTCCAGTCGCCGTGTTTGTTCAGCCAATGGAGAAGCAAGAAGGAACCTGTATTGAACAAACAAAGGTAAGACTGTTATATACATTTACTTGATAATATTTTAATACAAGGAAGCATTGGGTAGTGACATGTTAAAACCCTCTGTAAATGTCTTTATTTTAAATAGATGGTTCTTCTTAATAATGTTAACGATTCTTTGAAACAATGCAAACTGTTGCATGCACAGCAACATAATGGAATATCAAAATTTACTTAATGTTAAGAGAACCCGGTTAAGTTGCACATTAGCCAGACAGTGGGAATAAAGATGTATGATCGACCATGTGAGGATCATTTTGAACTTCTTCCAGTGAGCTGATAATGGTAACAGGGTGCTGGCTAAAGTTAATAGTTCATGTGTCAGGCATGTTGAGGGTTTACAGGGGCGTTATTACTGGGAGTGTTTGTAATTAAGTGTTCCAGATGCAGATTTAATTCTTAAAGAATTGAAACAAACCCAAATGATTTATGGATTCACAGCAACATTTGACTTGGCTCTTAGTCTCTGGTTTTTGTCCAATTCTTAGAAAGTTATAATAATCCTTCCTATTTGTAAGCAGGAAAGAGAACATCCTTTTTGCTAACTTCACTTTAGTTTTTTAGCCACTTTATCTAATCGTTTTTAAAAAAAATTAATACTGATGTATTAATTAAAAATTAATACTACAGATATTGGGTGTTTTATAACTTGTACATTTTTTGAAATTCTACAAAAATCTAACTTGCACCATTTTTGTACTTATTTATTGTACATGTGAGGAAACAATTGTTTTCTTTTTTTATTGTTTTAAATAAAATGTTAAATTAAAACCTCATTTTAAACATATCTGATATTTCATGCAAAACTGCTCGGGGGGGGGGGGGGATGTAGATAACTTTATTTCTTTCCTAATTGTGAAGATATTTTATTAGAAAACCAGTGGTGGCACTGACTTTCTTACATTAGATCACTTTCCAATATCAACGCAAGTGTTTTGGTATTGTCCCACCTTCTTGGCAGTTGCTCTCAGTCTGCACTGTAAAGTAATTTTTTCACATTTTCTTATTTTTAGGCCTCATAATTGTAGAATTGAATTATGAGTTCAAGAAAATTACTGAAGAGTAAAACATGGTTCTCTATGCAAATTCTAATTTAAAAGTTTGGAGCTGTCCTACAGAAAATGTTGGTTAGATGCTTGTAAGAATACGCAATTTTGAGGTAATTTTTAGAGAAAAGTTTTGATTTTGTGAGAAACTTCATCAGAAATCGTTTAAAGTGTAAGTGCTCACAAATACAATAATGTATTTAAAATGCCAGTTATGTAAAAAATAAGGCCTTGAGTAATATTTGAGAAAAATACATTGAAGAAAAAACAACAACAACATAAACACACTCAAAATGGTGTTTATGGCTTGTTTTCAGTGAATTTAGTTCACTCTGTACTTTTGCTTTCCTTTGCGGATGCCTATGGTGGCATGTGGGAGCAGAAATTGCGTAGCCAAAAGTAGCTTCTAGTCAGCGAACCCTTGACTAATTCTTCTGATCAAAAGTAAATTATTTTTTAATTAAAAGTTATAATTTTCTTTAAATTGAATGGCAAATATATTACTTGCATTTGCCCATACAGTATTAATTTACGAATTTCCTACTTCAGGGAGAATGGGATTCCTGTCATTGTACTGTGATGGAAATGCTTTTATCAACAAAGAACACATACACATTTATGAAATTAATGATAAATTTATTGGCCGCTTACACTAAAATACGAAATGGCACAAGTGCAGGCACACAAATGATACATTTGGCAATCATAGAATTGTCTTCTTAGGAATGAAGTAAATGTCTTCCTTTTGATTCTATTCTTTCTTCGCCAAAAAATAACTAATTATTGCTCTGTTTAAACACATCACCCAGCTGTTTGGAAAGGGACGTACTTTGCATGTCAGACTGGTGGTTTTGTGTGGGAAGGCGGACTCACTTCAGTGAATGACCTGGTTTGTGGAACATCTTTAATAGACGTCCTTCACAGGTCATAGGCAGCAGATTATTCAATGTGCCCCCTTCTTTCGCCAAATTACATCATTGTCATGTGCCAGTCTTTGATGAGTGTCACAGTGTACGATAGTTCCTGAAACCTTTCTGATCTTAAACTAATGTGGCAGAAATTTTGACGCAAGTCGGCAACCTACGCTAAAGTGAATCACAGAAGAAATTCAGCAAAAGTCACACAGGGCATTACTGTGCCCAGTGTCCTGTGCCAAACAAGTCCGTAAGCAAGTGCGACATACGCCTGGTCGTTACACAGCAGCCTGGTGACCTACTAGTAAGCACATCTCTGCGTATAGTGTGTCTCTTCCTCCCTTAAGCTCATCTCGTTGAAGCTTTGTATCCCTCTCTCTGACTTTTTATTTTGAGCTCTGGTTGATTCAAGCCAATTGCGTTTTAAATAATTCACCACCATTCACATTTCACTTGTGGAAGGTTCCAGAAGTGAAATTTTCCATTAGTGCTTTTTCTTGTTTACACAAACTAAGAAAACTCGTAGTTTCATCTCGCAGCTGCAAGCTGTACATGTACATGTGAGGATGATTACATTTAATTTGTTGGTGTCTGAAGGAAATGCTGATGTGACAAAGAGCAATCTGCTTTAAAGCCTGCTCACCTAGGGTGGACTGAGGTAGGTTGGTCTGGAGACGGTGCGGCAGGAGGGTGTGTGTGCTAAAACTATTTATGACCAGCACTGCTCAGGGTGGGGCAAATCCCTAGTAGTTGAAAGGTTCGTGCTCTCACTTGGAGCGCGAAAGGGGGCTGGGGCAAGTTAGAACTCACATCAAGGTGCAAAAACCGTCTTGGAGATGAAATGTGTTAATAATTTCACAAAATCTTATTTATGATTAAATAGCTCTGTCTTGGTTAGCAGAATCTCTGTGCTGCCATTATTTCAAAAAGTAAGCTAATTCCTATTTCATTATTTAATGTTCCATTACAAGAATAACAGGGAGACCAGTCGGGAGCTTAGAGCTTGTCCTGAGTGGGGAATGCCCCGCCGGTGGGAGAGTCGTGGTTGGGGGAAACCGCGCTAGCCCACGCTAGGTCGGCACCGGATCTGGCCATTCAGAGGGGAAACATCACCGCCATCTCCCAAGAAAACACATGCACTACACTAACGGGACTAATGACTAAAGCAGTTGATACCCTCGAAACACGAAAAATTAATCAATCAAATACAAGAAGAATAAGATCCAAAATAATTAAAATTGTATCATTTATTACAAAAAGGAAAAATAAGATTAAAAATTGCAAAATAAAAATCCATTTATGACAGTGCAAAACTTTATTAGTGAAAACAAGTCATTATTTGCTGGTGAAAGTATTTAGCTTTTGTTTCTTAACAAGGTAGTTTTTCTCATATCCTATCAAGTTTTTACTGTTTTTATTTTCTCGTATACATATGTATATACAGAGCAATATACGTAGTATAGAGAAAGTTTTGTAATGCTGTGGAAAATCGATTTCAAGATTTTAATGGAAATACACTTGTACCCCTGATACCAATACCAATTTTATTTTATTTTTTTCCAAAACGGCCATCTGTTTGTCCATCTCTCTGAATACTACTAGTGCTTAAACCATGTGTAGGAATTTTTTCAAAAAACCTCTGTCCATCAGCCTTTAATTGATGCTTTGAAAAAAGATTTGTTAAAATTGGGGTTTTTAACATGAAGCTCTCTGGACATTTTATAAATTTTTCTTTAAATTTTTGGTAAGGGTAGAGTCCAAGGTTCCCTTAATCGAGTCCGCACTAGATTCGCAGTACTGCAACATAAACAATTTCGTGTATGAATAGCCAACTTATTACTCTGAACAACTCCTTCGCTTTTGTTTTGTTTGTTAACCTCACTCCTCATGCGGTTGTGAGACAGTTCACTGTCCAATAATGTATGTTTTTCTTTAGTATTAAAAAAAAAAAATCTGTAAACGAATATTATCTAAATGAACAATATAGTTAATTAAGAGTTACCGTAATAAATTAGTGGAAGCAAAAGAGTCATTAAAAGGTGTCAAGTGCAAATGAAAAATACCACTTTAAAAGACAAATTTCTGTGTTCATAATGCTTTTGAGATGGTACTAGTATCAATTTCTGATAGTAAATAAATATTTTCTTAATTAATTTTTTTAATAATAAATGCTCTCCAAGGAGAACCTTTGTTCTTTAATAATTATCAATTCCTTAATAGTTTCAACTGTTAATGGTTTATATGGAATGTAAATAAATGCCATAATTATTCAAGTTAATTAAATTGTATAAATGGCAATTTTTAAGTGACCTAATGAATTGTTTCTATCAGTCCAGTGATGTCAAAATTAATGTAAATGCATCCATTTTAACTGTTCAATTATTCATTAGCTTTTAGAAGTAAAATTTTTTAAAAAAATTAGAAAATCGTCATTAATTTAACTAAATATTCAGTAACTTGTCTGTTGTAACCAGAGACAGTCTTCCTCTTTATATGTATTTCTTCTCCATTTCAACGGGGTGTGATGCACAAGATTGGGAAATTTATGGTAATAAATAGAACTTTTTGATTTTTTTAAGTTCTTTATTGAAACAGGAATATAACACTCAATATAAATGGCACAGTAAATATATTGAAATAAACTGAATATACTCAAACAAACTCGGTCGAGGAACCTGAAAAGCAAATATCTATCTTGCTACTTCATTGCTAGAATTGGCTCAATGAAAAATCATATATTCATTTCACAAAAACATGGAAATTTATTAAACAATTTAAAACAATTTTGGTATTGTATAACTTTACCCAATATAAAATTAAACGTTTGTCATGACCGTTCCAACCTTATGTCTTCGCGCGCTTTTGAACCATCTTCATCCATCTTCGACGCCGCCGTCCTCAGGTCCAGACACCATCTTCTCTTTTCTTTTCTCGGAAGCTCACTTCAATCACCGTTCATCAGATGAATAAACTATTTGCTGCTAACATTCCAGTCCAATCTCTGACAACTTCGCCCAAGCCCTCAGTCCCTCCAACTCGTTCACATGAAATATTTTAAGCTCCACTGTCACACTTAGTGTTCAAATGTTGATGTTCTCTCAATATCCATTCCCTAGTAGATGCTTACAAGTCCCCAAAGAAAAAAAACTCCTAACATTAATTGGAGCACGATCCGTTCATGAGCACGGCACCAGTCAGAATGCACCGGCGAGGGAGGGGAGCCCATGGTTGCCCCTTCCGCTTGGCCATAGAGTTGCCCACGGTACTGGAAGAACGTGGACGTGAGGCAGAACTCGGCTAAGTCAGCCCGTTCCGTAGTGAGCCCCCGGGAGCCAAGTGTTTTGCGTATGACGGTAGTCGCCTCGCCCACCGGTACCATAGTGAACAAAGACGTGATATCGAAGCTGACGAGGATGTCCGTGTCATACGCTGGCTGAGCATCCGGCCAATCAGCAGTCAGGAGAGAAACCACATAAAAACCCCGTGCGCAGTCCATCTTCGCGCAATTCTACGCCCTGATGAAGGTCGCAGAATGGCGACCGAAACGTCGGCACCTGTGCCCTGGACGCGGCGTCTCCCGGAGAGCCAAGTAACTTCAGTTTCCGATATGGTGGCTCATATCTCTCACAATGTTAAAATTCCAAACGAAATTTATAATCTATAACTCATACTCGAAAATAAGAAGACCGTTGTTCCCACGGCTGCCCTTCCGGAAGAGGAGATATCGATATCGGTGAAAGTTATGTGTCCAGCGCCTGCCTGGTATCAGCTCTAGCGGGAAAAATGAATCGGGAGAGTCAAGAGGCAAACTGTACCCCCACTCACGCATAGAAGTAACTGGAGCAGTTGATTTCGTAAGAACTGATGACAGACGCAGGTTCGGTCACGCACGGTGGGAGGCGGTATCTCATGCGAAGCGAAGCAGATCAGTTTAGAGATTTTTGTCAAGCAGTTCGAAACGTTCGCTTGAAGATGTCGGAGCGGTGCAGCTCCTTCCGTAGTGAAACACTTCAGAGGTAAACTATTACGGAGTGGTGACAAAGTGTGGTATTGAACTTTTAAATACACTTTTAGCGCTTTTCAGCACTTCTCGAGCAAGGTATTTCTGAAGTGACGCTAGAACGCTAATGTAGAGCATACTATTAAAGAGGAACAGAGGATGGGGGAGGTAAACAGTGTCGTGGACAAGATAGTCATCACCGAATCATCTGCTTCAGACATGGAAGGAATTTAACCTCTTTCTGAATTAGAGTGATCGTAAGTAAATTGTTTGCATGAGATCAAAGGGTGAACTTTATTTAATACATTCGAAATAACATTATTTCGAAATTGGATATTGATATTCACTTGTTTACTTCATTTTCGTAAAGATTTTTTAAAAATTTAACTTCGCAAACTGAATGTTAAGGATGATTTAATTAGTTTTACTATTACGTGGTTTCTGATAATGTTTGTAAATATGCGTTTGCGGAGCTATTATAAATGTTAATATTCGTCTGATGATCTGCAGATGTCGGGTTCTCTTTTTGAGCGACCACGGGCTATACTGACAAGTGAGCGCGCTTGGCCGAAAGTAGTGCGTGCGGAGTCGGCGATTGAGAATCGGAGCTATACGGATGAATACCTCGGGTTTATTTACATCAGCTTTTTTCTAAGGGTGAACGAAGAATAGAGTATGTAGTTATTTAATAGAATGTCACTGAAATATAGGTCTCCTTTGAAATATGGGCCATGAGAAAAATCCTCTGAAAACAATCTGAATCTTTTGGATATAATGTGACAAAGTATGTGCAATTGTATTGCTACTAGGTTTCCATTCCAATGCACTGCAAAACCAGTCTGTGCTATTCTGCAGCACGCCTAGTTATTATAACCATACTTTTCTTTATTGTAGTAAAAATGGTGAAGAAGGAGATATTGGAGCTATTTGCAGAAAATTTTGAATTGTCCCAGGGGCCAAATGCAAAGAACACAAAAACATTGGGAGTTTTATTTCAATTTCGTAGGAATTTGAGTAGAGCTAGACTCATTGGGGAATATTCATTTTTAAGAAAACAATTTATGTAGTCCTGTGTTGTCTAGAAGAGACAGATGATTTTAAAAACCAACACTTGCGATATCAAGGACCCCAAAGCGTGTATATCGTCTGGTGTTTGTTAACCCCATAAACTAGATTAGTGATCAAATTGTGCATGGAGTACCAAGGTTAAAGACATCCTCTCAACATTTGCTTTTGTAAATCTCAGCGCTGTGCAATTAATTTTGTAACGTCTGGCTGTAGGATCCTCTTGCGGAATGCTGTGAAAATTCTTCTAGTGCAACAATGACACCAGAAGTTGCTTCATGTTCTTCAGGTAAGTAGAAAAAACTTTTAAAGTAATTTTGTAAACGGAGTTGTAAAGGCCCTTAAGTTTAATATAGTAACAGGCAGAACGAGAGGCAAACAGGCAGAACGAGAGGCAAACAGGCAGAACGAGAGGCAAACAGGCAGAACGAGAGGCAAACGGGTAGAAGGAGAGGCAAACTGGCAGAACGAGAGGCAAACTGGCAGAACGAGAGGCAAACTGGCAGAACGAGAGACAGACAGAAAGAACGAGAGGCAAACAAACAGACGCAGACGGACCGACAGACAGACGGACCGACCGACAGACGGATGGACCGACCGACCGACCGACAGACGGATCGACCGACAGACGGATCGACCGACAGACGGATCGACCGACCGACCGACCGACCGACAGACGGACGGATGGACCGACGGACCGACCGACGGACGGACGGACTGACACGAACTGACGGACGAAGTGCCTGACAGGCGGACGGATAGACAGACGGATAGTCAGGCACACGTACGTTTTGCAGTTAATCGAATTGTATTATTTAGGAATCAACAAAACATGCATTCTGCGTACACCACGTGATTGAGAATTTTTTCCAAAATTTAGGAACTGGCTTTATTCTTTTTTTCGTTACTAGACCCCCAAAAAATTGTTTTTTCTGCCGAAACTTCACGATATTTCGCCGTAGGATTAAATAAGTTTTTCTTTCCGAAAATTTCGTAAGTCGAGAAAGTAAAAATTGTATCTTCACAATTGCAGTTGAAAGACACCAAAAATGTTTGAAGTTTTCTAAAAACAATTCTCAAAATCAGTCATTTCAACAACTATGAGATTTGCACCATTCTCCTAATTGTCCTTTACGCTATCTAAATATTAAATTTCATTAAAAAATGTGCCGTTTTCAAGAAAAAATGGTGTAAAGATAATAAAATTTGTTATATTTGTCACAGAATGTTGCAAAAAAATTGAAATTTTTGAAAATTTGCACCTCATTATTTTAAATTGCTTTTTTTTCTGCACACATTTCATTAAGAAAAAATATTAATCTTAATGATCGTAGTTGTAGGAGACTCCGAAATACTTTTGAATTTATTTTAATTTTCTAAAAATTAGGTATTTCGCCGAACGACCTCCGCCATTGCTTTAAACAACCTTCACGCCAACCATTAACAAAGTTCAATCAAAAACGTTGATGCAATTTTTTTGAAAATCGTGAATATGTTCCAGGGGCTTCACGGAAAGTACTTTCTAAAATTAAAATATCGGTTTCAAATTCGAGGCTTCAAATCGATTGGGGAGTATCAATTAAGGAGAAAATTAGCCCAATGGTCTATCGGTCAGCGTTGTTGACGGAAGGACGCACAGACGTCGATTTTGACATCAAACGATGTCGGTATCAAGGACCCTCAAAACATTGATTCTGGTTACACCACCACTTGTTAAAGAATTTTCCCAAAAAACTTAACTTATGGATTTATCCAGCTTTTCGTTACCAGGTCCTGTAAGGAGCGGTTTTTTGTCGAAAATTCGCCGTTTCTCAGTTCAGCATAACATTATACTCGCTATCGTATGGGTCGTGAGAAGCTTACATTATACATGTGTAAGCAGTAGATCCACCACCAGTACACCTGAAGTATATGGCTGTTTTAAGTCACTTTTAGTAATCTTAACGATTGTTAGTTTTTTTTTATCAGTAAGCTATTTCTTAATATGACAATACCACATTTTAACCTAGTAAGTAAAGAGTGCGTTGTTCTTTGCTCTAGTCTTGATAGTGTTAATGCAAGTGCACTTTGTTGACAGATCGAGAGTTTGGTAGCATCTTTCTCACCCACGCTAGTGAAAAACTTTTCCAGTGCTCTATCTGCGAAAAGCGCTTCAGTGAAGAAAGGAGCTTATGTACACACGTGCGCACGCACACCGGTGAAAATCCTTTTCAGTGTTGCATCTGTGGGAAGAGTTTTTGTTTTGAAAGAAAATTGTATGAGCATTTGCGCATTCACAGCGAAACACATTTTGAGTGTCCCACTTGTGAAAAGAGCTTCAGACATAAAGGAAACTTAGATAGACACATGCGCATTCACTCTGGGGAAAAGCCTTTCCAGTGTTCTCTCTGCGAAAAGAGCTTCAGTGAGAAAAGAACTTTACATATGCACATTCGCACCCACACTGGTGATAAACCTTTTCAGTGTTCTACCTGTGGAAAGAGCTTCAGTAGCAAAGGAAACTTAAAAAATCACATGCTCACCCACTCTGGGGAAAAACCTTTCCAATGTTCTCTCTGCGAGATGACCTTTAGGGAAAAAGGAACCTTAGATAGGCACATACGCGCCCACACTGGTGATAAACCTTTTCAGTGTTCTACCTGTGGAAAGCGATTCATTCAGAAAGGACACTTACGAAGGCACATGCGCACCCACTCTAGGGAAAAACCTTTCCAGTGTTCTCTCTGTGAAAAGGGCTTCAGGGGAAAAGGACACTTAGATAGGCACATGCGCACCCACACTTGTGATAAACCTTTTCCGTGTTCTGAATGCGGAAAGAGCTTCAGTCAGAAAGCAAGTTTAGATATACACCTTCGCTCCCACACGGGCGAAAAACCTTTCCAGTGTTCTCTCTGTGAGAAGAGCTTCAGTCTCAAAGGACCTTTTCGAAGACACATGCACACCCACACTGGTGAAAACCTTTCCATTGTCCTATCTGTGAAAAGAGCTTCAGTGTAAAATAGACCTTAGATATACACATGTGTAGCCACTCCGTGGAATAACCTTTACAGTAGTCTGTGAAATGAGCTTGAGCGATAAACAACCTTAGAAAGTTACATGCTCTCCTACACATGCGGAAAACCTCTGTAAGTGATACGATTTCAGAATGAAGCAAACTTACGTAAGAACATGTGTTTTTATATATTTTAATAAAGTTTTATTGATCTCCAGAGGCAGTTTCTCGCACGTACTGGGGAATAGTCTCTCTCCATCTGTGGGAAGAATTTTACAGTTAGTATAAAATCTGCCTTACAAGTGACCATTCACGTAGTTAACACTTTTACCGTTTTCCATTCGACGCACTGGTGCGCAATCAGGACAGCTTTCGTGTTCCATTTGACCGCTAGGGCGCAAATAAGCGCATTTTCCATTTGCACATTCACAGGGAACCAGGGCGCACTAACCTGCACAGAGGAGCTCGTCAGTGCAGTCTGTTGCACCGGGCCATTTTGAAGTTAGGTATGGATGTTATTAATGGTGAAAAAACATTTAAAAATATAGAAATACGTAAATAATTTCGTAAGCTATTTTTTCTTCACCAAATTCCTTGATTTTCTCGAGGGTACACCAATAATTGGAATTGGTAATTTTAGCTTTTATTTCTTATAGGATCGTAATTTCCTATAAATTGGCTGCTTTTGATGGTTTTTACACATTTTTTCCTGAACGTGTTAGGGAATAGTTTAATTTATTTTACATAAAAAAAACTCTGTGTGACGTGCTACGAAAAGTTAATTCTGTGCACGTTTTCATAATTCCTTGATTCCCACCCGAAGCCATATACTACTTGTATTTTGAAAACAGAAAGAAAATTAGCTTTTGGAGCAAAGATTGCTAACAAAATATTGGCTCTGATGTAATAAAATTTATTTTTAATGGTAAATCTGCAATAAATGTGTGCTTTAATCTCTCATCATGTCCGTCGTGAAGGAATAATACTTCCTGCCGCGGCAACTTGGACAACGGTTATTTGAATGACTATATATCCCACCGAATTCTGGAAGACGTTCACAGATAATGAAGTTACATTTATGTCCAGTACCAAAGTTCTTCCTGTTAGCAAGTTTCGATACTTGTATTCAGTTACCAACAAAACATACAGGCAGACATCAGAAAACTATGGTATCCGCATTTCATAGTAAAGCATTTGAAATTATATCTTGTGTAACCAAGAAATAGTATAATGTTTTAGAGTGGTAATTTTTGTTTTACAATTGGAAATTACTAAAAAGATTGTTTAGTAATTTTAAGTTATGTTTGTGTGTATTAATTATATTCTGAGAATTTAATGTGTATTGATGTTGAATGATGTGTAATAAATGTCCAGAATTCTTTAAAAAATTGTTTCAATTTTGTTTTATTTTTTCGTATAACTCCCTTCAATGGAAACATTTGTAAACTTTTACAATACAACAATATTGCTAGTATTAATATGAGGGGATTAGGAATCAAAGTTTAAATCAACCGCCTGCTCTTTGAACTGCCCGCTCTATATCGGCCTTGTCTTCCATGTCCCCGACACCTCCCCGCCATTCTGTGACCCTCCGGTAGGAAGGTCACAGGAGCCGCCACATCGTTACCGAACAGCCAAGTACTTGACTACAAATGCCTTCTTATTCTTTCGCTTACGCGGTAGAATGTTATGTAATGCACGAAAAACGTCGAATTTTCGGCAGAAAAACTCTTATTACTGTCCCCTGGCAACGAAAAAATTGATAAATTGAGATTCTAAATTTAGAACAAAAACCTCGAACACGTGGTGCAGCCAGAATCCATGTTCTGTGTGTCTTTGGTATCGAAAATCCATTGACGGCAAAACGTCTATTTGTCTCTGAACAACGCTAGCGGCTAAAGCGTTCAGTCGATTTTCTCCAAAACTGATATACCATAATCGATCTGGCTGATGTCGCGGCGCCTTGAATTTGAAATCGATATAATAATTTTTTCCTTGGGGGGGGGGGTACTTTACATGAAGTCCCTGAGACATTGTAAAAAATGGCTCCATCGTTTCTGTTCAAATTTAGTTGTTAGATAATGTGAAGGACATTTAAGAAATTGGTGCAGGTCTCGATCTCGTAAAAAACTGATTTTTCGAAAATTGAAAAAATACATTTTTTAGCGTCTTCCTGCAAGTACAATTGTCATGATGCAAATTTTTTTCTTAATGAAATTTGGTCTTCAAAAATAGATCTTAAAAGAAAACCATGTTGAATTTTTTCGTATTTCAGTATTTTGTGAGTAATTTGGTGTCAGACATAGTCGTCCTCTTTGATTTTGCTTTACTTAATATGTGGCAATGGAGAGAAATGCACGTAAAGCAGGGAACCATTTGGAGCGGCCCGCACAGCACGGAGCAGCCCCGCGCCGCGCCGCCCGGAACGTTTCCCCGAGAATAAAATCCGGAGGAGGCGGCGCGGCGAGTGGCCTTGGGAGGGGTTGACGTGCCCTTCCAGGAACTAACGGCTGCATGGGTCTTGCAAGCTATTGTTATCGGGTGTCTCTCACCATCTTCCTTCCTCACTATTCCCAATGCAGTCACACATTCTTTGAGATGGTAGATTTTAGCAATTGATAAAAATGCGAAAAAACTAGTAATTGTATGTTTGGCAATCGGTGGAATACATTTGTGAAGGTTTTCAATCAGCAAAAGGCAAAATTATCCCCAAAATGCGAAATGGACGTGAATCTGCGACACTAAATTGCATTTCATTATTTTCTTCGTGGTCTCTCTCTAACTAGGGATACGACATCGACAACACATCGATGTTTGAAAACATTTAATTTTGACTTAACATTTAATTACGGCCAACAGTATAGAAGCTGAACGATTATTTAGTCAATACAGTTTCATTGTTACTGATAGAAGAAATAGGTTATATCGAGCCAACAATGAAATATGCTCTCAGTTAATTTTTCATTGTTTGTGTTACATATTAATAGTTATGTACATAAATTGATTTCATTTAACAAAATACACAACCTTTTAAAATGTGTTGTTTTAATATGTATTTTCAAATTGCGAGACATTTATTTTCCTCTCCTTTGAATAATGTTACATAGAAGCGTATATTTCTATACAAGACAGGAATTATTCTTTAAATTTAAAATTTCGTCCTTAAATATTTGTTCACTAATGGTGAAATGTTAAATTATTTTCGCTTATTTCCTAATTTAATAGAAAAATCTAAAAAATACCAGAATTTTTTTTTATTTCGAAGAGATTTCCCGTAATAATAATTTTCTCAAAAACTGCTACAAAATGCTAAATCTTAATTTTTATAATGCAATAAAATGCTATAGTCTTCTTTTCTAAATGAGATGCTTTTAAATTTAAAGAGCTAAATTCTACCATCACTACAAATACTTAATGACTCATAATGAATATCAAGAGGGAGATAATTATTTTAAGGTGATATGCATTTTTTCCTCTAATATTCAACCGAGGAAATTTATAATACGAGTACACAGGCATACAATAATTGATATGTACAAGCAGATGTCTTACGTTAAATGTGACGTAATTAATAGTTTGGTATGAGATTTTTATAAAATGCTCCTAAAATATAAAAAAAAAATCCTTTAAAACCGTGGGGTCTGAAGTTGAGCAAAATCAAATAGGTTTTATACTGGTTATGGAAAAGATCCTGACGATTTCGGATTAATGTTTTTTACAGCATTTGTTTCCGCTGAGTACATTGTCCTCCTTGCTCCCGCCCTTCTTCCTCAGAAGCTAATATCAATTCCTCCATCGAAAGTATCATCATCGTTCTTCAAGTATCTTCATCGCTACCGGAACAAGTGGCGTCCCGTGCAGTTCCGATCCGTGCCGGGCCGTCCGTAATGGGTGACTGGCAGGCCGAGCCGAGCGGCACCGCACCTCACCGGGCTGTGCCGAGCCGAGCTGGGAGCTCCTAGTGGGTTTCTCGCTTAAGAATCTTATCCCTTCTGGAAGTTTATGAACTAGGTGAATTTTTATTAAGAAATGAAATTTTCTGTTAACAGTTTCAGAGAAAAAGGTGATTTTAATCAATTTATTACTCTATGCATTGAAAGGCATCTGCATGTCAGTTTTTAAATATTACTGTTAAGTTCATATCAGAAGCAAAGAAATAAAAGAAATGCCATAAAATGATTTTCTTAATTTAAACAGGAAAAAACTTTTTTCCCTTTAAGTAGTTACCATGTAGATATTTTAGCTTCATATTTTGAAAATAAAATGTTCTACATCCAAACATGAGGGGAAAATTCTTCTTCTTCTTCTTCACTTCAGGGATTAGGGAAATTCCCTGTTCCGGCTTCATTACACCATCTCTGTCGTGGACGGCCAATGTCCCTTCTTCCTCGTGGTCTGTACAGAAAGGCATGTTTGGGAATCCTTTCGTGAGACATTCTTTCTAAGTGCTGTACCCACCGTGATCTGTATTCATTTACTTTTTCATTGATAGAAAATATATTAAGTTCCTTTCTTATATCTTCGTTTCTTATTTTTCTGTCCATTAGGGTGCAGCGTTTTACTCTCCGGAGGAATTTCATTTCCGAGGCTTGTATCTTCATTTTATCTTGTTTTCTTAATGTCCATGATTCACACTCGTAAAGCAGTTGTGGTACTGCCATGACTATAAAATTTTAACAGTGTCTCTTGTTGCGAAGATATTTGTTACAAGTATGTTGGAAACGTAATTTTGTTTTCATATCATCACTGTAATCGTATGTGATATCACAGCCCAAATAATTAAAATGTTTCACTTGCTCTATTATTTTGTCTTCTATTATTATTTTAGTTCTGATAGGATACTTGCCTCTGAATGCCATCACTTTAGTTTTAGAGACAGATATTGAGAGACAATATGGTTTGCATATTCTATTTAGCTGGTACAAGGACTTTTGCAGACTTATTTCGTTCTCTTCTATAATTATATGATCGTCAGCATACAGAAGTGATTGTAGAGGTGTATTTGGATTTATCCAAATACTTGGTTTATTTAAACTTTTCCATTCTCTTAGAATGTTGTCAATATAAATATTAAACAATGTGGGGGACAAGCTACACCCTTGTCTTACACCTCTGTTTACTTCTAACTCTTCTAACATTTTGTTCTGAACTTGTAAATTGATACTTGTTTTGTGATAGAAGGATTTAATAACTTCTATCAAGTGGAAAGGATAGCCCCTTTTTCGAAGAATCTGCCAGAGAAGTTTACGATTATCAAACGCTTTTTCGTAATCTATAAAAGCTATGTGGGTCTCTAAATTGAACTCTCGTCTCTTTTCTATTATTTGGTTTATGGTAAACACATTGTCTGTACACGATCTTCCTTGCCTGAAACCACTTTGTTCTTCCAATAAGAGTGAATCTGAGATTGTTGTGAGCCGTTTATTTATTATTTTTGTGTAAACTTTATAAGCGTTGATCAACAAGCTTATTCCTCTGTAATTCTTTGGCTGGCTTCTATTTCCTTTTTTAAAAAGAGAGATGACTTTTGCTTTCTTCCATGCATCAGGTATTCGGCATTTTCTCCAACAATTATTAAATAGTTCAAGAAGTCTGTTCTACAGTTCTTCACCTCCATATTTTAGGAGTTCTGCATTGATACCATCTACCCCAGGAGCTTTCCTATTTTTCATGCTTGACAGTGCATATTCCATTTCTTGTTTGCTCAAAGGGTCTATCTGAGTGTTGTTGTATTGTGCCTTATCTTCATCGATTACAGTTGGGTCATATAAGAGATCTTTATAATATTTTATCCAGTCATCTTTCTTTATTACATTTAGTTCTGCTTTGTCCTTTTCCTCTGATTTTAGATGTTTCATGATCTTGTAAGCCAGATTCTGCCTACCATGGACATCATTTTCAATTGTGCTGATAAAAAGGTCCCACGATTCTTCGTGAGCTTTTTTCACTAATTGCTTTGCATGATTCCTTTTTCGTATGTAGTTTTCTTTCCTCTCTTGTGTTGTTTTCTGAAGTAATTCTTGATAGGCATTTTTCTTTTCACGTATGGCTGCAGCTATCTCATTGTTCCAGATTTTCAAGCCTTTTCTTTTTCTGTGTTTATTCCTTTTTCCAATAGCTTCATATGCTGCAGTGTTTATAATATTTTCAATATTGCTCCACTCTACATTAATGTCATCATCTAAAGGCGTCTGTCCATTTATTTGCTTCAGACGTGTTTGATAGAGATTTCTTATGCTTTCTTTTCTTCTATTAAGAGATGGACTTTGTAAATATCTCTCCTCAGAGATTCCTCGTTTTTGGGCTGTTTTGTCATAATTTTCTTCCATCGGGCTATAATTGAGATCTTTGAAACTACTAAGTAGTGATCGAATGATATATCACTGCCTCTGTAAACATGAATATTTCTAATTTGGGGTGCTAATTTTCTGTTTGCTATAACATAATCTATCAGTGATCTTCTGGTGCCATTGCTCCAGGTAAATTTATTTATATCCTTTTTCCTAAAGAAAGTATTCATTATTTTGAAGTCATTAGTAGTAGCAAATTCCCTAAGTTCTTGCCCATTTTTATTGATAGTTTCTTCTCCAAAGCTTCCTTGAGGATGAGGGGGAAATGCGTGTCGAATTGCATACTCAGGCCGAAAACCCGCTATATACGATTAGAGCCTTGGAGTTCATTTTCACAAAAAAAAGTTTGAGTTTCAGAGAAATTTTATCTGACATTATTTAAAGCCTATGTACCCATAAAAACAGAAATGTGAACGAAGTGCCGTTAATATAAATGAGAGAAGACAAAAGAAATTAGTAAAGTTTGAAAAATGAAAGAATATAGGAATATGGCGTTCATGTCATCTTATAGAGTGAATTTGCTCTATCCCTAACAAAAGTTCAATTACATAATTCTTCAATTGATAGTTGTATGGAGACGTCGAAAAAATCAAACTTCTGCAATTTTCAAAAATTCAGAGTTAACTCTGACACCCTTTATAAGTGTATTTTTTTCTATTCTTACAAGAACTTTAAGGAAAACATTTGGCGCCGTTTTTGAGAAAATCTTTGTATTTTTTTAAATTGCAAATATTGCACACCATATTGTGAGCAAACTGCTAAAATTTTCAAAAGAATGTACATGACCTTAATGAAAGGACTAATTATGGACAAATATAATTTGAAGGAAAAATCTTCAACTTTAATTTTCTAGTTGTAGGAAGACGCCGAAGAAAATTCGGAGTTTTGCAATTTTCGAAAATTCAGAGTTATCAGTGAAAATAGTAACTATGCCATCTTTATAAGTATGTTTTACTCTAGTCTTGCAATAAATTTAAAGAAAAAATTGGAGTCGTTTTTCAGAAACTTTTGAAAATGTCCGGAGGGATTTCGCCCTGATAGCACAGGCATTAATGAATTCACACTGCCGATTCAGAACTATTGCTTTAATTCTGTTGAATGATGACTTTTGTGGAGTAAGATAAAAACACACAATTCATAAAATTTCACCATTGATTCAAACTAAAATACATTTACAAAACATCTAAGTACTGACCTTTTGTAGCATTAATTTGAGTGGTGCCAGAACCACGTTATGTGGTTGTTCAGAAGAGTTTGTCCGTATTTATTGTGATTGTGTTGTTTGGTTGTTAGCCCTGATGATGGAATAAAATATTCCGAAACGTTGGCAAACTAGTATAATACATTAATTGACCGATCCCGTGATTTTCCTACTACTAGAACCACGTTAGTTATAATGGAGTCTCCCATGGAGTAGACGAGGGGTTAGATGTCTGGAAGACTCGTATATACACACATACACATCACAATATGTGTTAACACATACAAAACATTTATTTCATTAAGTGAACACGTATTATAGCTCACATGAACTATCCCGAAAAAAGAATGAATTTTGTATAAATGTGACTGATTTTTGAGTGTTGAATATTATTACCGTTGACGGTCTTGCTGTGGTGATGAAGTCCAATTATTAAACATTTTGCTGACACTAGCAAAATAAAGCGGTAGTATGTAAGTTCGTGATAAAGTAGTCGGTAAATTTTTTCGGTAATACCTTTTAATTATGTAATTCTTCAAAGACCTTGACAATCGGGCACAATCACCTCGGTCGATGATGTGGCTCACCCTCTGTTTATCTACACAACGCTTATGTGTGGAAGATTATACGCGGCGCCTTCTTTGATCCTTTGTTCCTGTAACCACATACAGCGCAAGTGGGCGTGGTCAAGTATACCTTCTATACAGCAGCCGGTAAAAGTATACTATTTTTATCACAGAACAAGCTATTCTCAGCTTTTATTAAATAAAATTTAACTCCCTTAGTAGGGCAGGGTTGGGTTGGCCCAGCACGACCGCCGCTTGAGGTCATTGGCCTCGAGAGAACCCTCTATGGGCAAATGTCTTGTCACTGTGTTTACATAGAAACAGATGTGGGCGTGAGAAGTTTACATGATAAAGTGTAAGCAGTACGTCCACGCTCACCAGTTAACCCGAAGTTTATGGCCATTTTCCTACATGCGATTGAAGTGCTCAGTAGAAGGGGCTAGACCACATGGACCTCGTTATCAGATAATGAGGGTTTTACCTGAACTTCCCTCATATAACTCAGTACATTTTTCAACTTTTGACCGGAATACACTTGCATATAATTCCATACTTAATTTAAATATATATATATATATATATTATATATATTATATATATTATATATATTATATATATATATATATATATATATATATATATATATATATATATAAAAGAAAGTCGTGTTAGTTACACTATTTATAACTCAAGAACGGCTGTACCGATTTGGCTGAAAATTGGTGAGCAGGAAGCTTAGAGCCAGGAGACGGACATAGGATACTGTTTATCCCGTTCGACAGCGTTCCTGTGTGAGAACGCACGTTTTTGCACGTTTTCGCGTGATTTCGCATGTTAGCGGTCATTGTTGCCTGTTGTAACCTGCGCCTGATAATAAAACAAAAAATGTCGTGTATCACAAGGTACTTAACTGAAGAGTGCAACCTATGCACCAAAATACAGGAACAATAATGAATGATTAATCTACTTAATTTTTTTATTTGTATTTTCTAATAAACAATTTAACTTAATAAATTCCAAAATCTGCTTATTTATTGCCTTTAACAGCTGGTCCCTATGATTACAGATTTGTATTTCTCTCTTAAACAAAAATCAATTTAAAAAACGCTCTGCTACGTAATAGATTTTTTAATTATCTACTAGTGAAATCCCGTCAAAATTTGACGGTGAGATCCGAGATAAATGTTAAATACTGTGCCCAAACGAATGTTCACAATATATTGCATTGTTTGGATCTTGAGGGTATAACGAAGATATTCTGTGATAGAGTTCCCAAAATTTTGAACACGTATGGCCCATGATCAGGTGGCAATGCAATATCGGAACAAAAGATCTAGCACTATTATATTGAAGGATATTATTTCTAAAGTTTTTTGATGTGCCATCATCTCCTATAAACAACTGTTTGATTTCTTCTGGCATATTGCTCGAAGGTATACTATTTTCCCATTTAAGCAACACACAGTAAATCGTTTGCAGAATTTCTCTCACATGGAAAGTACAAAGCAGAACAAAACAGACATTTCATAGACAATGACCCAATAGAAAACGAAATGACCTCATTATCACGACACCTACGCTGACTTTCTCTTTCCCTGCGTCCAGTTAATGTACGCTTGCGTCTTTTAGGGCGCGTGGACTTCCGGAATTTGACATAGCCTGTAAACAACTTCACTAAAGTACAACCGAGCAAAACCCACTGTGCGAATGTTCTCAACAAAATACACCACAGAAGCAAATACATGCAAACTGTCAACACCACAATGCAATTATTACACTGAAACAAAACCTTAACGAATTATAAACAAATCTTAACAATCAAAACAAAACATCAAGCAGCGTGGACCACATCTATGGACTCATGCAGCGCCCTCTGGAATTCTAGAGGGCGCTGCCTCATGTATATCGATTTTGAAACTGCCACCCTTTGAAAAAAATGACTATTGATAAGCGTACTATTAAAGAATGATTTAATTAATTAATTTACACCGTAAATGTAGGTGAATCAACACAAACAATATCTGATAACACATCTAGGGATCATAATCTTTCATTTAAAAGAAAAAATACAACAATCGGTTCAGTAGAAGCTCTAAACGAAGCCATGGCAGAATACCTTATTTTTTTAAATATATTGATTTAATATCAATTTTTTTGAAATTCTTTGAGAGAAAAACACAAATCTGCAATTGCTTTATTATCACGAGTGCAACAAGGATAGTACAGTTTCTCACAGTGAGTGCCACGTGAGAAAAAGACGGGACCGGCTGTTAAGGTGGAACAGAGTTCGCCGGGTCAGCTAGTATTACAATAAAAGAATAATATTTGAAGTTTTGAATAATGGAAATAACTCAATTTTTCAAACTATGTGGTATAGCCCCTTATTCTACTGAGCCCTTCAATTCTCCAGAAATGAGTGCTTCAAGACACTTTTATTACGCCTTAACAATCGTTAATTGCGATTTTTTTTATCACTGATCCGTTTCCCAATATGACAATACCACACATTAACCTAAAGAGTAAAGGGTGCGTTGTTCTTTGACTTAAGTCTCGATAATGCTAATGCAAATGTACTTTGTTGACAGATCGAGGGTTTGATGGCTTCTTTCTCACCCATCCTAGTGAAAAACCTTTGCAGTGTTCTACTTGTGGAAAGAGCTTCAGTCTGAAAAGGCATTTAGAGAAACACAAACGCGCTCACTGTGGGGAAAAACCTTTCCAGTGTTCTCTCTGTGAAAAGAGCTTTAGTAGAAAAGGACCCTTAGATGTGCATATGCGCACCCACACTGGCGAAAAACCTTTCCAGTGTTCTATCTGTGAAAAGAGCTTCAGTGAAAAGGGACACTTACGAAGACATATGCGCACCCACACTGGCGAAAAACCTTTCGAGTGTTCTATCTGTGAAAAGAGCTTCATCGAAAAACAAACCTTACAGAAGCACATACGCACCCACACTGGTGAAAAACCTTTCCAGTGTTCTATCTGTGAAAAGGCCTTCAGTGAAAAAGGACACTTACGTACGCACATGCGCACCCACACTGGCGAAAAACCTTTACAGTGTTCTCTCTGTGAAAAGAGCTTTAGTAGAAAAGGACACTTAGATGTGCATATGCGCACCCACACTGGCGAAAACCCTTTCCAGTGTTCTCTCTGTGAAAAGAGCTTTAGTAGGAAAGGACACTTAGATGTGCATATGCGCACCCACACTGGCGAAAAACCTTTCCAGTGTTCTCTCTGTGAAAAGAGCTTCATCGAAAAACAAACCTTACAGAAGCACATACGCACCCACACTGGTGAAAAACCTTTCCAGTGTTCAATCTGTGAAAAGGCCTTCAGTGAAAAAGGACACTTACGTACGCACATGCGCACCCACACTGGCGAAAAACCTTTCCAGTGTTCTCTCTGTGAAAAGAGCTTTAGTAGAAAAGGACACTTAGATGTGCATATGCGCACCCACACTGGCGAAAACCCTTTCCAGTGTTCTCTCTGTGAAAAGAGCTTTAGTAGAAAAGGACACTTAGATGTGCATATGCGCACCCACTCTGGCGAAAAACCTTTCCAGTGTTCTCTCTGTGAAAAGAGCTTCAGTGAAAAGGGAAACTTACGAAGACATATGCGCACCCACACTGGCGAAAAGACTATGCAGTGAAAAGAGCTTCATTGAAAAACAAACCTTACAGAAGCACATATGCACCCACACTGGTGAGAAACCTTTCCAGTGTTCTGTGTAAAGAGCTTCAGCCAAAAACAAAACTTAAATAGGCACATGCGCACCCACGAGTGGAAAACCTCTGTAAGTGAAAATGCTTCAGTATAAAGCAAACTTGCGTACGAACATTTGGTTTTACATATTTTAGTGAACTGTTTATTGTTGGATTTTGGGTGTCAGTTTCTCGCACGTACTGGTGAATAGTCTTTCTCCATATGTGGGAAGAATTTTACAGTTGTACGAATTCTTCTGTCCAAATAACCATTCACGTTAACCATTTATGTTTCGGCTGAGTGATATCTATGAAATGTGTTATTAATCGTTTAGTACGATACTTTTTTGTGCATGTTATATGTATTTATGTCCACTTTGCATTTCGTGTCCTCACCAGAACGCTTTCATAGCTCTCTTACTCGCCTCTCAAATGCAAGCACACGATGCTGACCCCATGCCCTGAGCAGCGCTTGGGCGTCTGATTGGTTGCATTAAAAGTTTTGAAATTGGAGAATATAATATCTCGCTTCTGCTCTTGCAATTGTGGCCAGCACGTAATCCCACACCTCTAGACCGGTGTGTTTGGACTTTGCTCGTTTGCCACGTGTCCACGCTTCGACATCCACCTCCAGCAAGCATCGCGGCGCCGTTTTGGGAATCAAGAGGGCTGGACTCCTTTGCCCTCTGACATTTTCTTCAGACATTATTAAATGTGATGGTTTACTTCCCTTTTATTGTTTGTTATGCATTACATGCCCTCCACCCAATTAATGAATATCCTGACAAACTTGTTCTTTGCGTACTTATTGTTGTACTCAGTCAGGTTTGAAATGTTTCGGGCTGATGTTTGATTCTGATCTCCGTCTAGAAAACAGATGTTATGTACAAATTGTGAATTTTTGATTGTCTTTTAAATATAAACAATTTTTTGACGTAATGGTTAGCAAAAATTATTCACCATGATTGTCTATTTTAAACTTAATAAAGTGTCCTTGTTATTAAAGACAATCAGTTGTGTTTATTTCTTCGAAGGAAAATTATTGTTTGGTAGGAAACAGTTTTTTCTTGGGAGCCTTGGAACTCCAATCTAAGTGATAACAGTCTAATCGCGATTTCCATCGAAATATGAATCAGAACCGACTAGTTTTAGTCAGTTTTCCTTTTTTTAGGCATTCTGATAAGAATAATTTATTTTACTATACCAGTGTGACGTAGCAGTAGCTTGAGATAAATTTAGAAAAAAAATGGGGAAAATGGGAAATTTTGGAATTCGTGATTTTCTGACGGATTTATTTGGAAAATTTTTCTATTTGTATAAACTGTACAGAAATGTACGTTCTTTAAAATTGTACGAACTAAATTTGCGGTAAGAAATTTAAAAAGTAGAAATACGTATAAAAAATAAATATTTTGAAAACGTATTTGTCTACCAAAACTTGTCACAAAATATTTCGAAATGGAAATATATCCTCTCATTTTACATCAGATTAACGTTTATGAAAAGCGGATAGTTTTAGGTATATTATATAAAGTGCTGTTTTCTTACCTTACGTTACCAAATTCCGTTGTGCTCTCGTGGGAAAATCATTGATTGGAAAAAAATCTTAAAGACGTTAACTATCAGTGAAAAGTTCTTGTTGGCAAATTTGGATACTTGTGTTTAGCTACCAACAAAATATGCATGTACGAAATTTTAAAATTACATCAAACCTTTCCCTTATTTTACAATTTCACTGCACCATTCTTTGATTTCGTGAAAACTATGGTGCCCGTATTTGAAAGTAAAGCCTTTAAAATTAAAATTTGTGTAACAAAGAAATTTATATTTTATGTGTTAATTTTTGTTTTACAAATTGGAAATCATAAAAAAAGGTTGTTTACTAATTATAATTCCTGTATTTGTGTGCATGAATTATATTATGAGAATTTAATAATGTAACTATTTAATGATATTCAATTATGTGTAATAAATGTTCAGAATTCTTTAAAAAAAAGTGTTTCAATTTTGTTTTATTCCTTCTTGAAAACTCTCTTGTATTTAGAATTGTAAACGTTTGCAATAAAACATTATTGTTAACATTAATATTAATATGAGGGGATTAGGAATCAGTTCAAATCGCCCGCCGGCTCTTTAAGCTGCCCCCTCCGTGGCGACCTTGACTTCCCTCTCCCCGACTCTGCAGCGCAGTGGGAAGGACGTGGCGTTAAGCTCCGTAGCAGAAGCGGTGGCTCAGTGCATCAACTATGTCAGTGCAGCGCCTCTGACCGGGAGGTCCTAGGTTCCAGTCCTGACGGCTCACATTCGTTCCAAAGCTCGATTTCGTGGCGAAAAATCCAACAATCGACGTTTCAATTTTGGAATTTTTATGTTTGAATAGTTAGGTCGGTACTTTAAGCGTCTCGTATGAGCTATTGAAGGACCGAATCTGCAACGTTTCCTGCGTGAGTTACGGGACAACATAACCATCAAGTGTGTCGTCTAGGGTGGTACACACCCTGCCCTTTTTTCAACACATTAGAATCTTGTGTAGTTTTTTTTGTTTCTAAAGGTATTTCGGTGAATCAAAATGGACAAAAATGTGAAAGTAAGTACATTCGGAGCTTTTAATAAGTAACTAGTGAACCCCCGTCAAAATTTGACGCTGAGATCTGAGATAAATGTAAAATACTGGGCCCATACTGTTCACAATACGTTGCATTGTTTGGATCTTCAGGGTATAACGAAGATATTCTGTGATGAGTTCCCAAAATTTTGAACACGTATGGCCCATGACCAGGTGACAATGCAATATCAGCGCCAAATGACACAAAAGAAAGAGCACTATTATACTGACGGATACTATTTCTAAAGTTCTTTTATGTATCATGTTCTATAAACAATTTTGATTTCTTCTGGCATATTGCTCGAAGGTAAACTAATTTTCCCATTTAAGCAACACAGGGTAAACTCGTTTGCAGAATTTCTCTCACATCCGAAGTACAAAGCAGAACAAAACTGACATTTCATAGACAACGACCCAGCAGAAAACGAAATGACCTCTCGATCACGACACTTACGCTAACTATCTCTTTCCCTGCTTCCAGTTAATGTACGTTTGCGTCTTTTGGAGCGCGTAGGCAACGATTCAGAATTTGACATAACCTGTGAACAACTTCACTACTTTAGTACAACCGAGCAAAACCCACTGTCCGATTGTTCTCTACAAAATACATCACAAAAGCAAATACATGCAAACTGTCAACGACACAATACAATAATTACACTGAAACAAAACCGTGACGAATTGTAAACAAATCTCAACAATCAAAACAAAAGATCAAGCAGCGTGGACATCTATCGACTCATATATATATATCGATTTCGAAACAGCCACCCTTTGGAAGAAAACAATTGGCTATTGATAAGCGTCCTATTAAAGAAATATTTAATTAATTAATTTACACAGTAAATGTTGGTGAATCAACACAAACAATATCTGATAACACATCTAGGGATCACATTCTTTCATTTAAAGGAGAAAATACTACAATCGGTTCAGTAGAAGCTCTAAACGAAGCCATGGCAAAATACCTTATTTTTTTTAAATATATAGATAACGTTTGATTGCTTTTGACTTATCGCATATTTTACAATGTTTTTAATACATTTTAATTTGAAAAACAAACTTAAAATATGTATAAGTAAAATCCTTCACGGTCATCCGGTCTGAAACGAGTTTTATGGTGTTCTTCAATCAATTTTAAATAATTTTTGTAAAAAAATGTTGCCCTGAGTTGCACCATTTTTCTTAATTAAACTTTGTCTCCAGAAGCGCATGACTTCTTTCTAAGGTACATATTGTGCACTTTGTTTTTGGTTGTTTTATTATGAATAAAGTGAGGATTTTCGTGCAGTAAACCCTCTAAAATCTGCAATAAAAACACCAAAACGTCAAAATCATGCAGTGTATATTTTATACTATACTAGATTTTTAACAATCAATTTTGATTTAAATTTCAGTCTACATTGTTCGCTGGTTTATCCCGAATTATTTATTTTACAGAAATAAAAAAAAAAACAAATCTTACTCTATCATATGATTGTTGACGGAAAAGAAGGGGCAATAATTTACAAATTGGCATTAACCATGGTCAATTGCGAAGTGTGGAATCCTTTGACAGACATCTTCCAGTGAAAGGTGCTGCTTTGCCTCTCTACCTCGAAACAATTTAACAATATAGATGCAATGCTTCAAAAATCAATTAAGAAAAAATATTTGCTGTTAGGTAGATCCTCTTTTCATACTTGGATTCGTTTGTTTGAGTGCCTTTTGCGCATTTCGTGTTAATTAGAAGTTAAGGAATGGCAAAACCGTGGTGAAGCCGAAGAGAAGATTAAAAAAAGAAAAAATATTCAGAAACAATCCCACCAACAATTGGACCACTGGAAGTACGAACGATGGCAACACTGTGCCATGTATCTTTGAAAATTCTAAAATTTCTGCCACAATTACGGCAATGAACGAAAATTTGGTGAAACGTTTTCACAGAATTTTACAATTTATTTTCTTGGATTTTGAAATCGATTACCTAAGTATCAAGAATTGTATTTATTGTATGTTGTATGGAAACTGCTCGTATATTTGTCGAATTATGTCCGTGGTTTTAAATGCCCACAACTGTCCATTAATTTTTGATCGCCAGTGCACAAAATATTGACTCATCGCTTTTGTCAATTGGAAAAATGCCCAAGGAAGTTCAAGAGTCTTGCAACAAATTAAAGAAGTATAGCCGAGACTTTGCGCACAAAACAGGCCGCACCGAAAAACATTCAAGATTTTGTTTGCGACTCGGCCGATCGGCTAATATCTTGCGTACGTAAGTGACTCCCGAGGAAATTAAAATCATTAGAACCTCAAGCAATTGAATTACTGAAACAAAATTTAATTCACAAATTGAAATACCAATAAATGAAAGCAGTGAGGATGAAACCGAACACGGTTTTATGAAGGACGCGTGTTTGTGCTGCATATTTTTGAACTATTAATAAAAAAACTGGGATTGAAATTTACGTTCTGTAGACTTTTATTATTCTGCAATTTGTCCATCTACATTACCGACATATAATATCAAATTTGAAATTAGCAACCTAGAATACACACCAACACAGTTTTATCAAAATTTGATGCATTTGTCCAAATTTGGTCCGGCATATTGGATCTGCCATTTTGTTTTTCGACAAACAAATATCAAATTTTAAATTACTGGCCTCCAAAACATTGATGAACTCATTTTGAAAATCATTTGAACATGTTTTCTATTTTTGGTCAGGAATTCGAGATTTGGCATGAGTGTGCGGCGCCAGGATTTTCGACACTAGCTTTTCAGCTAGATCGAATTCAGTCGCGTCTGGAGGACAATTCTAGCGGCTGGCTTCTCTGATCGGTAGATCAACACCAGGCGAATGCCAGAGCAGTTCACTAACAAACGGACCACGGGCTGCGCGCGATTGTTCCTTCCTCTTCCTTGTCCTATCCTCTTCCCTTACATACACACACTAACATGCACTACACTACCACATATTCCGGGAGACCGGTGGGAGCTTGTAGCTTGTCCCGGCTGGGGCGGTGCCCCGCTGGTGGGAGAGTCCTGGTTAGGGGGGAAACCCTGCTAGCCGACGGTAGGTCGGCGCCAGATCTCCTCATCCAGTGGGGGGAAATCACCGCCATCTCCCGGGGAAAACATGCACTACACTGACGGGAGTAATGACCTAAGCTGTTGACGCGCCCACAATAACTAACCAACCAACTAAGCTCCGTGTAGCGGGGTTCGCCCGGTGACCCACCAGTGTCCGACCTTATTTGTGCAGGATCGGGCGGAGGAGTCCCAGTCCCACATGCGCATACAAGTCCGAGTGGGAGCACGAATCCCACTGACAAGATTCAGTGTGGCGGCGAGTGCTTCAAAGGTGGGGGCAGTGAGGAGAAGGGTTGAGTGCCTCGGTCTGGGTGGCCTTTGGTAACTGCGTTCCGGCCCCTTGCGCGGCCGTGCCGCCGGGGGTGCGGTTGAAGGCGCCCACTCCGGGAAGACTTGGGGGAGGGGCGTGCGAGGAGCTGCCGAGACCGGGGCGCGACCGCCGGCGCGCAGGAGGGGAGTGATCAGCCGTGTGAAGGTGCGCGTCGATGGTCGCGCGGAGGAGAGCGACGACGACGCCACCTGGGAGCGAGCGAGAAAAGGAGGTGCTTCGGGAAGCGAGCGAACGACTGGACGACAAGGCGGGGGAGGCTGTATGTTTGTGTGGGCTCAGTAAAAGACAAGAGACTGACAGGAATCTTATTTAAGAGACAATGAATAGAAAAAAAGGGATATGATAAATAATAAAGTAAAATAAGAGAGGGAGACGTAACTGGTAGGGCCACGAAAGAGGACTGCATCTGTGTGTGAAACTACAGTAAATGACAAGAGTCACAGCGCTCAATATTTATTTCCAAAAATACGTATGTAGAGAAAATAGTGACATGAAAAAAGAATAAAGTTGGAATGTATGAGAGAAATATGGCACTGAAGAGCTGTGTAAATACAATAAACTAGCGCTGCCACAATGGTACATATTTTCTCGCATTATTTCAGCACATCATACAATGATAATTTCACAAATAAATTAAACATTCACAACTAAAGACCATCCAATACACAGCATAGTGAATGCATTCGAAACTACCATATTACCTAATGCACGTTTGTATGTGTACAGTATGTATTTTAACGCCCCCCCCCTCATCACAAACCAGCAGGCAATGGGGAGTCGCAGACTAATGCTCAAGAAGAGCTTTGTAAATTATCTCATGGCAGCAGGATCTTTCGAGTTTGAGAAAAGGATTTCCAAGTACACAAATCAAAGAAACCGTTTTAATGTATGCAAACTTCAATTCAAAATACAATTTCACAAAGAAAATAAAGAAAGAAATGCGCATTTACACTAATATTCCCCTGTACCAACGACTCTCCTAAGTTTGTATTTACTCCCAAATAAATACCCTCTTTGAATCAAAATTCTTTACTAAATGTATTCCGAGTAAGGTAAATACCTTTCTATACTAGCATCATATACTAGAATTGCTTTTAATTACCTGAGATCACAAATAGCACACAAATAAGTTTCTCTCGTGAACACTTGGGTGAATGTAAATGAAAAGAATTTGAAAATGAAAAGAATTCGTCAATACAATGCTGTGAACGATCGTCCCGCCAGAATGACTGAGAATTAAAATGTGAAATCCTATGCAAATCTTCAAAACATAATGTAAAAAATGTTATAAAATTCTCAACGCATTCGACTACTCAATCCATAAACACAGTTTGATTTCAGTCCTATTATTTTTTTCTAAAATCAGGTGTAATACGTTTTCCACTACTTTCCCGTGGCTATTTGCATCATTTCTAATTGATTCGGTTGGGAGCGACTTAAACATCAAATGCTGGCGGTGGTCGACCTCCCACCGCGCAGTGCACTCCGCAGTCCCGTTAACAAATGGCCCAAGGCTGAAGTTGAGTTCTGCTGTCCGCGGCACCGCACCGGTAGCGGTAGCTCAGTGCATCAACTGATGTCACTGCAGCGCCTCTGACCGGGAGGTCGTAGGTTCGAGTCCTGACGGCGGCACGATTTTCGACACTAGCTTTTCAGCTAGGTCGAATTCAGTCGCTGTCTGGAGGAGAATTCTAGCGGCCGGCTGCTCTGATCGGTAGTTTCCCGTGGTTTCTCCGATCAACACCAGGCGAATGCCGGAGCAGTACCCTACCAAACGGGTCACGGACCGCGTGCGATCTGTCCTTCCTCTTTCTTGTCCCTCTCCCCTTACACACACACTTACGCTAACATGCACTACACTACCACATATTCCGGGAGACCGGTCGGGAGCATAGAGTTTGTCCCGACTGGGGCGGTGCCCCGCTGGTGCGAGAGTCCTGGTTAGGGGGAAACCCCACTAGCCGACGGTAGGTCGTCGCCGGGTCTCGCCATCCAGCGGAGGAAGATCACCGCCATCTTCCGAGAAAAAACATACACTACACTAACGGGACTAATGACCGAAGCCGTTGACGCGCCCGGAAACACGAAAAAATCAATCAATCAATCAATCAATGAATCCGCGTCTTCGACCTTCGCTGCTCTCGTGGCGTCGCCTCGCAGCGTGGCCCCGTTGAAGTAGTCGGCAGAGCGCTGGAGCCGCGCCGTTCCCCACCGGCAGCGCGCGCGTCGCCTTTGCAGATCTCCAACGCTCCTATCGCCGCCGTGCACCCCAGAAACGCCTGTTTCATCTGCTGTCTCCTGTCGTCTTCCGGAACACTCGTCCACTCCCGTCTTCTTTCTTCTCGTCCACTCGTTATTTTTAACGCCTGAGTGCGTTAAATGCCAGGCAATTTGCAATTTTTTTTTCCTTTTAAATTGTTCTGGAATTGCCTATAACACTCGTTCGCTTCACAACTGATCTCTCGATCTCAAAAGTTCTCTCACGCCGTTTCAAATATGCAAATTCTTGCGTTTAATGTACTGGCCACTTAAACAGCTCCGAAATACTGTTGGAATTTGAAGATGAAATACTGGCTCAACTACTCCCTTAGTAATTTTCACTACATCACAGTTCTCTACAAAATGGTTGCTCCACTCAGTTTCTATGCTCGAAACAAATGCAAATTGCGATGCCTCATAAGGCGTCTCTTAACGACCAACTACTCGCACGGCGACTCGGACAAACTATTCATACGGAGGTTCGAGCAAGAAGTGCGTCTGGTCTGTGCTTCGCAGTATTTATGTGGCAGCATTTTCACGTTATGGGAAGGGTGACATTGCTGATTTCGCGTCCGCATCAGTCGCACTGTTTGCCACCCAGGAATTCCATCAGACAAAAGAGATGAAAGTCCAACGGTGCTGGGTCCGAATTTGGCGAGTTTCCCACGAATAGGAGCAGCAACATACGGGGACGGGCATTGTCATGGTTAGGTTCGACACCGTCAGCATTAATGTTAAGGCGTTTGTCACTAACGGCACGACGCAACTTAACGAACGTTTTAACGTGGGCTGTAGCATTCACAGTGGTTCCGT
The DNA here is from genome assembly GCA_011170035.1 of Teleogryllus occipitalis. NCBI lineage: Eukaryota > Metazoa > Arthropoda > Insecta > Orthoptera > Gryllidae > Teleogryllus > Teleogryllus occipitalis. Next base: position 38,710 of record BLKR01000409.1, read on the forward strand.
GTCAGCAAAGTCCACCAATAACTCACTAAACATAACCCAGAATATCAAAAGCATTCTCCGGGTAGATTGCGAATTTGAATTTGTTTCGTACTGGGGAACCAGCATATTTCCACTCCATAGAGGCATGCTTTGATTTTTGTAGTGGTACGCCCATGACTCGTCACCAGTGGTGATTCGTTTCAGAAAATCATGTTCTTCGGCGGCGTAATGAGTTTAGTGCTCCAAGCACAAAATCATTCGCTGTCCTTTGTGGTTGTCAGTGAGGTTCTTAGGCTCCGAGCGACCACTAATATCAGAAAGTTCAACTTGTCTAGAATGATTCATTGATTGATTGTTAGTGATTCCTGGCGCGTCAACTACTATGGTCATTAGTCCCGTAAGTGTAGTGTCTGTTTTTGCTCGGGAGGTGGCGGTGGTCTTCCCCCGCTGGATAGCCCGATCTGGCGCCGACCTCCCGTCGGCTAATAATAATAATAATAATAATAATAATAATAATAATAATAATAATAATAATAATAATAAAATTGTCTTTATTAGTGGCGAGGCTCAGGCCTTTAGTCCTGCTCTTCCGCCTAACTACATGAAATATTTACATTATTTCTTATACTACGAAGAAGATCGAGAAGGCAGGACCTTTAGATTTACTTCTGGGAGAACAAAGTAGGGACCATCCCGGCATATGCCTTAAACGATTGAGTAAACTCAGAAAACCTCAATCAGGATGGCGGCTGAAGGCCGAGAACATTGACAAGAATTGAAAATCTAAGAATACATACATTAATTTGAAAAAACAATGGTAATACAGAAATTGTGAAATTAAATAACAAACCTATACAATAAGAATGAAAATTACGTAATAATAAGTAGTGACATAGTGGCTGCAACAGTGCGGTAACATAATCAGATAATTATAAAAACAAAAATTACAATATTTTTAATTTCCATTTCAGTTTCAATCACATAAACATTATAATATAAACTGTCAAGCGGAATAAAATTTGAAGTTTACAGATATCACAGACAAAAGAAATACAATTTACACGACAATAAGTAAACAATAGATGAGGATTACACAATTTATAATAATTAAAAACAATCGTCGATTTCTTGGTAATGAGAGTTCAAGTGACCGAATCAAAACCGTTAAATAGAAATTAAATTAAAAATATAGTTTTTGTAAAAGGCCTTTAAAGTTGAATGATTTCTCACAAATCAATATAGGTGTTCGTTTAGATGCCAAATAATTACTTGACATGTACGTACGAGTTCAATATTGTTAGTAGGTAGTTAATATTATTTTGATTGTTATTTAATTTACCTCATTATCCAATAAAAGCGGACTTGAGCACCCTTTACTAAAGAACCAACAAAAATATAAGACAGTAAAAGAAAAATTAATTACTAATACATCTAGATAAAATAACTTTCATCAATAATTTAAAATGATATCACATTAGAATCAGTACAGAGTAAGGTTGAGTTTTGTGAACAGTTTGGCAAAAATATTACAGGTGAAACTTAAAAGCCTTCGATAATAATGAAGCTTTTAATTGCTTCTTAAAAGAATTGACAGAAAGACTGTGTTTAATGTTGTTTGGACGCTGTTCCAAGCTCTCGTTACTCCTTGGGTAAATTACTTTTTATAATAATTAGAATTATGTTTAGTTATTTGTAATAATAATGATTTGTCGAGTCTAGCGGATACAAGAGGCCTGAACCGATTTGTTATATGCGGGAGATGTTTTGTTTTTTAGTAATTTGAATAGAAGGGAAAGACAATGCAACATCTGTCTGTCGCTTAACCGCAAGATTTGATTACTTTAAAAAATGTTCTATATGTGGTCGTATTTTTTTACTGTAAATAAAACGAATACACGCGTTTTGAGCTCTTTGTAACCGTGTGGCAAGTGCTGAACTTAAATCGTTGTACACAACGTCACAATAGTCGAAGTGCGGAAAGACAAGAAATTCTATTGCATTTTTTTTATATTGACTGGTAAAAACTTGCCAACAATCGTAAGAGAACTTATTCCTGAATAGACTAACTTTGTAACTTTATTTACATGAGAATCCCACTGGAGGTTATTGTTAAGAATTATTCCTACGTTTTTGACTTCGGAACAATAAGGTATGATGGTTTGTTCTAGAATAACACTTTCTGTGCATAAATTATCTCCTCGTGATTGAACGTTTTTAGAACAAATTACCATAGTCTGTGATTTAGCAGGATTCAAGGAAAGGCCGTTTAGTTTTGTCCACTTCAGCAAGGTTTCCAAGTCCTAATTTGTACTATCCACTAATTGTTTCAGTGCAGAGGGTCTTCCGCTGATATAAATTTGTAAATCATCAGCGTACATATGATGTTTACAGGAACTGATGGAATTAGGCAAATCATTAACGTATATTAGGAAAAACAATGGCCCGAGGATGGATCCCTGAGGGACACCTTTTGCCATTGTTTCTGTAAATGAGTTATCTTCCCCGACACTAACAAATTGCTGACGGCTCCTTAGGTAATCTTCTATCCACCGCGTCGAAGCTAATGAAAATTTTAAATTTCTGCATTTAGCGAGTAGGAGGTCATGGTCGACAGAATCAAAGGCTTTACTGAAATCTAGTAGCGTTGTTATTTCCCCATCATTCAGGGCATTTCTCAAATCTTCGGTAACTTCAAGTAATGCTGTCTGTGTACTTCTATATGGCATGAAACCTGAATGTACGGATTTAATAATCCGTACTCTGTTGAGTATGGGTAGATTTGTAGATATGAATAGTAGTGTGAGTAGACTTGCTTATTAACATCTTTTTCGAGAATTTTTGATAATGTCGGCAGAATACTTATAGGCCGGAAATCGTTGGGAGAGGAAAGACTTTGGGACTTCGGAAGAGGATGAACTTTGGCTAACTTCCATGCCTGTGGGAAAGAAGACGTTGTTAGTGAGTAATTAATAATGTGCGTAATAACTGGAAGAGCTACATCTGCAATAATCTTCCACTGACTTGCATTAACTCCGTCAGAACCGTTTGCGTTTGATTTAAACTTCTCAAAACTTGACGAACCTCTGTATTGTCAACACATTTCAAGTACAGTTGGTCTCTGAGTTCATCTGTATTGATGTTCATGTATTTCGATAAAGCTTTTGTTTTAAGTACTGGGTCAAATGAAGAAGCCGTATTTAAGAAATGCTTGTTCAATTTGTCCAAGAGTATGTCTATGACTGAAGTTGTTGATCTGTCCTTGCCCACTCCAAGACTTCTAAGACTGTTCCAGATTTGTTTTGAATCTGTTTGTGCTTTAAACAATGCGTTGTAGTATCACAATTTAGCATTTCTTATTTTTTGGTTAACTGTATTACGGAATTTTGTATATTCAAATCTGAGAATGGCCATTTTTTCTCGTCGGTAACTTTTCTGAACTAGGTCACGATGCTTCGTGCTAGCCAGAATTTCATAATTTAAGCCTCGCGCTGGGGGACCCGTAACTCGGGATGTTTTTAGCGGAGCATGTTTAGCGAATAAATCACTTGCTATATTATTTAACACATGAACTTTGTCATGAATAGAAGTTTGTTGGTACACTAATTGCCACGGTGCACTGATGCTGCCAGAAAGAAAATTAACTGCATTTAAAGATTTGTAGTCACGGTACGAAATAATTTTTGGCTTGTACTTAGGACAGTTCATTGAAAATGACAAATACAACAAATCATGCCTGGATATTCCTGGAACCGGGATCTGACCATAAATCAATGCCTTATCGGGCTCCGAAACAATAATATGATCAATCCAACTTTCACTATGTGAGGAGTAATGCGTTGGATTTAATTTGAGAATATGCAAGTTCAAGGATTCAAAAGTTTTCACGAAGTTACGTACAGTTAGGTTGTCTCCATATTCTAAGTTGCAATTGATTTCGCCCATGGTGATGATTCTATCGTAATGACTTATAACCACGGAAAGATGCTCTTCCAACACTTGTAATGATCCGGTTTTCGGTGGCCAATACACTACTATACCCATGCAACGTTTTACGCCTATCAGAATTTCTACCAATAAAAAATTCAATACCAGTCGACTCTGTGGTGGATGAATGTACAACTTTGCATTTTAAATCATTCCGTATATACATGACTACACCAGCACCCGATTTATTAGTGCCTTTCTCTGTAAGAATGTTACGATCTTGACGTAATATTGTATAGCCTGGTATCGTGACGTGATTGGATGAAATAGATGGTTTCAACCACGATTCACAAATCATTATTACATGAACGTTTATTTCCAAAAATATTGCGAGAATTTCATCATGGTGTTTGCACAATGTGCATTTATGTGCACGGTATTTACATGACGAGGAAAAGCGGCCAAAGTCCCTTTCAGCAGCTCAAGGGTTGTGGGATTTCCGCAACCAGGTAGTACGAGCTTAACGGGGTATTGGCAGGTGCACGGTGTAAGATATACGGTGTAAGATATCTTACACCGTGGCAGGTGAGAGGCCACTTGCATGGGATTGCGGTTTCCGCGAAGTGTTTAACATACCGTAATAGCTTGGAAAATTCTCTTTTTCTAACAAGTTAAGAAAACTAAAACTTACTCAGTACTTTCCCCCGTGTATTTAAAGACATTTTTTTACAATATACTAGAGGTCTTAACTTAAAAAAAACTTATTATAAAAAATCAAACAAAGTTTGTCAAAATAAGTTAAGTTGTGGCAGGTTGACAATTTTCAAGTTTCAAAAAATCAGCATCACAATTAACTCTAATTTTAGAATTGTTAATATTAACAATTTTTGTGCCATCTTGGGTCAAAGACCGAACTTATTGATACATTTTCTTATGAGTTCTACTCTTTTTTAGTTAAGTCTTTCCTTACAGTAATTTCAGTGTTAATTAAGTCTCTTTGCACGAAAGACCTCGGCACGTTTTCTATAACTAGTAAACTTAACAATTATTGGGGTCGACGAGAGTCCATCAATTTTCCTACCCACACGATGGCTCCTATCGATATCTGCGTAACTTAAATCCACTTTCAGAGAATGAGCAACCTGAATGGCAATATCATCAGTGTTCTCGCGATCGCTTTCTCTGTAACCGAAAATTCTCAGCGAATTCCTGCGTTGATATTGCTCAAGTTCGTCAGTTTCTGAGTCAATTGAATGCTGCAGTTCGCGTATTAGATTGTTCTTCCGCTCGACTTTCTCCTCAAGGTTTTTCACTTCTTCCCTCAAACTCGAAATCATATATCACGTGGCGATCGCGTCCTGTGCGACCCCCGGGGCTTTCGCTGCTCTGGCCGCGGCGGCGCGCGCTGGCGATGCTTCGGGGTAGTCTGGCCTCCACGCTCCTCCGCCTCTCCTTCCGCTGCGTTCCCGTACCAAGCTTCTCAGCCGACAAGTGCCTCGGCCTCGCCTCTGTGCCCGTCTTCCTTCCCCAACACAAATGCTTCTCTGGCGTTGTTTTTGGGAGTGGTTATCACCTTGTCTTCTTGCTTCAGTGATGTGACGTAGCGGCGATGCAGAAAATTGTTCGATGTACGCCGGAAAAGAGTCCGATTCAGCCCTCGCGGAATTCACGTAATTCGCTCCCACTGACACACGTTTCTTCTCCGTCGTTATTCATCAACAAAACGAGTACAATGATCGTTCTATTCACGTATTCGGATGAAATTATCTCGTTTGAAGCTCGCTGCTAGAGACTCGCGATCGGTTTCTCTTCCCTAACCGTCACTTATACCGGTTTTTACACGATTGGTTGATGCGCGTTCCGCAGCGATCCGTCATCCTCCGAGATTTTTCTGATACTGTTCGAAATTTCAACGGAAAAAAATTCTTTCCGCTGGCTTCCCTCGTTTTTCGAATACCGGCCAATCACAAGACCAAGCTTATCTTTCTAATTTCCTATTCGTGGTCATGCGTTCCGCTCGACGTGGCCGCGGCCGACGCCAGAGAGTGACGTGGTTGTCGCGCTGCGCTCAAATTAGCGGACCACCAAGATGGCATTTTGGGAATTCTTGTATATGGCCCGGTCCGTTACCAGGGCGCATATTCGAGGTCGTCTCAATATATATATATATATATATATATATATATATATATATATATATATATATATAATAGTATGCACTCGTAGTTCTTAATTTCTAAAATAGTAGTACCCCAACGCCGTTCCGTCACGTTTCGCCAGAAATGAAGCCATACCGGGTGAACTGTATAAAACGCAACTCTACTTTTCAAGGCACTGAGAGAAAAGTGTAAGTTTTGCAACACTGCTTCTGGTACAGCTCCTTAGACTGCATTTCAGCGACAGTCCATTCACCCCCTCCCCTTCGTTTCACTCACCCCCTTCCTGTGGTGTGGGTCATACCTGCTCAAAACAAAACAGGCCCCGTCTTCATTCATAGCTTCCTTCTTTCACAGTTAACGTACGATGCACCTCAGCGTAGAGCAAAGCAATTTTGTGGTGGAGGAGTATTTTCGAACGCAATCTTTCAAAGAGTGCCAGGCAGCTTTCAGAGCAAAATTTTCATCTGAGTCTATTCCGAACAAGAGTACCATATTTCGGTTAGTGAAGTGCTATCGTGAGACAGGAAGTGTGTTTGATCGGAAAAATCATAAAGCTACTACCCTTATTTTCAGCATTAACATTAGTGTACTGTATTAAAGAAATTCAAAATGCATGTGGGAGTTAAGGAGAGAAACATGGTGCCACTTGCCCAAAACCAGTATTAGAAATAATTAAACAAATGCTTCCCATCAAAAAATGTTACAACAGGCCACAAAAAGCAAAATTAAAAAGACCATTTACACACACACAAACACACAGATATCCATTGGTAGGATTTTTTTCAAATTGAAGAAACCACTGTATATTTGGCTCTCGTTGAAGCTTTGAAATACTGAAAAACATTCTTTAAAATTAGCGGGTACTTTACATGAAGCTTCTCGGACATTTTCAAAATTTTCTCAAAAACAGTCCAATCTTTTCACTAAATTGCTTGTAAGAATATAGTAAAATACACCTACAAAAAGGTGGAATAGGTCCAATTTTCATGGTTACGTAACTCTGAATTTTCGATATTTTTTACTTTCGTTATTTTTGGCTTCTTCTTACACCTACAAAATTGAAGAGAGATTTTTCGTCCAAATCAAATTCGTTGTCCATAATTACTTCTTTCCTTAAGGTCGTGTACATTTTTTTGAAACTGTTTGTAGTTTTCGCCCAACATTGCGTGCAATAGGTGCAATTTGAAAAAAACAAAAAACAGGATATTCTTTACCTGTTGGGGGACGCAACGCATTGCATTCATCTTTTGTCGTCATACCAACCTGCGAGCAAGTAAAGGCCGTTCTTCACCATACTACTACCAACTTAAGGAAACGTACATATATTTGTATTCACGTGAAAAGACCCTAATCGTATGTTCCATTGAAAATTAACAATATGCAATTAGCTGATGTTAAGGTAACAAAATTTCTAGGTCTCTCAATTCAATCAAACCTCAAAATATATATATATATATATATATATATATATATATATATATATATATATATATATATATATAACAGAAATAAACACTAAATTAACCTCATTATGTTATGCATTCAGATTTCTTTTCAATTCTGTCAGCCTTCATGCAGCTCGTTGCGTGTATTTTGCAAATGTACATACCCGCCTGAGATATGGCATAATATTCTGGGGAAGCTCATCCTTTAGTTCCCAGACATTTAGATTGCAAAAGAAAATTATCCGAATAATGAAAAAATCCCATCCACGTGATCCGTGCAAGCCTCTTTTCATTGAGCTTGGAATCTTGCCATTGCCTTGCCTATTCATTTATGAGTCTGTAGTTTTTGTTAAAACTGACTTACTTAACGGTGGGAACTTATTTTCAAGTAATACTGCTATTTATGGTTACAACACCCGACGTAGAAATCATGTTCATGAAGTGCCAGTGTCAACAGCTCACTACAAGAAATCCACATACAATACATGTTCGTTACTTTACAATGCACTGCCAGATGAAATTAAACAATTAAAATTGGTACACAAATTTAAGTTAAAAGTAAAATCTTTTCTGCTGCAAAACTGTTTCAATACAGTTAGAGACTATACTGATCGTCAAAAAGAAAAATAATGTTTACTTAAACAAAACGAAGAAATAGTATAATGAATTAGTTTACATTTGCATTGTATAATTTAAAAAAAGACTCAATATGCCTGTAACAAGTAATGTACTTCAGCTTCCGGGTCAATGACCCCCATCTTGATCGGGTTTTTGTCCAGTTTCCCTGATCCATTGAGAAATTGCTGAGATGGCCCCTTGATTTGCTTCTGGACGTAAATGTAGCTTCACTATGCGCACGTTTCTTTGAGCTTTCCTTTTGCTTGTAGTGGTAGTAGAGCTTAGGGTGAGTTTCTATTTTGTTAACAATACAGAAAAATCAAATCTGTTCGTTCCTTTACTGTTAAAAATAAGTTTTCTATAATGCGGCAACGAAAATATCTAGTTTTTGAAATGTAAATCTCTCGCTTTTTTAAATTTATTATTCTCATTACTACTATTTTCCATCTTTCAACTATTAATAGTTAAATTGTTGGGAAGGGATTCCGAAACTCAAGAAAGCATGATTTTCTCCCCCATACGTCACATACAGTTTTTGACTAAATAAATAAATACTTACATTAGACGGTTGGCGAACAAACCTCGAATATGTATATTTGTTGTGTTGGCAAACCTTTAGTGACATATGAAGAACGTAATTCGCTATCCCCCTAACTGGTAAAGAACAGCCAAATAACAGAAACAAGATTTTCTCGAAAACAGCTCCACTTTTTTTCTTTAAACTTATGGTAGGGATAGTGCAAAATGTACACTACAAGATTATATTCCCGCCGTTTTGCTCTATTCTTATGTTTCTATTAATAATTAGAAAAAATTCAATAGCTTCTCACATGGTTAATACTTACATTAGCGGCGATTTGTTCACGTTATCGTATTTATAAGTACGTGTGCTTTAAATGATGTCATATAATTTCTTGAAAACTCAATAGTTTTCTGTGAAAACAATCTCAAAATTTCCCATTTTCAGAAAAGCTCAAGCGCCATTTTCTCAAAAACGGCTCGAATTTTTATTCAAAATTTTCGTGCGGATAGTGTTTACTGTTTGAGATGACGAAGAATTAATTTTTTGTATTCTTTTGTTTTTTCACTAATTACACAAATATATATTTTTCTAAATATCTCTCACGCCGTTAATATGGACATTACTAGCCCCTTGTAGACATCATTGAATTTGTGAGTAGAATCGCTTCTAATTACTTTAAATAATTTTTTTCTAAAACTCAAGATTCCTGTGAAAACAGCTTCAGATTTCACATTTATAGCATGGGTTAAACGTCATTTTCTAAAAAATGGTTCCAAATTTTTCAATGAAAATTGCCATTTAGGACGAGGTTTTGCCCTTATCTATTATTCTTAAAGAATTATTTCGTTTATAACTATTAAGAAACCGAAAAGTGGAGAAAATTTAAAAAAACATACTTTTAGCATCGATAGATGGCAGCTGGCATAAGGATGGGGCAAGACTTTAAAGGCTATCCACACCAAGGAAATTAGACAACTGTACTACGAGAAAGTCTGTGATATTCTGTATGACCACTAGTTTAAAATTGATTTAGTATTGGCTGCTTTGTTTTACGGAGACCAATTAGAATAATTGTTTAATGGATGGTTTGCTAAGGACAGTTTTGAAAATCGCGGGTGTCAGCGACTGTGATGCTCCGCCGGCGGTTACTTTAACTACTCTAATACTGTCAAGAATTACATAATTCTAGCCCAAATAATACCTCTCTGCACCTCCCTCGCGTGGTGAATTCCCTTGCATACAATGCTTCGTAGCTTCATTCCTCCGTTTTACGGCGTACAAAAACTCCCTATTATAAACTAGTCTGTGGGCTGTTGGGTTGTGTCATTGTGCATTGGATGTACCCTGAACAAGATACATCACATATTCTGTGCATTACCGTGGGAATAAGAGCAAATTGTGGTGCTGACCGCGATGGAAGAAATACGTCTTTTAGCGGAAAGCGTTATTAAAATAGAAGAGGTAAACAGTTTTTGTGTTTTTGATATGTTCTGGAACGTATTTGATATGTTATGATATTTGAACTGGAATCTATTTGATATACGTTTGGAACTTAAAAGTATGTGGCAAATATAATGGCTACTAATTCTAAACAGTAGCTGGGTTCTATATTTTTAAGGTCACAGTATTTTTAATAAGTTTATAAAACTTGAAATAATATGTAAACTATAATTCAAGAATATGCAAATGAAATGAATCGCCTTATCAGTGTGGACTAGAAGTTTTCTGTAATTAGCAAGTATTTTTCTCTGTGCAACGTGAGAACAATACCGATTGTGCTGTAATTGTACTCCTAAAAAGATTTTATTGCAGCTAATATATTATATTTCTGAGATTGAAAACCGAACAAAATTAATTTACCCTGTGGGTAACGTGCAGAAAAGCCCATTTCTTTTACCATGTGAAATATTGCTTTGAAATAATCCATCAGCATGTATACATAATAAAAAAAATAATTGAAAATGGATTATAAAGTTGTCGATGTCAATAGCGCAGGGAAGGTTTGTAAACATCTAGTACTGTTTCTCAAATAGAGGACATTCTTATGGTACTCCAGTGAATTTTGTGTATGAAGAATTGTCACTGAAGAATTTTTATTTTATATTTATACAATGGTGAATTAATAACCTTTAGTTGTGAAAAAGAACTGGGAGGCAGGAATGCTTCCAAATTCTTTATATTATTCACTAAAAGATCTAGTACAGTCCAAAAAATAATAGTTTTCATATTTGACTATGAGATTGTAAGAATTTGAAACCATTTAATAATAATTTCTTTCTCCCATGTGAAAAAGGTATTTTTTAAGCATTGTTTTTAAAATGGTACAACTAACTTTCTGTTCTTGTTGTTTGTTTGTTTGTTTGTTTGTTTGTTTGTTTTTTTGTTTTTTTTTTTTTTTTTTTTTTTTTTTTGTAATCCATTTGGAAATCTCTACATGTCAGTGGTTATGAAAACAGTTTATTTTGAAATTTAAAGTTCTTGTTTATTTTGCTTATTATATTTATTTAGAATTTTATTATTATATTTTATGGATTTGAAATGTCAAAAAATCAGTTTGCTACATCTCATGTCTTTGAAAATAAAGTTTTTGTTCTTGAAAAATCTTCTTGCTCTGTTGTGAGGGAATTCTTAGTTATGATCATGTTGAACTTACTATAAACTGGTTTCTTGTTTTGTTATCTGTAGATGAAAGAAGAGCCCATGGACAAGAAAGAAGACTGTTGCTGGAATTCTATTGTGAGTTAGTTTTATAGGAGTGTTATTAACCCAATGTAATGAAAATTAGTGGATTTTGAGATAATTATCAAAAAATTGTCATGGTTCATACTATTTTAAATGGATTGTATGGGTTTTTGTAGCAAATATTGGAGAGAGAATAATGATAATTGGTGTAAATCATCTTTATATTTTGTTGGCAAGTGAAGTTGGCTGTATTAATATTTTTTATGAAAATGTGTTCATGTCTGTTATTTGACACCCAAGTTGTTCTGTTTTTGACCGGTCTTCAAAGTTTGTTCTTGACCTATCCTAAGACATTATGCTCACAAACCACTCCCACATTTTTTTAGTAGTAGTGCCAGATGTTATATTTTCTTGCCTTTTTGTAATAAATCTCTACTCTGGATTGTAATAAATCATTGGGATGTGATGAAAGCCAAAAAAAAATAAAGCAGACGGTAGAGAAGTTTTTGATTGAAATCTTATTTTTAAAATAAATCTTCTGATTTAAGTCATCAGCTTAGAGGTCTCGGACACATTACATAATTAAAAACATAATATTGGTTTGCTAAATGATCCATGTCACATTTTTAATAATGTAAGTGAAGAAGAGTGGTCACAAGCTCACCTATTAAATGTCTGTTAATCTTCTGCAGAAGGGCAGAAGATCTGCACAGATTTTAAATGAGAATTACTCTGCACTCAACACTCAACAAGACACATATTGTGTTGATAATAAATAATTAAGATGCTTTAAATGCAACAAATAAAAAAAGAAGAAGAAATAAATTTTTGTTTGTTATTTGAAGCAAGTTTTGGTTACTTTTTTATTACAACTCAAGCCGAGTTGTTTTTAGGTGCTTCTCATTTTTTTAATGAGCAGTGTTTTTTTTTCTTTTAGACCAAAGATGAACCAAGTACTTTGCTGCATTCAATAAAAGAAGATGATGATAAAGATGACGTGAGTACAGTCATTCATCTGTCTTAAAATAATAAAATAATTTTTAACACTTTCGGACATGCAAATCGTTTTGTAATTGAACTGACAGCAATTCATTATACAATTGTGAGGGAACAATACAATTTAAATTGAACCAAACAAAGGAGAGTTGTTAAAATTCAAATGTGGTCATAAATAATTTTATTTCTTCTGCCATCCTCCCTCCTACAATGTGATGAATATGATACGATGTGCATCTATGTAAAAATTTAAAGCAATTAATCCCGTAGAAGAATGCTGCTACAGAATGGTATATCATGTGTAATTAGCGAGAAATGCTGGTGATGATTGACCAGTCATTGAAGAGGGAATTGCTAGAATGATATATATTTATGTAAAGAAAATGTCAATGTTGTGGATTGTTAAATTTTTCTGACAGTTGGGGTAACCGGGAGTACATTGGTATTATGATGGCATGAAAAATGTTATAATATTTCTTACCCCGTATCAATTAAACAAGAAAATACAGTGTGTTGGTATAGCACCTTTAGTTCGGTTGCTGCATGACTTTTTTTACTGTGCAGGAGTTGGAGCCTCCAGTTGCTGTGTTTGTTCAGCCAATGGAGAAGCAAGAAGGAGCCTGTATTGAAGAAACGAAGGTACAACTGTCATATACATTTACAGGATGATATTTGAATACAAGGAAGCATTGGGCAGTGAGATGTTAAAACCCTATGTAAATGTCTTTATTTTCAATAGAGAGTTCTTCTTAGTTATGTTGTTAACAATTCGTTGAAACAATGGAAAATGCTGCACGCACAGCAACATAATGCAAGATCAAAATCTACTTAATGTTAAGAAAACCCGGTTACAGTGAACTAATAATGGCAACAGGGTGCTGGCTAAAGTAAATAGTTCAAGTGTCAGGGACGTTGACGTTGTACAGTGGCATTATTACATAGGAGTGTTTGTAATTAAGTGTTCCACAGGCAGATTTAATTCTTAAAGAATTGAAACATCCCCAATTCCTTTCAGGAGTTACAGCATATTTGACTTGGCTCCTAGTCTCCGGTTCTTGCCCAATACTTAGAAAACTGGAGTAATCCTTCCCAGTAGTGAGCAGGAAAGAGAATATCCTTTTTGCGGAAGTCACAGTAGTTTCTTACTCACGTTATCTAACCAAAAAAAAAAAACAAAAAACAAGAAAATTATACTTAACCAGTTGGTGGATATTTTATAACTTTTGAAGTTTTTTGAAATTCTACAAAAATTTAACTTGCACCATTTTTGTACTAATTTTCTGTACAATATGAAGAAACAATTGGATAATTTTTTTATTGTTTTAATTAATATGTTAAATTGAAACCTCATTTCTAAAATATCTGATATTTCATTGAAAACCTCGGAAAACAGAAATAAATCAAAATTATATGAAAAGTAATTAATTTAATTTTAATTATATGTTACTATGGAAAATCCTAATATTAATTAGATTTTTACTCTATTCTACAATTTGTATTCTCAATGTATTGATGTATCTTCTTTCAAGCAATCCTGAAACGTTAATTGAAATTAGCCCATTTAGGTGTACTTTCTTAAAAATATAGTACCATAATTTTTTACAAACTTTTATTACCTTAATATAATGTATTACCACTGTATGCTGCCATTGGTAGCAATGCAGCGATGGATATTTGAGAAGTACATTGTTGAAAGGCAACATGATGGGAATGATAAGATAAGGGTTTTTTTTTCTTAACTTTAGTGTTACAATGTTTTCCAATTTCAATAAAATGGTATATTCATCTTTATTAAACTTTATTAAAGAATGTATTCAGTCATGCATAAGGTAATGATATGGTGTTTTTGAATGCTTTCATAATACAAAAGATATAATGACTTTTGCTTCTGGATGTTCAGTTTTTATGTGAAATTATCCTTGCTTGCCTGTATGATCTTTGAGAAATAATATGAGAAAGTATGTGCAGTTGTATTGCTACAAGTTTTCCATTTCTTTGCACTGCAAGAACCCGTCTGTACTATTCTGTAGCACACTTAGTTCTTATAACCATACTTTTCTTTATTTTAGCAAATGGTGAAGAAAAAGAAATTGGAGTGATTTGGAGAAAATTTTAAATCATCCCAGATGCTAAATGCAAGGAACACAAAAATATAGGGAGTTTTATTTCAAATTTGTAGGAATTTGAAAGGGGCTAGTCGCATCAGGGAATATTAATTTTGAAGAAAATAATTTCTGTAATTCTGGTAGTTGTGTGTTGTCCAGAAGAGGTAGATGTTGTGCAAAACCAACACTTGCGATATCAAGGACCCCAAAACGTGTATTTCCATTACCTGTATATTCTCTGCTGTTTGGTAACCAGGTGAAGGTTTTCCAGGTATTAGTGATCAAATTGTACATGGAGTACCAAGGCTAATGATATCCTCCCAACATTGCTTTTGTGTATCTCAGTGCTGTGTGATGTAATTTTTTAATGTATGGCTGTAGGATCCTCTTGCGGAATGCTGTGAAAGTGCTTCTAGTGCAACAGTCAAACCAGAAATTGCTTCATGTTCCTCAGGTGAGTGGAAAAAAGATTTTAAGTAATTTTGTCAAAGGAATTGTACAGGTCCTTAAGTTTAATATAGGTTATTACTATTGTGGGAAGACAGAGTATCAACTGACTCCTGACTCTTCCAATCATGGAGGTTAAAAATGACATTTCATGTAATTGAATCGGATCTGCTTCTCCCCCCCCCCCCCCCCAACACCCTACTAGTCTGCCATTGAAAAAATTTAAAAGTTTCTACAATTTGGGATAAACTACGAATCTTCTGTGAGAAGTATTTACCACCATCCCTCTAAAACCAGCCCCCTTGTAGTGTGTTGTGTTCTTTGATATCATACGATCAGCAAATTCTAGTGGTTGTGTTGGGAATTGTTCCTTTTTGTGTGATAAGTACTTTTTAGGGTGTATTGAAATAGGAAATAAAATGCAAGTTCTGAAAAATGTTATTGTTGCATGGTCATTTGTACTCGGAAGCAACGTAGGGTATTTTCATTTCTATGTTGGCATTTGTTGTTGCCAACATTCCCAGTATTAACCAATTTACTATGTATTAATGTGAATAGTGGCTATTGATCTATGTTAGCAATCAAGAAAAATAGATCTTTCGGATATTCCGCTAATATTTAAACAGTGCATTAGGATTGTGATCATATACCATTGCTTGGAGAATGACACTATTATTTCCATTATTTTACATTTATTTTTTTTATTTTAGTTACTAGCAGAACCCGGCAGACATTGTCCTGCTCTCCCTTCTCTTCACTCTCTTTTTTCTTTCTCCCTCTTTTTCCATCTCTTTCCTCCTTGCTTTGCCCTCCCTCTTTTATCCTGACCTCTCTTTTTCCCTTTCTCCTTTTCCATCTTTCTCTTTCCCTTTCTATTTTCCTCTTTCTCGTTTCCCCTTCTTTCTTTCCCCCTCCTCTCTCTTTCTGCTTTCATCCTTTCCCTCTCTTTTCCCCGTAATTTTCTCCCCTCTCTCTCATTTACCCTTTCTCCTTTTTCCCCTTCTCTCTCTTTCCTCTTCTTTCTCTTTTCCCATTCTCTATTTTTCCACTTTCCTCCTTATATTTTTTCTTTGTCTTTGCCATCTATCTTTTCCTTCTCTCCTCTCTTTTTTGCTTTCTATCTCTTTCCACCCCCTTTATCCCTCTCTCTTTTACCCTACTCACTCTTTCACTCTTACATCTCTTTTCGCCTTTTTCCCTTTTCTCTTTTTAACTTTCTTTTTCGTCTCTGTTTTCACTCTTTTCCCTCTCACGTTTTACCCTATCTCGTTTCCTCTACTCTCTCTCTTTTTCCTCTCTCTTACCTCTCTATATTTTCCTCTTTTCCTCTCTCTTCCGTTTTTCTTCTTTCTTTCTCCCTCTCTTTTCCCCTATTTTTTCCCTATCTTTTCCGTCTTTTTACATATATCTTTTGCCCCTCTTTCCCCTCTCTTTTTCCATCCCTCTCTCTTTTTCTAACTCTATTCCCTTCCCTTCTCTTTCCATCTTGCATTGCTGGTTCCTCCTGACCTCCTCGGCCCCGCCCCTTGTCACACGGTAACGCCCAGCAATAATGAAGTTGGGTTCTCGTGAGTGAGAATTGCATTTAACTGAAGCGCCATCTTGTGCTGCAGCGCCTTCTAGTGGAGTTACAAAAAATGAACAGCATAAAAATCTCCATGAAAACATGTGCCAACTTTCATGGAGATTGGTCGCACGGTCATCCCCCTATGCTTACTGTGTGATTCTACCGCACCGCTGCTGGCCTCTGGCGGAATATATCAGGAACCCGTCTCTTAGCGACAGGCGAAAAATAACGACTGTGGTGCATCTACCAGCATATTATTTTAATTATTTATTTTCCACATTAGTGTTGTATTAATCTTTACCAAACTTGCAAGGACACTGTGTCAAATCCGGAAGAAGAGCCTATAAATATTTCGTATCTATTCATACACTCGTTTTTGTGGAATCGATGTCGATTACATGTCTCTTGGCGGATTTTGATCGTTGCTACTTAGTTAATTTCAATGTGTTTTAGATAAGCTAGTTCATGTAATTTGTTCAGAAGTAATTTTGTATGTATTGTTCCATTGATTTTCTTTTTTGATTGAACTATTTCCTACTATTTCATATCATTTTGTGTTCCAATTGATGTGTATTGTTCATACATATTTTAATTAAACTAACTTAAAGGGATCATTTAATACTATCTAGTTGTGATTGTTGATCATTTAATGTTAGATAATTTTATCTTTATTACATTCAATCTGCAGCCCATATGTAGTTTTTTACCAAAATGTTGTTGCCTTAGATATGGAGCCTAACATACACTGCATAAATCACCTGAATCAACAGGCTTGTGGCTATGAGGAAAATATGAAAACAGTTAAATAATGCTACTTATATTCTTATGGGGGAAATATGAAGACAAACCTAATCAAGTTAACATGTAGTTAATTAGTGAATAAATAAATCAGAATTAATGAAAACAGGCAAAAGGCCCTCAGGCTTTTTGTTGCTATTCGATCATTAGAACCGTTTTAATGCCTTTGGTGCGAAAATAAGTATTCTAATTCTAACTTCTTTTTTCATATAATTGCTATACCATTCGTGACCCTCTCACACATTGTTCTCTCTTCTTGGTTTAGCTTTTCAAACATATAAGTATATAAAAAGTGAGATCATTAATGAAAATCCTAGATTTCCAGTATCAACATTTTCATGTCCAAGAATGCCTTTTTAAAGTGAATTATTTCTTTATTTCTATCAAGTCTAATTAGTTTTTAATTTGTAGCGTCTACCATTTTGACGCAACGCGTCTCCAAGCCCGTTAAGGGGCGTTGAGCGCTTTGCGCTGGGGAGTAATCCTCCATTATATTGCGCACTTGTGGAGTAATCCTCCATTACCTTTCTGTCATGTCGCGTCACATCGCAGTCAGTTGTCAAGAGGGCCGCCAGGCAGCATCTCCGCGTACGCGCCTCCTGCTACGCGCTCCTGCGTCACTAGCCAGCGGCCAGAATTGGGAAAGAATAAGGATAGGGGCAGAGTTTAGGACACTTCACAAGGTCTAGCCCTTGTGAAGCAGCCAAACTCGTTTTATTGGAACATTTCACATGAGATTCGACGGGAATCGAACCCGGACCTTAGTAGCGAAAGGCTAGCGACTTCGCTATGTGCCACGAGCGAGGGGCACATAGCGATTTCTTATTTCAGTGATAAATTCTTTTCTTTTCTTTTTTAGTGATATTTCTATAATTAATTTGTTAAACCGTTTCTATATCACAACTTTTATGTCCATTGTGCCAAGGTTCCTTACTCTATTCTCCATTACTTCTAGGGTTTTTCTTTCTTTTTTTTTTCCTTTCAGCCCATGAATTTCATCTTTACATTCTCGCAACTCCTACCGTGGTAGGAGAAATTTATGTAATGCTTCGCGAAACAATTGCGAATTTTCGACGGAAAAACTCGTATTACAGGGCCCTGGTACCGCGAGCGGCAGCTCAGTGCATCAACTGATGTCACTACAGCGCCTCTGACCTGGTGATCCTAGGTTCGAGTCCTGACACCAGTAGGATTTTCGGCATTAGCTTTTCAGCTAGGTCGAATTCAGTCGCTGTCTGGAGAAGAATTCTAGCGACCGGCTGCTCTGATTGTTTTCCATGGTTTCTCCGATCAACACCAGGTGAATGCCGGAGCAGTACCCTACCAAACGGGCCACGGACCACGCGCGATCTGTCCTTCCTCTTCCTTGTCCTATCCTTTCCCCTTACACACATACACACACACATACACTAACATGCACTACACTACCACATTCCGGGAAATCGGTTGAGAGCTTAGAGCTTGTCCTGGCTGGAGCGGTGCCCGCTGGTGGGAGAGTCCTGGTTAGGGGGAAACCCCACTAGCCGACGGTAGGTTGGCGCCGGATCCCGCCATCTCCCGAAGAAAAAATATGCACTACACTTAAGGGACTAATGACTACGTTAGTTGACGCGCTCGGAATCACTAACAACCAACCAACCAACCTATAGGACTCTGGCAACGAAAAAGTCGATAAATCCAGATGCCAAATTCAGAATAATATCCTCTAACACATGGTGTAGCCAGAATCTATGTTTTGTGGGTCCCTGATACCGAAAAATCAATTGACGGCAAAATGTCTGTCCGTGAAGAACGCTAGCGGCTACACCGTTCAGCCGATTGTCCCCAAAATTGATATTCCCCCTTTGAAATTTTTAAAGTAATGTCTCCATCATTTGTAATCAATTTTTTGTTGTTGTCTAGTGTAAGGGACATTGAAGAGAGTGATGCAGGTCTCATTTTTGTTGGAAAGTAATTTTTTGAAAATTGAAAAGTTCAAAATTTTTTCGACACCTTCCTACAACTACAATTATGAAGATACATTTTTTGCCAATGAATTTGTTTATCAAAAACATATTGAAATAATATGTTGAGAGATCAGAAATGAAAGAAATTTCAGATCAATTGCGAATTATGAATTTTGGAGAAAATTGGCTGAACGGTTTAGCCGCTAACGTTGTTCACAGATGGATAGACATGTTTTGCCATCATAAGATTTGTCGGTATCAAGGACTCACAAAACATTGATTCTGGCTCGAGCAAGTGTTGGAGGATTTTTTTCTAAAATTAGCAATTGAATTAATCCACATTTTTGTTACTAGGGCCCGGCAATAATTTTTCATGCCGCAAATTAGAGGTTTTTTCCCTTAGCGTTACATATCTTCCTTTCTAGTTCATAAGGTGTCGCGAGAAAGTAAGAAGTTTGGTGCCTTTTTTGAGAAAAAAATAGTTTAAACAAAATTTAAAATTGTCTATATTTCATACAAAATTTTGAAAAATTGTACATGACCTTATTTAAAAACCTGTTTCTGATGATCACATTTCATCCAGGCACAGCTTTCTTCAGTATTTTAGTTGTAGGAAGAAGCAAAAAAAAAAAAAAAGAACTTTCTCAGTTTTCGTTAAAATCAATGTTTTTAATGAACATAAGACCTGCACCATTCTTTTACACGTTCTTCACACCAACAACAAAATTTAATGAAAATCGATGGCGCCATTTTTTTGAAAATGTCCCAGGGCTTTCATGTAAAGTACCCCCAAAAATTAAAGTACGATTTCAAATTCAAGGGGTCGCGACATCAACCAGATCAATTGCGAATTATGAATTTTGAAGAAAATCGACTGAACGGTTTAACCGATAGCGTTGTTCACAGGAGGGGCGGCTCTTGCACATGGTATGCGATTTCAGCCAATGAGCTTCAGACGCCAGTTTGCGTCACAGTTTTAGCGGAGATTTTAAATGCTGCCAGATACCAAAATTTTCACATCGTTACAAGACATTGAAACATATTTATGAAGCTTTTCTGTTAAATATTGCATCTTGTACACCTTCATCGCGTTATTTTTAGTTGGTTACCGTTGAAAATTGTCATTTTGTACCAATGTATATCAACCACTCGCACCTCATGCAACATGGTGGCCAACGACTGACTTTTCAAACGAAGTGCCCGTGCTGTGGTCACGTGGTTCGTGACGCGAAGTGGTGGTGTGCAGAACGAGCAAAAATCGTTGCGCCGGAGGAACTCGCCCATGTATTTCCACAGTTCACAGACGGACAGACTTTTTGACGTCATTCAATTTTTCGGTAGCAAGGAGCCACAAAACATGGATTCAGGCTGCACATTTAGAGGATTTTTACTTCTAAATGTAGCAACTGGATTTATTCACTTTTTCGTTACCAGGGCCCAGCAATATGCGATTTTCTGCCGAAAATTCGCCGTTTTTTCTCGTAGAGTTACATAACTTTTTCTTTTTAAGAAGCACTAGCTGTTTATGCTGATGTGGGTCCCTGATACCGAAAAATCAATTGACGGCAAAATGTCTGTCCGTGAAGAACGCTAGCGGCTACACCGTTCAGCCGATTGTCCCCAAAATTGATATTCCCCGATCGATCTGGCTGATTTCGCGGCCCCTTGATTTTCTAATCGATATTTTAATTCTGTGGGTACTTTACATGAACTCCCTGGGACATTTTCAAAATTTTTAAAGTAATGTCTCCATCATTTGTAATCAATTTTTTGTTGTTGTCTAGTGTAAGGGACATTGAAGAGAGTGATGCAGGTCTCATTTTTGTTGGAAAGTAATTTTTTGAAAATTGAAAAGTTCAAAATTTTTTCGACACCTTCCTACAACTACAATTATGAAGATACATTTTTTGCCAATGAATTTGTTTATCAAAAACATATTGAAATAATATGTTGAGAGATCAGAAATGAAAGAAATTTCAGATCAATTGCGAATTATGAATTTTGGAGAAAATTGGCTGAACGGTTTAGCCGCTAACGTTGTTCACAGATGGATAGACATGTTTTGCCATCATAAGATTTGTCGGTATCAAGGACTCACAAAACATTGATTCTGGCTCGAGCAAGTGTTGGAGGATTTTTTTCTAAAATTAGCAATTGAATTAATCCACATTTTTGTTACTAGGGCCCGGCAATAATTTTTCATGCCGCAAATTAGAGGTTTTTTCCCTTAGCGTTACATATCTTCCTTTCTAGTTCATAAGGTGTCGCGAGAAAGTAAGAAGTTTGGTGCCTTTTTTGAGAAAAAAATAGTTTAAACAAAATTTAAAATTGTCTATATTTCATACAAAATTTTGAAAAATTGTACATGACCTTATTTAAAAACCTGTTTCTGATGATCACATTTCATCCAGGCACAGCTTTCTTCAGTATTTTAGTTGTAGGAAGAAGCAAAAAAAAAAAAAAAAAAGAACTTTCTCAGTTTTCGTTAAAATCAATGTTTTTAATGAACATAAGACCTGCACCATTCTTTTACACGTTCTTCACACCAACAACAAAATTTAATGAAAATCGATGGCGCCATTTTTTTGAAAATGTCCCAGGGCTTTCATGTAAAGTACCCCCAAAAATTAAAGTACGATTTCAAATTCAAGGGGTCGCGACATCAACCAGATCAATTGCGAATTATGAATTTTGAAGAAAATCGACTGAACGGTTTAACCGATAGCGTTGTTCACAGGAGGGGCGGCTCTTGCACATGGTATGCGATTTCAGCCAATGAGCTTCAGACGCCAGTTTGCGTCACAGTTTTAGCGGAGATTTTAAATGCTGCCAGATACCAAAATTTTCACATCGTTACAAGACATTGAAACATATTTATGAAGCTTTTCTGTTAAATATTGCATCTTGTACACCTTCATCGCGTTATTTTTAGTTGGTTACCGTTGAAAATTGTCATTTTGTACCAATGTATATCAACCACTCGCACCTCATGCAACATGGTGGCCAACGACTGACTTTTCAAACGAAGTGCCCGTGCTGTGGTCACGTGGTTCGTGACGCGAAGTGGTGGTGTGCAGAACGAGCAAAAATCGTTGCGCCGGAGGAACTCGCCCATGTATTTCCACAGTTCACAGACGGACAGACTTTTTGACGTCATTCAATTTTTCGGTAGCAAGGAGCCACAAAACATGGATTCAGGCTGCACATTTAGAGGATTTTTACTTCTAAATGTAGCAACTGGATTTATTCACTTTTTCGTTACCAGGGCCCAGCAATATGCGATTTTCTGCCGAAAATTCGCCGTTTTTTCTCGTAGAGTTACATAACTTTTTCTTTTTAAGAAGCACCTCCTTAAGAACGAGAAAGTAAAAACTAGAGGTGTTGGAACAGCGCGTACCTTCTCGCATTTAGTAATGGTTATGTAATACTATTTACTCCACAATCTCTCTCCGAATTAACGCATCTGTCATATTTTGGTAAAACTCATTACAAATCGTCTACGATTTATTCTAATATTTGGCGCAAAAATTAAATATTTCCAAGCAAATAACACAAATTTGGTAATTATAACTGTTTTTCATAGAGGTAAAGCATGTGCCTACAATAAGATATACTTCAGAGAAATTAGCTTTCGAATCATTGTTGCCGAGCCAGTGTTGCCTTCTAATCTGATATTCCCTGAAGGCTAGCAATTTTTATTTCATATATTTCAAACAGAAACCACGGAAAGCTACCAATCAAAGCAGCCGGCCACCAGAATTCTTTTCCACACAGCAACAGGACTCGAACTAGCTATCTGGCTAGTGTCGAAAGTACAAACATCGTCAAGACTCGAACCCAGGACCTCGCAGTCAGTGGCACTACAAAGACATTACTTGATGCCCTGAGTCACCTCTCCTGGTAAGCCGTCAAAGATATCTGGTCCTTGGGTAGTGTATATATTGTATTGAAACTTCATCTTGATGTATCCATTATTTTACTTAAATCGGTTAAAACAGATGCCCAGAAAGAAGAATCTTCTTACGAAGAATTTCGTAAGACGAGACAGTAAGAAAGTTTTTGAGATAAAAATTGCCTATATTTCCCATAAAATTACACGGAAACTACTCAATTTTTGAAAAAATTAACTGATTTAAAGATGTCTTTAAGAAACAGATTTTATTCAGGAAAAAATTATCTATTTTCAATATTATTGCTGAGGAAGACGCCCCAAAAAATTGCAGTTTTAATTTTCAAACAAAATGTGATGTCCACGAACACGAGTCTACCACAATTCTCTTAAGCGTTCTCTACGCTATACGACAAAAGTGTCATCAAAAAAATGTGTCGTTTTTGAGAAAAATTTGAGAATGTTTTTGAGGCCTCACAAGTAGTACCTTCAAAAATCAAAATATTCGTTTGAAATTCCTAGTCACGAAGTCATTGAGAGCGATTGGGGAATATCAATTTTGATGAAAATCGGCTGAACGGTTTAGGCGCTAGCGTTGACCACAGACGCACAGATACACACGCGGACAGACACCCACCCACCCACACACCTACAGACTGACAGGCGGACGTTTTGCCGTTAATCGATTTTTCGGTATTAAGTTCCAACTGTCTGCACCACGTGATAGATTGAATGAAATTTAAGCAAAAAATATGGTGCTGTTTTTAAGAAAAAATAGTTAAATGAAAATAAAATATGCTATACTTGTCACAAAATTTCGCCGAATTGAACCTTTGAAAAATTGAACCTCTCACTGTTTTTAAGATTGTTTTCATGCACAGATTTCATTAAGAATTTTTTATCATAATTGTAGTTGTAGGAAGATGCCGAAAAAAATTTGAATTTTAAATTTCGAAAAATCAGGGTTTAACAGAGCATGAGACTTGCACCTTTGTCTTAAACGTTCTTCACACAATCCAATAACAATGTTTAATCAAAAACGTTGGGACAACTTTTTTGAAAATTTTGAAAGTCCCAGGCGCTTCATGTAAAATACCACTTAAAATTAAAATTTCGGTTTAAAATTATCGGCCCCGCGTCATTAGCCTGATCGATTGGGGAATACCAGTTTCGGAGAAAATCAGCCCAACTGATTATCCGCTAGCGTTTGTTGATGGACGGACGGACGCAGTCGTCGTTTTTGACATCAATAGATTTTTCGCTACCAAGAATCCTCAAAACTGATACTGATTACACCCCCAGTTGTTAGAGTATTTTTCCATCCAAATCTTAACATCTGGATTTATTCACCTTTTCGTTGCCAGGGCCTTGTAAAAAGAGTTTTTCTGCCGAAAATTCGACAGTTTTTCCGCGCAGCATTACATAATTTTTGCTATAATATTGGTCGTGAGAAGCTTGCATTATAAATGCGTGAGTAGTAGATTCACGCACACCGGTACACACATGAAGTTTATGGCAAGATTTGGAAATGTGTGTTTTAATTCACTTTTATTATATCTTAACAATAATTGCGAATTATTTTCTCAGTAAAACGTTTCCCAATATGATAATATCACATTTTAACCTAGTAAGTAAAAGGTGAGTTATTCTTTGCCCTAAGTCTCGATAATGCTAATAAGTGTTCTTTTTTTGACAGATCAAGAGTTTCATAGCTACTTGCGCACCCACCCTAGTGAGAAACCTTTCCAGTGTTCTATCTGTGAAAAGCGCTTCAGTGAAGAAAGGAGCTTATGTACGCACGTGCGCACGCACACTGATGGAAATCCATTTCAGTGTTGCATTTGTGGGAAGAGTTTCAGGTTTGAAAGTACATTGTATGAGCATTTGCGCATTCACAGTGAAACATATTTCGAGTGTTCCACCTGTGAAAAGAGCTTCCGTTTTAAAGGGAGCTTAGATAGGCACATGCGCACCCACTCTGGGGAAAAACCTTTCCAGTGTTCTCTCTGCGAAAAGAGCTTCAGTGAGAAAAGAACTTTACATATGCACATTCGCACCCACACTGGTGATAAACCGTTTCAGTGTTCTACCTGTGGAAAGTGCTTCGGTAGCAAAGGAAACTTAAAGAATCACATGCTCACCCACTCTGGGGAAAAGCCTTTCCAATGTTCTCTCTGTGAGATGACCTTTAGGGAAAAAGGAACTTTATACAGGCACATGCGCTCCCACACTGATGATAAACCCTTTCAGTGTTCTACATGTGGAAAGAGATTCATTCAGAAAGGACACTTAGAGAAGCACATGCGGACCCACTCAGGGGAAAAACCTTTCCAATGTTCTCTCTGTGAAAAGAGTTTCAGGGAAAAGGGACACTTAGATAGGCACATTCGCACCCACACTGGTTATAAACCTTTTCACTGTTCTACCTGTGGAAAGAGCTTCAGTCAGAAAGGACACTTAGATATACACATTCGCACACACACTAGTGAAAAACCTTTCCAGTGTTCTATCTGTGAAAAGCGCTACAGTCAAAAAGGACACTTACGAAGACACATGCACACCCACACTGGTGAAAAACCTTCTAGTGTTCTTTCTGTGAAAAAGGCTTCAGAGTAAAGCAGACTGTAGATATACACATGCATACCCACTCTTTGGAAAACCCTTTACAGTAGTCTATCTGTGAAAAGAGAGTGAGCGAAGAACAAACCTTAGAAAAGTACATGCGCTCCTACACGTAAGGGACACCTCTGATTATGAAACTATTTCAATAAAAAACAAACTTACGTAAGATGATGTGCTGTTACATGTTTTAATAAAGTTTTGATTGCTGCATCTCGGGAGACAGTTTCTCGCACGTACTGGTGAATAGTCTTTGTCCATCTGTGGGAAGAATTTTACAGTTAGTACAAAATCTGCCGTACAAGTGACCATTCACGTAGTTAACATTAAAGGCCCATTCACAATGCAATCACAAACATAAGCATAACACTCAGACATAGACATTAACAGAAGCGAAGAGTTGGCGTATTCACAATGTCGAACAAACACAGGCAAAATAAAGAGTTTATTGGCTCTGAGACGTTCTAGTTTACTATTGGTTGGATATGAGAATCGATTTCGAGATATCGACTGTGTCCATGAACCATGGATTCGATTTAAACCAGTGCGAGAGACAAATAAGACTGTGAGGTGTACGAGTTCTTTGTGACTCGTGCGAATAAAGTTGTGTATCATGAACATAAATTCTGATATCGCGTCACAATTCATGCTGATGCAAGCCAGCGTTGCAGTGTTGCTTGGTGCAGTTCACCAAAGAGGCGCTGGTGGATTCGCCCCTTGAACCAGAGGAGACTCCAGCAGGGGGATTTTAATAACCTCCTGCGTGAAATGCGGGAAGAGGATCCCCATCAGTTCTTCATGTACACAAGAATGACACCGGAACAGTTTTACTTTTTATTAAATTTAGTGGCCCCTTTCTTGAAAAAAAGTATCCGGACACCGCTGCCAACATCCTTGCGACTGGCTGTTACATTAAGGTTTTTGGCCACTGGTGATTCCATACCGTCATTGGCATGGAATTATAGAATTGGAAAGAGCACATGTACATTAATCAATGAAACAACACGTGCTATTTGGGAAGCTCTCCATGTGAAGTATGTCAAAGTTCCTACACAAGAGGACTATGAAAAAACGGCATGTGGTTTTAGAGACTTGTGGGATATGCCTAATTGCATTGGTGCCATAGATGGCAAACATATTGTTATTCAATGTCCTCACAACTCAGGATCTCAGTTCTTCAATTACAAGAAGGACTTCAGCATAGTTCTGATGGCAGTGAGTGATGCAAATTCCTGCTTCACACATGTGAACATAGGTGCATTTGGAGCAGAAAGTGATGGAGGTATATTTAGTCGGTCAGAAATTGGGAAGAGACTTTCCAGTGGTATGCTCCCTTTGCCACCTCCTACCCCACTTCCACATTCCGAAGTAGTGGTGCCTCATTATCTAGTTGGAGATGAAGCTTTTCCTCTAAAGAAAAACCTAATGAGGCCATTTTCAAGAGCCAGCTTAAATAGAAATGAAAATAAAGTTTTCAATTATCGCCTTGCACGAGCAAGGAGAATAACTGAAAATGCATTCGGCATCATGGTCTCTCGATGGAGAATATTCCATCGAGTAATAAATGCAAAGCCTGAAAATGTGGACAACATTGTGAAGGCAACAGTGTGCTTGCACAATTATTTAAAACTAACAGAAAAGCATGCTCTGCAAAAAACTTATTGTCCAGTATCATACACTGATGTGTGAAGGACTGATTCAGGATGGTGATTGGAGGAGGAATGTTCCTGAAAGAGGTGGCGCACTTCAAACTTTGCCTCCAAAGTATTGAAAAGCAGGAGTACTACATGAGGAGGTTAGGTGCACTGTAAACAGAAACCAAATAAAAGCAAAATAAAACAATTTCTTGCCTAATTATATCTTTTATTTATTGCAATGCTCTCCTCCTAGCATTTAATAACAATGAAGTTATCGATTCCATTGCTTCCAATTTATCCTTTTCTGGCAGCAGAACTAGAGTGTCCTCCACAAAGTTGGAGAACGACCTTTCCATACTGCGGTTGTTTTTTTCAACATTTCTGTAAAACTGGTCGTGGCGTTTGCCACTAACCGCAGCTGTTCAGAAACATTTATGTCGTCACTTGTCCTTCGGCACCTCTTTTTGGTGGCTTGAATTGCAGGTTGCTCCTCTTCTGCTTCAGGCTCCTGCTCCTCGATGATGCTTTCAAAAGCATCAAAGCTTGCTAGGGACATGACCTCGGTCCCAGGGAGAGCCATGTCCCCAGCAGATGAGGTTGATGTACTTGCATCAGGATGCACTGTAGATAGATATTTATTAATTCTGCAGGTAGGTTTATACAACCTGATGGCAGAACACTACAATTTACAGATTATATAGGAATATTAATGCAATGTAACTTTAAATTATTTTGACACAATAATAATAGTAATGATAATAATAATAACAACAATAATAATAATAACAATAATAATAATAATAATAATAATAATAATAATAATAATAATAATAATAATAATACCAGGATCATCTGACAGAAAGTTGCTGTAGGTCTTCCTCGGTCGTATATGATCGTCCAGGAGCGCCATGTATTTGACCATCGCGATGCATCTGGCCGATGCATCGGCCAGACCACCTTCGCAGATCCTGAGCCACTCCTGGTACCAGTCTCCAGGTTTTTTCTCCGAGAATACCTCTCCCGGAGAGATTTAAATCTTGTCTGGCAAGTTGCAACTAAAAAAAAGGGGGAAGATATTGAAAATATTTCTAACATACCATCTCATGATTCAAATCACTGAATAATTATTGCATGTTATTACTAGTGTGATTCATAGCCCCATAGGAAATACTTTCAACACCAAAAAAGTATCTCTAGGGAGAATGTGATTTTGGTTCGGGAGATTTCTTGAAATTGCATTCTCATACACTTAACAATTTCAAGGAATGATACAAATCATATCACCAGACTCAAGAGTACCAATAATTTAACAAGAATGAATTTTAAAATTGTCTTCCATAATTTTACTTTCATAATGTTTTTATATAAACAATTCTATATATTTTTTATGTATGTAATTGTTTCAAACAAAATCACTATTTTTATTTTGTTACATTTTTTAAAATTATTTTTATGGAAAAATGGCTTTGTTTCGGAAGAGTACTTTACTGTATAATTTTGCAAAAGGACTGATTTGGGCTTTATGCAATTTATATTTTTCAATACTTGAGGTACACCATTATCATAAAAATACAAAATATATTCCAACTATACATTTTATATATACCACACTGATTATTACAAACATGTATGTTGCAAAAATGTATATAACTATGTACTTACCATCACTATTCAGAATTGATGCTATTTGCCTCCATATACTGTCTTTGTGCTCAGTGTCTTTATAAAATTGATTTTTTTATCATATTCAGATTCTTCTGTACCATGCTGCACAAAACTTCATCAAATGCACTCATACTCGAAACAGATAAAACTAAACTATTCCTAATTTATGAATAAAAAAATGAAATTTATGAATGAAAATAAAACTAAATGAATAAAAAACCCTAACTACTAATCAAAACGACAATGTTATCACGTCCATGATATTCAAAGGGCATTTTAACTTCTTTTCTAGAAGAGCGCAGTCAAAGCTCTCTTTGCTTATAGCCTACCTACACGGAGAGTAAGAGTGACAGTGCCCGAATGGACAGGGAACCCCAAGAAAATGAACATGCGATGATCTTGACGGGTTTGCGCACCAGAAAATATGTGTAGAGCCTATTTATTTCACTGCATTGCTCTTCAAGGCAGCACAGGTAGTAATATGAAATTAAAGTTATAATGTTGGTACAAATTTATGGTCCTCAATTCTTTCAATTTTTGTTTCGTGCAAACTTTTAGAAATAATGCTAATATAATCCAAACCCAACCAATTCAAACGAAGCGCCTGTGGTGCATGCCAGCGTTCATTTTGATAGCCAGGAAGAGTAGTCATTTCAAACTTTTACAAATGAAACATACCATAATTAGCGATCAAGTTTCTTGAAGTAAAGACGTAATTTGTTAGTTTGAAGTTAATTTTATGACCTTCCATCAATCTACTCTCTTTTATCAGAATAGCAATAGTCTCCAAAAGCCTCTCATTATGTTTACGAAGCCCAGGAAATTCGAAACGCGCGACTGTCTGATGCAAAATACACAAAAATTCTCGTAATTTCGAAAAATTCTTCATGACCTTATTGGAAGAACTGTTTTTAATGAACATATTTCATTAAGAAAAAAATTGTATCTTCACAATTGAAGTTATAAGAAGACCCAGAAAAAATTTTAATTTTTTCATTTATCGAAAAATCGAGCATATCTACCAACATGAGACCTGCATCATTCTTCTAAGAGCACTTTACGCTATATAAGGTCAAAATTGAATCAATAAAATTTTTGTGTTTTTTAAGAAAAAATGTTTTAAAATGTCAATGTTTGACACAAGATTTCGCATAAAATACTCATATTTTCGAAAAATAGAACATGACATTATATAAAGATGTTTTTGATGAACACGTTTCACCAAGAAATCGTGGTGCACGTCATTTCACGCAATTAGTAATGGAAATTAGAGAGTTTCAATGACCGCTCATCTATTCGCATTCACATTTAAAGTAAAGGACGCAATTAAAAATGGAATAACACAAATATATAAATATAATAAATGACAATAATAAAATGAAATAAATAATATACAAATCCTAACTTATCCTACTGCATAAGTTGAGAGCGGGCGACTGAAGGCTGGCAATCTTTATTTCATATTTATTTTGAATAGGATTTAAATAATTTATAAAAGATTAATTTGTAAACATATAACAAAAACTCCAATTTAAAAAACGAAGAAATATAAAATAACGTACACATTCTAACTTACATAGCTTCTAACTGCCTTACAACATTTCTAAAATTACGATCACGAGACCCAGGATTTTCAGAGCGACCGATTAAGTTTGACACCTATTTACTACAAAACATACTCATATTTTCGAACAAGACCTTATTTGAAGATCTGGTTTTGATGAACACATTTCATTAAGAAAAATATGTATCTTCGTAATCGTAGTTGTAGGAAGACTCCGAAAACATTTTGAATTTTTTCAATTTTTGAAAAATCAGGGATTTCAACCAACATGACGCCTGCGCCACTCCCTTAAACGTCCTTTACACTATCCAACAAAATTTCATCAAAATCGATGGCGCTATTTTTTTAATTGTGAAAATGTCCGAGGAGCTTAATGTAAAGTACCCTCCAAAATTAAAATATCGGTTTTAAACTGAAGTGGCCGCAACATCAGCCAGATCGATTGGGGAATAGTAACTTTGGAGAAAATCGGTTGAACGGTTTACTCGCTTGCGTTGTTCACTGACATATTTTGCCGTCAATCGATTTGTCGGTATCAAGGACCCATAAAACATGAATTCTGGCTACACCACGTGTTACAGAATTTTTTCTTTATTTAGCAACTGAATTTTTCAGCATTTTCGTTACCAAAGTCCTGTAATAAGAGTTTTTGTGCAGAAAATTCACCATTTTTCGCGCAGTATTACATAACTTTCTCTTCTTAAGAAGTTCTTTCTTAAGTGCGACAAAGTAAAATTCATCATAATTGTAGAAGGGCGACGAAAAAATTTTGAATTTTTTCAATATTCAAAAGTCAGAATTTTCAACGAACATGAGCTCTGCACTCTTGAACGTTCTATACGCTATCCGAGGTGAAAATTGAATAAAAATTGTTTATGCAGTTTTTGAGGAAAAAATTGTTTAAAAAATAAAAATTGCCTATATTTACACAAAATTACGCGAAAACAACTCAAATTTTCGAACGTTTGTACATAACCTTATTTCAAAATCTAGCTAAGGAGCAGATTTCATTAAAGGAAAAATATCTTCTCTTCATTATTGTAATTGTAGGAAGACGCCGAAAAACATGTTGATTTTTGCAGTTTTCGATAAATCATAGTTTTCAACGAATATGAGATCTACACCAATCTCATAAGCAGTCTTCCCACTATTCAAAAACAAAATTTAATCAAAAACGTTAGAGCCATTTCTTTCAAAATGTCCCAGAGGGTTCAAGTACCCCCCAAAATTAAAATAACGGTTTCAAATTTAAGGGGCCGCGACTTCACCAGATCGTTTAAGGAATACAAATTTTGAAGAAATCTGCTGAACGGTTTAGCCATTAGCGTTGTTCACTGTGTTAAATTTCAAACTAACAATGACTTGCCATCACCATCTGGAAGACATCCGAGAAGCCTTCTCTACCATCTGAGAAGATATTTTCTTGTAAATTTAGTGTTAGTTAGAAATTTAAGTTTACATCTCCATATGTCACTTAAAATTATACACTATATTTGGTAATTTGAACACCTCAAAAGGTACCTAATTGTAATCTATGGCCATAGAAATTTAGGTAATTAGCTGTATTTCATTACTAAGTATAGTCTATAAGCAATATTGGGTTTCAAAGGAAAAATAAAAAATAATAACATGTTTTTGATGCATACAAAAACAGGTTTTCATTAATTAAAAATCATACATCAATGTAATCTGGTGTAGCTAACAAATTCTTAAGTTTAGAGTAATTTTGGAGTCTTTTGGGCACTTCAATTAATTTTTTGGTGCTATAAATAAATTTTTATTAGACAAATAAAAATTTATTTATTCACAGGTATATAGTTCCAACGCCGACCGCTAGGCGGTGTTGTTCTTGACCGGCGCTTGGATCATTGATTTTTTCTTGCTTCTCTGCTGCCTACTCCGTTGCTCTAGCTTATAGATTCCATGTATACAATCGATATGTATTATTCCACGCCTCAGTGGCGGTGAATTCATCCCCTCCACTTGTTGGAGAAGTTATAAAAACGGCCTGCGCGCCGTTATTAGGCCCATATCT
This sequence comes from Teleogryllus occipitalis, assembly GCA_011170035.1. NCBI lineage: Eukaryota > Metazoa > Arthropoda > Insecta > Orthoptera > Gryllidae > Teleogryllus > Teleogryllus occipitalis. The sequence continues at coordinate 71,308 of BLKR01000409.1, forward strand.
CCTTGCAGTGTTTGTCGTCTAACTCGTCGCAGCTCTTGCTCCTCGGGTTTCGCCGGCATTTAGGCCGGCCATAGGTGATGGTAACGCGGGCATTAGGTTTTTTGAAGCACACAGATCCACAAAAGGTGGATTTCTAATTTTTGTATGCAGTATTTATACTGCCAAGATGGAATTGGATTGATCTCAAATGGGTGTATTGTTAATGTTGTATGTTAAGGTTCTGATTATCTGGTAAATGTGCTGATACTGTTTCATGTGATGTTAATGAGGCTTTGTGCCTATTTTTTCAGGAAGTTGGAAATTGTATGTGTTGTGTGTTGTTCACGTCGTGCTCCTGTTGTGGGCGGTGACTCCACACAGGCGGATTTCTGTGTCGAGCTCTGATAGCGGCAGAACCGCCAATTCTATTTGTTCTCTGTACTCATTGTTGTATTTTTTGTGTTGCAGAGCTTATAGGTACTTCATGCCTTGAGTAAGACGTGAATCGCATTGGGCCTCTGAAGTGTGTGTTTCCTGTCTGGATCGTGGCCCATACGGGCAAATTCCCGTGGTCATCGGTTGGTCCAGTTTCGGCCCCGTGAGCTCGCTACTTTGTGCGGCTCGGGTAACAGGTCGTCCGTCGACGTATGTGTCGGCACGTGAGAGGCGGCCTTACATGCGACAGCATCAGCACAAAATTGTTGGTTGGTAAAGTGGTAAAAGTGTAAAAATCAGAACTATCAATCCAATTCCATCAAGTGTGTGTTGCCCGTGATTTCCATCACTAGGTGTAATTATGTTTAACGAAAACACTGATATGTGGCATATTTCACTAGGCTTTTGGTATTATTGCTCCATAGTGGGCTCTAAATTGGTAACAGTTTCATAGGTAAAATTTTTATGTGTGATGCCTCCGTTTATTGTTGTTTGAGGCATAGTTCAATTTTCCGTGTATCACTCAATTTGTTCATTTTTTTGTATAGAAGGGTTGCTTATTGGTACGCGCCTTTGTCAAATTTGGAATTAATAATTCGTAAGCCGCTCGCGGCCTTAAAGTAGGTTCTACGTCGAGCGCCTTGAGTAATTCTGTATGATATTTTGACAATTGTAATGTTGAATGTTGTATTTTCAGGTATTGAATTTTCAGGTATTGTTCTTGTGATGCGACTAATGTTCGATCACTTCATTTTTTGCATTTATAGAAGTTGTAATTCTGCATAGTTCTCTGTCAGATGTGTTGTAATCCCTGCACAGGGAACATTTTTCATTGTGAAATAAATTGTTATATTGTGTTCGTAACTGATGTGTGGTTAATGTCTAAAATAGACACGATTACTATCAATGCTCCTACGGTTCACGAACCTCATGTGTGTCCTTCCCATTGGAATGTTCACCTTCCTGCGAAGTTAGCCCCAGGAGTTAAATGTTGCTCCGCCCCTCCTTAGGTATCTTACCGGTCAATTATTTGCAACTCTCTTTCCTGAGTATTCAGGTGGCGACCGTAAATTTTGTATTTGTTATTAATTGATATTTTGATAGTTGCAAATATTAATAAAGAATTTATATTTGCCTTTGGCGCCAATCTTCCTGAGCTTCTCTCTTGGTGCCTTCTTTAAATTCTTTAATTGTTCATTAGTTTCCTGCCCCCATATTTAACATTTGCTTGGCTACCGTGACAGGACGCGGGAATTGTTGTAACAATTAACCACACATTGTTGAAATTTTGTATAAATTTTCATTTATTTCAGCTGCCTGCAGTCCGCAACTTTATTGATTTATTTTGTGTTTTTTCACAGCTATTGGTCATTCCTTTTCCAGACTGTGTCACCGCTTTTGCGATTTATTGTGTCATTGTTCTAATTTCTCTTGAACATTTTCAGAAATGTCGCAATCTAACCCTCCTCCCACTACAGAGGCCGATGAATACAGTAGTCAGGACGAGCTTGACCGAGAGGAACGTCTTAAACGCATCGATAAGCTGCGCCGCGCTAGGAGTCATTACAAAGGCCGCCTCACCAGCTTCGAGAACTTCCTAGCACAAGACGGTAACATAGAAGAAATACCAGTTAGATTGCAAGTGTTAAAAGATCAATATGAAAAGTTTTTAATAATTCAACAGAAGTTAGACGCGTGTTATATGAGTGGGGAACCAGGCACAGAAAAACAAGATTTTGATAACAGGTACTTTGCCGCTGTGACCGCCGCGACGCGTAAAATAAAAGCCTTCAAAAGTCAGCCGTTGGGCACTACGCTTTACGAAGTTCTCGGCCCCTCTGGCCTTCAAACCCTTCCGGCTAATGATAACGTAACGGCTTCGGTCGGCGCTCACCCCTTGCCCCGTGCGAGTACGCCCTTGAGAGCTTCAAATCCCTTTGAAGTTGGGCATGTGTCACGTCACTCCTCTGGCAGTGTAAGCACTCGTACACCGCATCCTCCCTCAGAGGATGAGGAAGCACCGCCTGTGCAGCGCAGGCACACATTTTCTAGACACACGCCGCGACCCCGGCTGCCGCAATTAAAGATACCTGTGTTTTCCGGAAATGATGCCGAATGGGAGCATTTTTTCTCATTGTTTGAGTCCCTTATTCACAATTCGAGTCTTCCAGAAATCGAGAAGTGGCACTTTTTAAAAGCGCATTTATCCGGAAGTGCCGCGAAACTTCTAGACGGGCTGCCATATACGGCAGAAAGTTATCTCGAGGGCATACGGATCTTGCGCGCTCGCTTTGAAAACCCTAAATTACGACGTCACAGAATTCTTGCTGCCTTGTTTAATTTCTCTGTTGACACTCGAAATTCTTCACACGGCTTGTTTACCCTTGTAGATCATTTCAAACGTAACGTAAGAGCTTTACGCGTCCTAGGAGATCCAGTCCAGTACTGGGATTCTATTTTGTCCTATCTTTTAGTGTCTAAATTAGACGAGAATACCCATAAGGACTGGGAGACTCATTCTGCCACCTCGCGGGTCACTACCTTGGAACATTTGTACTTGTTTCTCGAAGCTCGCGCTACATGCTTAGCAAACGTTGCCGCTGATAAAAGGTCAAAGGAACGGCATTCTTCGAAGCCATTGCCTCCTAAAATCAAATCTAAAAACTTTGTTGCTTCATCTACTGAGTGCGTCCTTTGCAAAAAGCCTCATCCGTTAAAGAATTGCAAAACTTTCCGAGAGAAATCAGGTTACGATAGGTACAACTTTGTTAAAGAGAAGCGTGTATGTTTTAAATGCCTGTCACCCGGCCATGGGTCGACAAAATGTAAAGCGAAACCTTGTGACAAGTGTAAATCGAATCATCACACCTTGCTCCACCGTGATGAAAAGGCTACGGTCAATGTAGATCAGTGTAATAGTTCAGGGCATGAAACCGCTGGTTCAGCGGAATGCCAAACCGTGAACGCTCACATTAACCAACACTGCACGTCTAAAGCATTGTTGTCTACAGTTTCGCTTCGTGTCAAATCGGCTACTAATAAGTTCGTCAAGCTAAGAGCTCTGCTTGATAACGGTAGCACACACACGTTGATAACAGAAAGTGCTGTTAGGAAATTAAATTTAATTCCGGCCACTGCCGCCGTTTCCATTACCGGCGTGGGTGGTTCAGTAACCAATTCGGTCAAATCAGTCAATCTTTCCGTGACATCTGCTGTCAATAATAATTATCAGCTTGCACTTAATGCAATTGTCGTGGAAAATCTGACCGCTAACATCCCTGCAGCAGATTTCGACATTTCTATCTTGCACATTCCGAAACAAATAAAGCTCGCGGATCCAAAATTTAATATCTCTGCACCCATAGATATATTACTTGCCGCGGATGTGTTCTGGTCTTGTTTGAGAAACAGGAAAGTGAAATTACCCAGAAACAAAAATTTTAATCTAGTCTTGAAAGAAACTGCTTTTGGGTATATTATCACAGGAGCAATGCGTAGTACGCATCTAGCTCAGGCCAGTCTTTGTAATTTTCTTTCGGAAAATGTAAATTTTGAACGTTTTTGGGAATCAGAGGAGCTGTCCCCTCATGATAATGTCACTAAATCGGAAGATTATTGTGAAACCATATTCTTGCATTCTGTGTTACGTAACGAAGAAGGGCGATTTGTTGTTAAATACCCATTAATCAAAGATGAATTTGCCATGCCCCCTTCCCGCAACAATGCGTTGAAGCGGTTCTATTGCGTAGAAACGCGGTGTAAAAAAGACGCCGAACTCTCTCAACAATACTCTGAATTTATGAGAGAATATCTCGATCTAGGACACATGCAACTTGCTAAGGATCAGTACGCTGATGGTGGCAACGTAAATTATCTTATCCACCATCCGGTATTTAAGGATGGCAAAATTCGGATCGTCTTTGACGGATCCTTTTGTCACTCTCCAGGCGTGTGCCTAAATTCACTTATGCCCGCTGGCCCGGTGGTTCAGCCGGACCTCTTTTCTATTCTTGTAAATTTTCGCTTCGGCAACCTTGCGTTTTGCGCAGACATACAAAAATTTTACAGGCAGGTGGCGATCTCGCCCGATCAATACGATCTGCAGCGCATCCTTTGGCGCTTTGATAAAGATACTCCCCCGCAGGCGTACCAGCTTAAAACTGTTACTTATGGCCTAACTTCCTCGTCTTTTTTGTCCACTCGCGCTCTGCTCCAACTCGCTATTGAAAAAGAGTCGGAATTTCCGCGTGCCGCCCACGTTATTAAAACCAGTTTTTACGTGGACGATCTTGTCTTTAGTGCTGACAGTCAGCTTGAAGCCTTAAGCTCTTTAAAAGAATTAATTCAAGTGTTAGACACTGCATGTTTCCCCCTTTCTAAGTGGAGGTCTAATTCTTTGGAGACTTTGCTTGAATTAAATGTTATTCCATCTGAAGAGTTGGTAGAACTTAGCGATAAGAATGTTACGAAAACCCTAGGGCTCGTCTGGGACGCGAAACACGACTCTCTCGTGTCTTCAGTAAAAGACGGCGAAATTCCTTTCACAAAACGCCTAATTCTCTCAGAAATCTGTAAACTTTTTGACCCTCTCGGATTTCTTAGCCCTTGTATCATACAGGCGAAAATTCTGATGCAGAAAATTTGGCAGTTGAAAGTCGGTTGGGACCAAAATATACCGCCCGAACTCATGAAAGAATGGGAAAAATTCTTTATCAATTTACGTGAATTAAATGATATCTCTTTACCTAGGTGCGTGTCAACATGTGACTCGCCAAAAACATTACATATATTTTGTGACGCTAGCACGTCAGCCTACGCGGCAGTCGCGTACTTAGTAACCGACGGCGCATCCCACCTGATCGCTTCAAAAACTAGAGTTGCCCCAGTCAAGGTAAAGCTCACTGTGCCGAAACTTGAATTGTGTGCCGCACTTCTAGGTGCTACATTGGCAACTAAGATCAGAAACATTTGTCGTATAACATTCGACAAAATTTATTTTTGGTCCGATGCGCAGGTAGTCCTCACATGGATTTCGCAGCCTCCCGCTAGATGGGCGCCTTACGTTGCAAATAGAGTTATCAAAATTCAAAAGATGACTGAGGGCTCCGAATGGCTTCATATTCCAACGAAGCAAAATCCAGCTGATATAGCTTCTCGTGGTATGATACCGAGCAAAATCCGCAATTGTGACCTATGGTGGAACGGCCCGGCTCACTTGTTTCTTCCCGTGACGTCATGGCCTCCGCAAACGATCAATACTTCGTTTCCCCTCGCAGAGGTGCATGCCGCGCCCTTCCACGCCCCTTCCCCTCCCATTTCGTTGCTCACGAAATATTCTAATTACAACAAACTTCTTCGTGTCACTGGGTGGGTGAATAGGTTCGTAAATAATTGCAGAAAGACTGCGAAGGAAAAAAGCCGTTTAAAGAAGCTTAAAATTATTAATGATAAGATTGATTTTTCTGAATTTTTATTAACTCCTCCAGAAATAAACGCAGCCGAAGTCACAATCTTGAAATGCCTTCAGTTAGAATGCTTCAGTGAGGAAATTAAGCAATTAACTAACAATTCAAAACTTAACCCTAAAAGTTCAATTTTGTCACTCAATCCCTTCATTGACGAAGATGGCTTACTTCGTGTAGGTGGTAGACTTCAACGCTCTACCTTAGTGTTTGATCAAAAGCACCCTGTTATTTTACCTTTCGGACATTTCGTCACTAAGTTAATTATTAAACAAGTTCACGACAAAAATTACCATATAGGACCCACCGCACTCCTCTCCCTTGTGCGGACCAGGTTTTGGCCCCTTAAAGGATTGAGGGCAGTTAAATCTGTTGTTAATCGTTGTATTGTATGTTTTAGAGCTAATCCTAGATCTCCAGAGCAGCTCATGGCTCCTCTGCCTGAATGCCGAGTCGAAGCCTCCCTCCCGTTTCAACATACGGGATTGGATTACGCGGGGCCCTTTCTGGTTAAGCTCACGCATCAATCCAAAGAGCCTGAGAAAGCATACATCCTGATTCTCACGTGTATGGCCACACGTGCCGTGCACCTCGAGCTCGTGGTTTCCGCCACTAGCAGTGCTTTCCTATTGGCACTCAGAAGATTTATCTCAAGACGCGGAAGGCCACAAGTACTATACAGCGACAACGCTGAAACCTTTAAAGGCGCCCAACGGAAGATTGGAGAATGGATGAACAAAGAGGCTAAGAGTATACCTCAGGAATGGGTAGATTTTTTGGATCAAAATAGAATTGAGTGGAAATATATTCCTCCACATTCCCCGCATCACGGGGGTGTCTGGGAACGGGTAGTAAAGTCAGTTAAAGTCTTATTGTATAAATCTACTAAAGATAAAATGCTTACTGTCGACAATTTTAACACTTTCCTTATAGAAATCGAAGCTATTCTAAATTCTAAACCTTTGTGCTCTTTGTCTGATGACACCGACTGTATCGAGGCCCTCACTCCTGCTCACTTTCTAATCGGCCGGCCATTAAATACGATCTCTTTGCCGCCAGCCGCTCCTACAATCACTAAAAAATTAAATATTTTGCAGGCAGTACAGACCATGAAGGCCTTCTTTTGGAAGAGGTGGACCCAGGAGTATCTCGCGGAGTTGCAGACGCGCGCCAAGTGGCGCTCCTCCTCCCCTGATCTCCAGGTTGGCCAGCTGGCCATCATACGTTCGGACGGCCTCCCACCTCTAGTGTGGCCTCTGGGCAAAGTCATCGAGGTACTTCCCGGCAGAGACCAGCGAGTGCGCGTTGTAAAACTTCGCACCCAAAAAGGCATTATTACGCGCACACTTCCGAAGATCTGCCCACTGCCTCTTGCCGAGGACGTGGATAACTTAGCTAGAGTGCCTTATCCGTCCTTTCGTTCGCTGATATGAGTGCATTCCCCACTGTGACCACTGTGGCATGCACCACACCTCCCCCCCCCCCACCATGTTAAATTTCAAACTAACAGTGACTTCCCATCACCATCTGGAAGACATCCGAGAAGCCTTCTCTACCATCTGAGAAGATATTTTATTGTAAATTTAGTGTTAGTTAGCAATTTAAGTTTACATGTCTATATGTCATTTATAATTATACACTATATTTGGTAATTTGAACACCTCAAAAGGTACCTAATTGTAATCTATGGCCATAGAAATTTAGGTAATTAGCTGTATTTCATTACTAAGTATAGTCTATAAGCAATATTGGGTTTCAAAGGAAAAATAAAAAAAATAATGACATGTTTATGATGTATACAAAAACAGGTTTTCATTAATTAAAAATCATACATCAATGTAATCTGGTGTAGCTAACAAATTCTTAAGTTTAGAGTAATTTTGGAGTCTTTAGGGCACTTCAATTAATTTTTTGGTGCTATAAATAAATTTTTATTAGACAAATAAAAATTTATTTATTCACAGGTATATAGTTCCAACGCCGACCGCTAGGCGGTGTTGTTCTTGACCGGCGCTTGGATTATTGATTTTTTCTTGCTTCTCTGCTGCCTACTCCGTTGCTCTAGCTTATAGATTCCATGTATACAATCGATATGTATTATTCCACGCCTCAGTGGCGGTGAATTCATCCCCTCCACTTGTTGGAGAAGTTATAAAAACGGCCTGCGCGCCGTTATTAAGCCCCATATCTCCTTGCAGTGTTTGTCGTCTAACTCGTCGCAGCTCTTGCTCCTCGGGTTTCGCCGGCATTTAGGCCGGCCATAGGTGATGGTAACGCGGGTATTAGGTTTTTTGAAGCACACAGATCCACAAAAGGTGGATTTCTAATTTTTGTATGCAGTATTTATACTGCCAAGATGGAATTGGATTGATCTCAAATGGGTGTATTGTTAATGTTGTATGTTAAGGTTCTGATTATCTGGTAAATGTGCTGATACTGTTTCATGTGATGTTAATGAGGCTTTGTGCCTATTTTTTCAGGAAGTTGGAAATTGTATGTGTTGTGTGTTGTTCACGTCGTGCTCCTGTTGTGGGCGGTGACTCCACACAGGCGGATTTCTGTGTCGAGCTCTGATAGCGGCAGAACCGCCAATTCTATTTGTTCTCTGTACTCATTGTTGTATTTTTTGTGTTGCAGAGCTTATAGGTACTTCATGCCTTGAGTAAGACGTGAATCGCATTGGGCCTCTGAAGTGTGTGTTTCCTGTCTGGATCGTGGCCCATACGGGCAAATTCCCGTGGTCATCGGTTGGTCCAGTTTCGGCCCCGTGAGCTCGCTACTTTGTGCGGCTCGGGTAACAGGTCGTCCGTCGACGTATGTGTCGGCACGTGAGAGGCGGCCTTACATGCGACAGCATCAGCACAAAATTGTTGGTTGGTAAAGTGGTAAAAGTGTAAAAATCAGAACTATCAATCCAATTCCATCAAGTGTGTGTTGCCCGTGATTTCCATCACTAGGTGTAATTATGTTTAACGAAAACACTGATATGTGGCATATTTCACTAGGCTTTTGGTATTATTGCTCCATAGTGGGCTCTAAATTGGTAACAGTTTCATAGGTAAAATTTTTATGTGTGATGCCTCCGTTTATTGTTGTTTGAGGCATAGTTCAATTTTCCGTGTATCACTCAATTTGTTCATTTTTTTGTATAGAAGGGTTGCTTATTGGTACGCGCCTTTGTCAAATTTGGAATTAATAATTCGTAAGCCGCTCGCGGCCTTAAAGTAGGTTCTACGTCGAGCGCCTTGAGTAATTCTGTATGATATTTTGACAATTGTAATGTTGAATGTTGTATTTTCAGGTATTGAATTTTCAGGTATTGTTCTTGTGATGCGACTAATGTTCGATCACTTCATTTTTTGCATTTATAGAAGTTGTAATTCTGCATAGTTCTCTGTCAGATGTGTTGTAATCCCTGCACAGGGAACATTTTTCATTGTGAAATAAATTGTTATATTGTGTTCGTAACTGATGTGTGGTTAATGTCTAAAATAGACACGATTACTATCAATGCTCCTACGGTTCACGAACCTCATGTGTGTCCTTCCCATTGGAATGTTCACCTTCCTGCGAAGTTAGCCCCAGGAGTTAAATGTTGCTCCGCCCCTCCTTAGGTATCTTACCGGTCAATTATTTGCAACTCTCTTTCCTGAGTATTCAGGTGGCGACCGTAAATTTTGTATTTGTTATTAATTGATATTTTGATAGTTGCAAATATTAATAAAGAATTTATATTTGCCTTTGGCGCCAATCTTCCTGAGCTTCTCTCTTGGTGCCTTCTTTAAATTCTTTAATTGTTCATTAGTTTCCTGCCCCCATATTTAACACACTGACGGACGGACGGCTGGACGTTTTGCCGTCAACCGAGAGTCCGGTATCAAGGACCCACAAAACATGGATTCTACACCACGTGTTAGATTTTCCTTTAAGTTTAGCAACTGGATTTATCCACAATAAGAGGCAGAAAGAGGTTTTCGGCCGAAAATTCGCCGCATTTTCCCGCCATATTCCATAACATTCTGTTTAGTAGTGCGTAAGCGGTAGAAAGTAAGAACGTGTTAATGTGCGAAAAAGAACCTGGAAAATTTGAATTCTCAGACCTGGAAAACTGGGAAAAAACCTTTAATTCCAAAAAGCCAGATCGCTGGCCACCCTGAGTGTACGAAAAATTGATAGATTTTTTCGTTACATTGAAATAATGTTTCCTGAAGTCACCAAATTCCGTGGTTCTCGTGAGTACACCATTAATTGAAAAAAATCCGTTAATTGGAATTGGTTATTTTCTCTTTTATTTCTTATAGTATCGTTATTTACTGTAAAATGCACTGCTTATGACGGTGTTTTTTTTAATTTTTTCTTGAACGTGTTCAGGAAAAGTTTTACTTTAGTCAAAAATAGTTAAAAACTGTGTGACGTGCTACGGGAAGAAGTGAATTCTGAGAACGTTTTCATAATTCTCTGACCCCCATCATGAGCCATTTACTACTTGAATTTTGATAACAGAAGGAAAATTAGTTGTTGGTTTTTTTGTTTTGCAAAGATTGTTAACAAAATATAGGCTTCGATGTAATAAAATTTATTTTCAACGGTAAATCAGCAATAAATTTATGTTCTTATCCCTCATCATGCCCTTCGTGAAGGAATAATACTTCCTACCACCGCAACATGAACGATAATTTAAATAACTATTTTTCCCAATGAATTCTGGAACACTGGTATAGATAATATAATTACATTGATGTCCAGAAGCAAACTTTCTCTTGTTGACATTCTTGGCTTTTGTTTCGATTCTTGTATTCAGCTACCAACAAAACGTACTGGTACCAAATTTCAAAAGTACATCAAACATTCCTTTATTTTACCATTTAACTGGACCATTATTTGATTTTATGTAAACTATGGTATCCGCATTTGATAGTAAAGCTTTGCAAATTATATTTTGTGTAACCAAGAATAATGCGTATAATGCTTTATTGTGGTAATTTTAGTTTTACGATTGGAAATCACAAAAATGTCTGTTTAGTAATTTTAGGTTGTGTCTTTGTGTACATAAATTGTATTATGAGCATTAATGTAACTATGTAATGGTGTTGAATTATGTGTAATAAATAAATGCCCAGAATTCTTTAAAAAAATGTTTCAATTTTGTTTTATTTTTTCGTATAACTGCCTTCCATTTCGAATTGTAAACTTTTACAATAAAACAATATGAGGGCATTAGGAATTAAAGTTCAAATCAACCGCCTGCTCTATATCGGCCTTGACTTCCCTCTCCCCGGCGCTCGCCCCCCCACTCACCTGCGACCTACTCACGGTGTAGGAGAGCCGGAGCCTTAAAAACCTTAAATCATGGCCACGAGACGCAACTCGCGAGTGGGAGGCATGGTGGGGGTCGTACGAAAAACGACGGCTGCTAAGGCGGGAGGCACAGGTGCCAACGTTTCAGCCGCCATTCCGTGGCCTTCCTCCGGGAGGAAGCCAAGTACTGGACTACAAGTCCCTTCTTACTCTTTCGCTTACGCGGTACAAAGTTATGTAATGCACGAAAAAACGTAATGCACGTTTTCGGCAGAAAAACTTTATTACTGGCCCCTGGCAACGACTCTAAAAGCACAAAATACACCTCTTATACGTGGTGCAGACAGAATCCATGTTCTGTGAGTCTTTGGTATTGAAAAATCGATTGACGACAAAACGTCTATTTGTCCATCTCTGAACAACGCTAGCGGCTAAACCGTTCAGCCGATTTTCTCCAAAATTGATATTCCCAAATCGATCTGGCAGCCCGTAGAATTGGAAACCGATATTTTAATTTTTGGGGTACTTTACGTGAAGCCCCCGGGACATTTTCAAAATAAATGGCTCCATCGTTTGTGATTTAATTTTGTTGTTGAACAATGTAAAGGAGGTTTAAGAGAATGGCGAAGGCCTCAATTTCGTAGAAATTTTTGAAAAAATTACATTTTTTGGCGTTTTCCTTCAAGTACAATTGTAAAGATACAATTTTTTCTTAATGAAATTTGTTCACCGAAAACATATCTTCAAATAAAATCGAGTTGAATTTTTTACATATTTTAGTAATTTGGTGTCAAACTTTTTCGCTCACTCCGAAAAATCTGCGCTTCGTGAACATTAAATGTGTTTCCAAGCGGTTGGTGATACGTAATATACGTAAGTTAGAATTGGTATATTATTTCGTATTTCTTTGTTCGTTTCTTACATTGGAGCTTTTGTTATTCGTTTACAAATTAATCTCTTGGTAATTTTTTGAAAAATATTTGAAATATATGAAGTAACTTGTGCTAAAACAGCTCGTACTTTCTCGCCTTTAGTAATGGTTATGTAACACTATTTATACCACAATTTCTCAACAAATATTTCTGGCATATGCATTAGTTGTGTAAAGTATCTAGTGTATTCACGAACATATCGGATGGGTTTTTAGCCTTACAATATTCTGCGAAAAAGTAAAATAATTAAAAGTTAATAAATAATACGATATTGATAGCGTTGACAAACAAATGCAAATAGATCGAAAAATATATAATTAAATAGTAATAAATATTATGGTATTGTGGTATCCTACAAATATCTAAAAGCATTTGTCTTTATTAACGCGAACAAAAAGCAACCGTCACTATCGCCTTCTGTTATTAGTGCGGCGTTATAACAATGTGTTACAAGTAACAATGACCGCTAATTCATATGGGATACACATTTTGCCAATTACACTGGTCAACACACGTTTTGGTTCCTCAGATATTAAACGTTTTCCTGAGTATTTCGATGCCACTGATTCCAAAAATGCTTTAGTTTTGCCCTGTCAGCTCTAGTTTTGTAAGTACACAATTATTGTCACTTCTACACTGTGTCTGCTAGAATTTGGAAGCATTAATGGCATGTGGTCATGAAATATGTACTTTATAGGTGTTAGTTTGTTGTAAAATAAAATATTATTTTATAAATTATATATTAGATATCTAAATCACATATTATTTCATCAGTGTTTTGAAAATTCACAAATCAATCATTCATTCAACACCCCAAAAGTTTTTTGAAGTGAGAAATTCCACAGCAGTCAGGCTACATTTTCCAATTGTAGTGTGTCATAATATGTGTATCCCATTTTCCTTGGTGTCTCTCTTCCACTTGTATATATATATATATATATATATATATATATATATATATATATATATATATTGGCGTAATCTTTCACCATACTCTTCGCTTAGATCAAGTGAAAGAAAGCAATCCAAGAGGCTATGTAGGTATTAGACCTTAATACTCATTGCAGCCAAGCTCTTGGAAATTGGAAATCATTGTTTCTGCTAATTGTGGAAAGTTTTCTGCTTTATGCTTTCCAAGAATGTTTTTCATAACCTGAACAAAAGAAGACAATGCACTCGAATCATATTCGCTCACGGATTCCAAGAAATATGAATCATTTACGAGCTTTCTTATTTGACAACCATCGAAAATCCCTGCTTTCAGTTTCTCGTTGGAGATTCTCGGAAATGTACGTAATATACATTGGAAGCACAAACAATCTCATCCCCAGCGATTGTAAAAATTAATCTATGAAGCCTAATTCGATATGCAAAAGAGATATAATTTTCTGTCGAACTGAAGGTAAATTGATCAAATTGTTTTTCTTTCCTCAAAGGCCTCGTTTTTCTCAACCGATTCTCACCTTTGGCTCAGCGGTCTCGCAGAAATATAAACAGAAATAAACGTTTGTGTACCCATTTTGTTGACTGAGCAAAAATTTCACAATCTTCACATCAACACAAATTACCCACTGGTGTTCATAATACTCAATCTTTTTTGAACTAAAGAAATTGATTCGTACTTTTCATTCATCCAGAATGAGTGACCAGTTGAAAAAGAGCCGAATTTGTTGCCGTTGTGTAAGAGTACACACTTCAAAATTCTCCGTGAGCTGTCAGTGAAAAGTCGCCATTCATCTGGCGTATATTCTGTAAACCCAACGTTTTAAAATGATATTATACACAATTGTAGAACACTAGGCTTTCTTATTTCGTAAAGGAAGGAAGCAAGCAAAACCTTTCCTTTTAACCGAGAGGCGAGCAATACAGAAGCAGTATTTCGAGATATTAAGTTCCATGACGAGGCCGCTCAATTCTTTTTGGTCGAAACATTCAGATCATGATGAAGTACTTAATAAACCACCATAACTATTTCCATTTTCATAACATTCAGGCATTGAAGATTTGTCTTCAGTGAGCTCTTGTAAGTGATGGAATGATGGAACAAATAAGTGTGAAACCGGTCTCTAGCTGAGTCTAGGTCAGGATAAGTCCATTTGCTACTATTGTTTCGATTAATACCATTTATATTGGCAAGACAAAAATGGCAATCATTAATATGGGTTTTAGGCTCTCTCCAAACCATCGGTGCCCCGAATGTTATAGCGTTTTCCATTCGCCGCACTGATGGGCGCCCTCACGGCAGATTTCGTGTTCCATTTGACCGCTAGGGCGCACCAGTGCAAAGAAGCGCATGTTCCATTTGCACAATGACACGCAACCAGGTCAGGTATTCTTAAGCGCTCGTGATTATCTTGGACGTTCGTGATTGACGTCATCACGAATGAAATGCGAATTTCCGTATTCTTAACCACTCGACTCGTCTCGAGTGGTCGTGATTTGCGTTCGCGATTTCACGAGTGGGGTTTGTAGCAGTGAGATTCATCATGAATAGTAAACATTATTACCATAACCTCATTTTCTTCACATTCTGAGGGAAGGTGCGTAGTAAATTATAGTAATCACCTAAAGTATTTTTATCTAATCACTTTCTACGCTCATAGATATTACTAAATATTATACCAACTACGATTTCTAGAAGTTTTAAAATTTGAGTTTTAGAAACATTTAGAATATATCTTCACTAATAATATGTGTATAATGTAACTTTGTCATGTAACTCAATAATGTAACTTTGCCATGCCTAACGAACAAAACATCATTATAATTATGCTTTTCAGAAATGGATGAATTAGTCGCACTAGAACTGTTAGAGTCATTAGCAGATGCAGAATGCAATGCACAAGCATTGCCGAGACCTATTGCAACTATTCGTAATCCCATTGATGAACTATCAAACCGAGAATTCATTAAAATATTCAGAGTATCCAAAGAGCCGTTCAATTTCATTACGATAACTCTGAGCCCTTACTTGAAGCCGGCTCGTGCTCCTAAGGACATAGATGTGGCTATGAAGGTATGCTATTGTTTAATAAATCTTTTGTTATTTTGCACTAGTACACTTGTAGTACATTTCTTATTTTGAACCTAGCATAATTTTTTTCTTCACATTTTGCTTGGGTTGTATCTAGGTGCTGATAGCATTGAAGATTTTTGCATCAGGAAGTTATCAAGGAGACATTGGAAATAATTGGTTCCTGGGTGTATCACAACCATCTGTCAGCAGGAGTATTCAAGAAGTTGCTAGTGCATTAAATCATCATAGAATTTTCAATGAATATAATCTCTCTCTCCGCCCTCCTTTGATACCGCGACGCCTCACATCGCGGCGCCAATATAATAATATACTACTTCTAATCAAACACGATGGCCCACTCTAGTGCGCCACGGTAATATTCTCTTACAAAATCTCACGACGATTGTAATCTTTTCCTCGTCACGCGCACTATCTTGCCCTGCCCTAGCCCTGAATTATAATCGGGTGCCACATTAGCGATTGCCCGTACCTCTGCTAGCTCGTACTATTGTTTATTTCTTACCGTGTCGTAGTCCGCGCGCTCACTCCATACGGAGTTGAAGAAAGGGTCCGCTTCGTTCGTGCCTGGGTCAACATTCATACCACTACAGAATAAAAAGACATGGAATCACGGCAATTATGAGCCATTGGGATGCTCATGCGTTTAATTTAGGATTTTTTTCTGATATCCCTTTTCATTAACACAATCTGCCCCTCCGACTTACGAAACAACAATACGAATATATAAACACACAGGAAAAAAAATAAACATACACACTGAAATTACAATACAAAGAAAAATCTCATCCATCCATCAGAATGCGCATTCTGTCGTGACCTTCCTTATTATCCTTAGCCTAATAGCATAACTTGGTCTTCGACAGAACTTCTTTTTTATCTTTTGAATGGAGCGTAAACAAACCAAAAAAAAAAAAACAACAATATAGTTATTGCACAATTCGTGCCACTTCCCTTTTTTGCAGCGATGTCACCTTCCGTCAGCGCTCGTCGCTGGTAGCTGTCACGTGCATTATTTACGCACGCAGTTCCCCGTTCAGCTGCCACGAGTTCCTCGATGCACCCCTCCGTTTAAAGTTTGCCAATGCATCCACAATTATTGTTTTTTGTCTTAATCGCGTCTTCCCTGAATGTTATTTCTATATCTCGCGATATATATATCTTTCGCGACGCTCCTATTTCCTGACACCTAATTTTCGTAAATTTTGTCTATGCGGATTTTTTTTTCGTGAATTTCTAAATGAATTTAAATAAATTTTCGATACACTCAGTCTCAACAATTGTTTTTATGCAACCAAAATAACTTAATAACGTTTTACACGACACTTCCGCAAAAATTTTCAAAAACTTAACACAACATAAAAACGCGTGCGATCATCCTCAGATCCGAACCCATTCTGTCTGTAACCCAGTTTGCATTGTTGGTCCACACAATCCAAGTGACTGTCTTTTTTCCAAACATATGCCCATCACCATAATAAATGTTCGAAAATGTTTACATTTTTCACTGTTTTGGGGCATCTTGCGTCTTACTCTCTCTTTCATAGTTTTATTAACTTTTGGTTTGTAATTATCACATTACCGAATTCCCCTTTCCCGTTTTCCTTTTTCCAAAAAACCTTTATGTTCCGTCTTCCCCACTCGTGATGACGTCACTTACATCTTCGGTCGCTCTTTTAATTCTTTCTTAGCTCGCTATGCTATGGAACTGGATACTGATTTATTAAAGCCTTACATAATTCCCCCCCCCCCCGCGCCATAACTAATTTTGCCCTGATCTAAATATTTTTCCCTATAATTTCTGTAAGTTTGGCCAAAATCCACCCAGGCATTCACTGGATATTCAATAAAACTCGTTTTATTATATACTTTCAGAGGTACAACAATGGTCACCATGTCTTCAACTCCGCCGTCATGCATGCATTTTATACCATTTATAATATTTACGGAACCCGTGGCTCGAATAACGTGATTCTTGGTTCAAAATGTTCCTAAATTTGGGTTCTATTCACTGTTCACAATGCCTATTGCCCCCCCTTTTGTTTTCTATTACTTTCCTAATAATTATTATTACGCGGCGCTGTTGTCTATTGTTTCTTTCATTATTGGCTCCTCTTTGCTTATGTAGAAGTTCCTTGTCCCACGCATTCTTGCGGGCTAGTCTCACAAATCATTACATTATAATAATTCAGATCCTAACTCACCCCAACAAAAATTCAATAATAAACATAAAACTGTGAGAACGACTGTGGAACATTGTAATGGTGTTTTGAAAACTAGATTTAGATGTTGTTTAAAACACAGGATTTTACATTATAAACCAGAAAAAGCATGTATTATAATTAATGCTTGTGCTGTGTTACACAACCTTTGTATCATGCACAATATTCCACTGGAAGATGAACTAGTGACTGATAATTTTAATTTTGGAATGTACAATGCTGAACCTCTGTATGAAGATGAAATAAGACATGTCAACAATGAGTTATTGGAGGGAAGAAGAGCAAGATCATTACTAGTTAATAGATATTTTACTTAAAAAACAGAGTATTTTTTAAAATTTTATATTTGTCTAGTAATTCCCTGTAAATAATGTCTCTGGCTGGCTAAATTTCAAAGACAATTGAACATATTTTGTACACTTTATTTCTTTAATTCAAATATTTGAACAATTTTCTTCATAACTTCAGCTATTTGAATTTGTGCCTCAGTTGACAGTCTAAGAAATTCAAGTTTTTTTGTATAATAGTCTTCTTTAATTTTTATTTTCATTTCTAAATATCTTTCATAGCTGCCTACTGCAGCACTTGTCTGTTTCAATTTTATTGAGCCCCTCTTAGGCACAGTTCTCTGGAAATTACATTGCACCTCTGTTTCTACAACATCTTCAGTGACTTGATACTCTTCCCTTACTGAAACATAAAATTATTTCTTGGAACTGGTTCTGTAATTTGTTAATGAAACCATTAAAAATATCTGTAGAATAAGACTGTATTTCTTTTATTAAATTAGTTTGAAAGCAGATGTTCATCAAACATGTGTAGTTTTTTGTAATATTATTAATAATTTCAGTAAAAATAATTGTATATACATTTCAATCGTATGTAAAAAAATATGCCTCAGAACATAAATAAAAAAGTGAAATTTCTAAAAACTTCCTACTGTGCATACTTACAATGTTCTTCACTGTAATCACCTTCATTGGTTGAAGATTCAATGTTTTGAGCTTCATTAGTTGTACGAATTATAGGTGTGTGGCTATGACCAGCTTCATTTACATCAAATAAGACAGGCAAGTTACGAGTAATAGGCACGTGGCTAGGACCAGTTTCACCTAGGTCAAATATGACTGCAGACTCTTCCACATCTCCATGTCCCTCTATGCTGACAGGTTTTATTAATTCTATCACAGATTGTTCATATTGTGATAATGATTCTTGTAAGCAGGGTTCACCTCCTGTTTTATTTCTCGACGCAATGTTCCTTGCCTTTTTACTTTTTGTACGACTTCTTATATGTTGCCATGTCTGTAATAGTTTGAATACATTATAATGTTTATGAAACGGGAAATGAGTACTGTAGCAGTTATCAGCAGAGTTTAACTTTCTTACAAATGCATTGCAAATTATTTCATGCTTACCTTTCTCCAAGATTTCCAAGTTTTTGTGGCCCCATGTGATACTGCATTCAGTACAAGGGACAATTCCTTCCATTTATTTTCAGCGTCTTTCATTGTAAATGTCTGAGAAAATTTTCCTGACACTAATACCTCGTTTTCGGGCTGGCTCAACCACTCTACCATTAGTTCTTTTTGTGTTTCTGAAGTAGATACCTTTTTCACGTCCATACTTATAAGAAAAACTAGGTAATACACAAAACTAAATACTATTTACAAAACAAGCCTATGGAATACTTTTCTAAAACGAACTAAAAGGAACTAAAAAATAAAATAAATTAGAAACCAGTATACAGTGAAAAGTATCTAACTCGAACAAAAATATAATACTACAGAATTGTAATTTATTTCACCGAACACTGTCTTTTCACACAACGCGAGTAAATCTCAGCTGTTTGAGACAATCGAGTAACGAGTGCAGCGTTGCCAAACGTTACCGCTCGTCATGTGCGAATGGTATCGCGAAGGGTGTTTAAGAATACGGTTTCCTCGTGGTCTTCACAATTTTACTGTTCGAGACATCACGAATGATGTTAAGAATAGGAGCCCAGGGGGCCTATTCTTAACCGCTCGCGATCATCTCGGACGTTCGTGATTGACGTCATCACGAACGAAAATGAGAGAATCGTATTCTTAAGCGCTCGACTCGTCTCAACCCATCGAGATATTCATTCGAGTTATTGCGAGTGGTACGATAGCGCGTGAAATGCATCGCGAAGGGTAACATAACCGCAAATAGTGTGTCTTTGTGCCTAGTGCGTCTTGTTCGTATAACGTGTGGTGTTGTGAAATATAGTTGCAAAAACGTTCACGTGTGTTCCGCTGTAGTATATTTCACCAAGTAAGTATATGTATTTCGTTTTTTTATATAATTCAATAAATAATACGTGATCAATGAAATTTTAAACGTATTTCACTGTTATGCGATGGTCAATTCTGTCAATATTTCAAAGCGTTTGCACGGAAGTGTCGCAAGAAAATTCATTACTAAATAAAATAATTGTATTCTTACTTAATTTTTCAGATTCAATTAGCGTGTTGGTGATATTAACGGTGGCAGTAGTGTTTAGTTACGTTTGTCTTTCCAAACATTTTTAAACACGTGAGTACATGTAATTGTCGGTACATATTAACATGCAAGTACACTGTATTGCAACTACTAAATTCTGTGAATATGACAGTATAGTTCGTGTAGTGTGATGTTGGAAGGTAATGGAAAAATAAAAATAAGTAATTTTACTTTGTTTCATGTAGTGTGTTGGTGTGTGGAATACACTGTGGCATCTTGTATTTTGTTGTATTTGTCTCTACATTTTCACCATCAAGTAAGTATATATTATAGAGAGATGTCTCTATTTTCATGAAATGTGCCCTGATAATTAGACCAATATGCACGAGCATAATAATCTAAATAACATCCTATTCTAACCAAACGTCAAGAAATTTTTCGTAGCTATCCTAATCATATGATAATTCAAGGGTCATTAAGAATGTTTTACTTTCTTTTACAGTTTGAGCTAATCTGTGAAATGGATGAGTTAGTAGCGTTAGATCTGTTAGAAACATTAGCTGATGCAGAATATGCTGAGCACAGGCCTAATGCTACGAAAGTGGTGGTTGCAAGAAATGCCTTAGATGAATTATCGAACAAGGATTTTGTTAAAATGTTTAGGGTGACAAAGGAACTTTTTGAGTTCCTTGTCACCACTTTAACCCCCTTTCTGCGTCCAACTCATTCCCAGAAGGATATAGATGTGCCCCTGAAGGTTTTTTATTTCACTATTAAACAAATTGTTTTTATTCCTTTTTATGTTTTATTATTTTTGTGTATTTTAATGCAACAAATTTTTTTCCAGGTGTTGGTAGCGTTAAAATTTTTTGCCTCTGGTAGCTACCAAGGCGATATAGCCAATAATTGGTTTTTGGGTGTTTCACAGCCATCTGTGAGCAGATGCATCAGCGAGGTGGCTGCAGCTTTGAACCACCCGGATGTGTTTAACACTTTTGTGAAGTTTCCTGCTAACATTCAGGAAATGAATGAAGTAAGGGGAAACTTCTATCAAAAGTTTTCCTTTCCTGGAATTGTGGGGTGCATTGACTGCACCCATGTTGCAATTGTTCCTCCGGAAACTGACCACCCTCAGTACCCAGAACATTTGTACCTTAATAGGAAAGGGTACCATTCAATGAATGTGCAGTTAGTGTGCGATGCTAAATTGAAAATTTTAAATGTGAATGCCAAATATCCTGGATCAACACATGATTCTTTTGTATGGCAGAACAGTAATTTAAATACACTGCTGACAGGTCTTCACAGAAGAGGTCTGCAAGACTATTTCCTGATAGGGGATTCGGGATATCCATTGCGATCATGGATGATGGTACCCTATCATAATCCTGTTGCAGACTCTCCGGAATATAGATTCAATGCTGCACACAGGATTGCTCGCACAACCATCGAGCATTGTAATGGGGTGCTGAAAGCTCGTTTTCGGTGTTTGTTAAAACACAGGGTGTTGCACTACTCACCTGAAAAGGCATGCCTTATTATAAATGCGTGTGTTGTGTTGCACAATCTGTGCATAATGCACAACATGCCAGAACCTGAAATCGAACATGATTTAGATTTTGGTATGTATGATGTAACAGGTGAGGTAGATGAATTGGCAAATGTAAACAATGACTTGGCAGAAGGAAGACGGCGAAGAAATTTTTTGACAAATAGATTTATTTAAATTTGCAATAACTATCAGCTATATTCCTAAGTGCCTCTGCAGTTTTTTCTTGGGCAACTGCCGCTCTCTCCATAGCTTCCGTGCTTTTTCTTAGCAGTTCAATTTTTGCTTCAAAATATTTATTTTTAATTTTTAATTTTTCATCTAAATATTTTGAATAATTTGCTTGTGCATCACTCACACGTGATACACCTCTCCTCCTTGGGATACTTCTGGGTTGTTGCCTAATTGCAACAATTGGGGATGAGGGTTCTGCCGGAGGCACTGTCGGAGCCGGAGGCACTGCCGGAGCCGGAGGCACTGCCGGAGCCGGAGGCACTGCCGGAGCCGGAGGCACTGCCGGAGCCGGAGGCACTGCCGGAGCCGGAGGCACTGCTGGAGCCGGAGGCACTGCCGGAGCCTAAGGCACTGTCCAAGCCGAAGGCCCTGCTATGGGCCAAGGGCCTAAATCCATATCCTCTCCTTCAAACATGAAGGAGACGTAGGACTCGGCAACTTCGGAGTGCCCTTCAATGGAGACGGGCCTCATCATCTCTAAAATTTCTCTCTCGAACGACTATATCACGAAGGCTACGAGAAAACCGTATTCTTATCCACTCTTCGCGATGAATCTCGGACGTCCGTGATTCAACTTCACCATCACGAGTGTTACGATTTGACAACGCTGCTTTTTCACGAATATACTTTCTCTTAGGATCATGACGTCTTTCTTTCTAGACGTTCTTAGCTGCTATTAGCCTTCCCGCGTGGTGTTGCCATGGAAACCTAGTGTGTTGTGCCGTGTACACGAACTTCTTTTCTTTTTGCAATGGAAAAGAAAGTGTATGTAACCGATAGCCAGAAAAGACTGATGGTGGAGTTTCTCAAGAGAGAAGAAAATGTGATGTTACTTTCTGGTAAATTCAACCAGTCCTTCACGCAAAAGGATGCGGAGAGGAAATGGAAAGCTCTCAGCGAGCTACTGAATTCTATTCCAAGCGGAGCATCTAAAGATTGGAAAACGTGGAGAAAGGTAAGGAATTCAAAACTTAGTACAATGACTGCACATGCAATATAATTGTTTTAAGTACAAAGTTAGCATTTAATGTATGGTTTCGAAAAGTCATGATTTAAAAAATATAATTCCAATATTTTATTTAAATAATTTCAACCCGTAACATTATACATTTAAAGTCTTGGTTACTTTTAAGTGTTCCAGTGTAATTCACCAGTTTTACACAAGTGTTATCTTTTTATAGTACAAATTTGTCAGAGCTTCTTCGTGCAATTATTTTAAAACGTGTTTGAATTTGTTTATATTTTTTTAAGCATAATCAGGAATTATTGGGTTATTGGAATAAGATTTTTAGCTTCATATCTGTATTTACGCACTCATTTCTGATACATATCGCAATACTAATGTTTTTAAAATTAACATCAAGTCAATTTTTATTTTAAAAAAAACTTGTGAAAAATATTTAAATCAGCAACTTAAAAAAATGCTCTAAAAAATATCAAATCAAAACCCTAATGTAATAACAAATTATAAAATAGCCTAGCAAGCAATTATAAATTGGAAATTGTCATACTATATCAGATTATATGTAGAAGAAACCCTTATTCTATCAGTTCCATATTACAAATGGATTATTTTCAAGCTTACGCGTATTATTTTCCATTTATGAATAGGCACCTTTGACCAAAATAATATTTCATCAATTTAATTTTCATATAGAGTATCAATTTAATTGCATCAAGAACAATAATTTTCCTAGGTTGCTTTGATTCTACATTGCCTTAAATATTGAACATTTACCGTAACAAAAATTCAGTTATAACTTCGGGTACATGCTGTAAGGCTATACTGAAAAGTTTGGTTGAGGCAAGTGGTAAAAATAATAACATTGTGAGGGATAATACTTTTTATTCAATTTAATGTCATTAGTACAATGTATTACTTTAAGTACACAAAAATTGTGCATTCAATGTACATTGCTCATCAGAGTCTTCTAAACACTAATATTAATCACAAACATTTACAGAATGATTAATTGCATAATTGTAAAATTATTGTTTAATACAAAATTTCCCATATTGAAAGTCGAACAGTTTACTTAATAATGAGTGATGTGCCACACATCAAACTATGTGTTTTAATGTATTTTGTATGGATTTGTTTCAGACATGGCAAGACATAAGAAGCCGCGTGAAAACAAAAGAGTGCCAAAACAAGAAAATGCGGCAACAGACAGGAGGCGGGCCTTTCTCTCGGGAAGTTTCCTCTCCATTGGAGAGAGAAATTTTAGAGATGATGAGGCCCGTCTCCATTGAAGGGCACTCCGAAGTTGCCGAGTCCTACGTCTCCTTCATGTTTGAAGGAGAGGATATGGATTTAGGCCCTTGGCCCATAGCAGGGCCTTCGGCTTGGACAGTGCCTTCGGCTCCGGCAGTGCCTCCGGCTCCAGCAGTGCCTCCGGCTCCGGCAGTGCCTCCGACTCCGGCAGTGCCTCCGGCTCCGGCAGTGCCTCCGGCTCCGGCAGTGCCTCCGGCTCCGGCAGTGCCTCCGGCTCCGGCAGTGCCTCCGGCTCCGGCAGTGCCTCCGGCTCCGGCAGTGCCTCCGGCTGCCTCCGGCTCCGGCAGTGCCTCCGGCTCCGGCAGAGCCTCCGGCTCCGGCAGTGCCTCCGGCTCCGGCAGTGCCTCCGGCTCCGGCAGTGCCTCCGGCTCCGGCAGTGCCTCCGGCTCCGGCAGTGCCTCCGGCTCCGGCAGTGCCTCCGGCAGAACCCTCATCCCCAATTGTTGCAATTAGGCAACAACCCAGAAGTATCCCAAGGAGGAGAGGTGTATCACGTGTGAGTGATGCACAAGCAAATTATTCAAAATATTTAGATGAAAAATTAAAAATTAAAAATAAATATTTTGAAGCAAAAATTGAACTGCTAAGAAAAAGCACGGAAGCTATGGAGAGAGCGGCAGTTGCCCAAGAAAAAACTGCAGAGGCACTTAGGAATATAGCTGATAGTTATTGCAAATTTAAATAAATCTATTTGTCAAAAAATTTCTTCGCCGTCTTCCTTCTGCCAAGTCATTGTTTACATTTGCCAATTCATCTACCTCACCTGTTACATCATACATACCAAAATCTAAATCATGTTCGATTTCAGGTTCTGGCATGTTGTGCATTATGCACAGATTGTGCAACACAACACACGCATTTATAATAAGGCATGCCTTTTCAGGTGAGTAGTGCAACACCTTGTGTTTTAACAAACACCGAAAACGAGCTTTCAGCACCCCATTACAATGCTCGATGGTTGTGCGAGCAATCCTGTGTGCAGCATTGAATCTATATTCCGGAGAGTCTGCAACAGGATTATGATAGGGTACCATCATCCATGATCGCAATGGATATCCCGAATCCCCTATCAGGAAATAGTCTTGCAGACCTCTTCTGTGAAGACCTGTCAGCAGTGTATTTAAATTACTGTTCTGCCATACAAAAGAATCATGTGTTGATCCAGGATATTTGGCATTCACATTTAAAATTTTCAATTTAGCATCGCACACTAACTGCACATTCATTGAATGGTACCCTTTCCTATTAAGGTACAAATGTTCTGGGTACTGAGGGTGGTCAATTTCCGGAGGAACAATTGCAACATGGGTGCAGTCAATGCACCCCACAATTCCAGGAAAGGAAAACTTTTGATAGAAGTTTCCCCTTACTTCATTCATTTCCTGAATGTTAGCAGGAAACTTCACAAAAGTGTTAAACACATCCGGGTGGTTCAAAGCTGCAGCCACCTCGCTGATGCATCTGCTCACAGATGGCTGTGAAACACCCAAAAACCAATTATTGGCTATATCGCCTTGGTAGCTACCAGAGGCAAAAAATTTTAACGCTACCAACACCTGGAAAAAAATTTGTTGCATTAAAATACACAAAAATAATAAAACATAAAAAGGAATAAAAACAATTTGTTTAATAGTGAAATAAAAAACCTTCAGGGGCACATCTATATCCTTCTGGGAATGAGTTGGACGCAGAAAGGGGGTTAAAGTGGTGACAAGGAACTCAAAAAGTTCCTTTGTCACCCTAAACATTTTAACAAAATCCTTGTTCGATAATTCATCTAAGGCATTTCTTGCAACCACCACTTTCGTAGCATTAGGCCTGTGCTCAGCATATTCTGCATCAGCTAATGTTTCTAACAGATCTAACGCTACTAACTCATCCATTTCACAGATTAGCTCAAACTGTAAAAGAAAGTAAAACATTCTTAATGACCCTTGAATTATCATATGATTAGGATAGCTACGAAAAATTTCTTGACGTTTGGTTAGAATAGGATGTTATTTAGATTATTATGCTCGTGCATATTGGTCTAATTATCAGGGCACATTTCATGAAAATAGAGACATCTCTCTATAATATATACTTACTTGATGGTGAAAATGTAGAGACAAATACAACAAAATACAAGATGCCACAGTGTATTCCACACACCAACACACTACATGAAACAAAGTAAAATTACTTATTTTTATTTTTCCATTACCTTCCAACATCACACTACACGAACTATACTGTCATATTCACAGAATTTAGTAGTTGCAATACAGTGTACTTGCATGTTAATATGTACCGACAATTACATGTACTCACGTGTTTAAAAATGTTTGGAAAGACAAACGTAACTAAACACTACTGCCACCGTTAATATCACCAACACGCTAATTGAATCTGAAAAATTAAGTAAGAATACAATTATTTTATTTAGTAATGAATTTTCTTGCGACACTTCCGTGCAAACGCTTTGAAATATTGACAGAATTGACCATCGCATAACAGTGAAATACGTTTAAAATTTCATTGATCACGTATTATTTATTGAATTATATAAAAAAACGAAATACATATACTTACTTGGTGAAATATACTACAGCGGAACACACGTGAACGTTTTTGCAACTATATTTCACAACACCACACGTTATACGAACAAGACGCACTAGGCACAAAGACACACTATTTGCGGTTATGTTACCCTTCGCGATGCATTTCACGCGCTATCGTACCACTCGCAATAACTCGAATGAATATCTCGATGGGTTGAGACGAGTCGAGCGCTTAAGAATACGATTCTCTCATTTTCGTTCGTGATGACGTCAATCACGAACGTCCGAGATGATCGCGAGCGGTTAAGAATAGGCCCCCAGGGCGCCCTCGGGGCGCCCTAACCTGTACTGAGAAGCTCGTCAGTGCAGTCCAGTGCTCCGGGCCATTGTGAGGTTAGGTACGGAAGTTATCCTTGCTGATTCGGATTGGTGGTGTAATTGTGAAGGCAATTGAGGATATTCTGTCACGCAGAGACACTTCGAATGATGGAGCACATTATGGTTTGCAAGAAATGTCTTAAAATATGTTTTGTGACTCGCGAGGTTCGGAAAATCAGTTTGTTTAACTAAAATTTAACCTTGTATAACTTTATGTTAACAAATCCAGTGCTATTTAGAAAGCAAGGTGTAGGTACGTCTCAATTTCGAAACGCTAATAAAGTGAAAATAAAAATAGTGACCCATACAAAATCATTCAAATAGATGAGCCAAGAAATGTTTCTTGCATGTCCATACATATACCAGCGAAAATGCTCATGTTAATATTTTTATGGTTTTCAATAACCAAATAATTCTGCAGAAGCCTTTCGGTTCAAAATTTTGTGTACTATATCGATCACTGACAAATCTAGGAAAACGAAATTTCGACACATAAGCATTTGAAGTTTTCGTATTTTTGAATAAAGAAATCACACGTTAATAATTTATGAAATAAGAAGTAAGAATTACCAAAAGACTTCTTAAAAATTATAACAATGATCATAATTCAAAATTAATATTTTTCGAGTTCCTTTCCAGCGTGACAGACCAAGAACAGCTATTTATTATCTTACTGCGTAGCGCACACGCACTGACTCAGTTCCGGAATCCGTTTCATTCGTGGCTGCCCTTCACGCGTGTGGGGCAGCACTGTGGCGGAGCGATGACGTTTTTGCCCTGCACTAGGGTGGGTTTCAGTGCATCGAATGGACAACGCTATTAGACTTCTTGTGCCGTTTGTTCACTGTCGCAAATGTTCTGTATATATTTTGCATACAATATGAGGAGCTCACATCTTCATCTCCGAGCTTGATACCAAACTAACTCGAATAAGCCCTGGTTATGAACTCAGAAATATGTTTTCTTTTTCCCTTGAAAGAGTACTCGCCACATTTAGCAAAAGACATCTGGACTTTTCCAACATTGCTTTCTTGAGGAAGCTATAGATATATAGAACTAATAAATAAGCGAATTGTAGATTACTTCGTACGTATTTGCGAGAACACCAGGTGGAAAACATGACTGCCTGCACTAAATGAAACCGCATTCACTTCAGATGTAATAAATTAACTCCAAAACGAAAAGCTGCTTAGTTGCTCGTTGCTTTTTGTTGATAAAAAGACAGGATGGAAAGCCTTTGAAAAGTGAGAAAATTTACGGCAAGTATGGAGACATTGAATAATATATTATGATTAAGAAACGCGAAGTTTAATTTCTAAATACATGACTTAAACACTAAATATATGTGAAAGAAACATTACTAAAAAGGCGCGGGAAATTCAAATTTGTAGGTGTATAATGAAATAGACTATAAATATTAATTCAAAAAACTTCGAAAGTGACGAAAATTGTCTACAATATACATCCTTCTATAGGTTAGGAACTCAGAAATAGGGGTGCTATTTCGTCAATTAAAACGATCCATTTGTGAAACGTGCTATGGATAACGACTTCGCAGAATTTTTTGTTTTATACTTCACACATTCTGCGAAATACAAAAAGATATATTAGAGATGGGAGCAATCGATTGGAAATGTATAATGATGAACAATTCCGAAAGCGGTTTCGTTTTAATAAAACCATAGTGGTGGAGTTACTTGTGCTGATGGTCGAGAAAGTTCCAATGTCGAAAAGAGGACTTCCGATTTCACCTTTTTTTAAGTTCTCGTTGCATTAAGATTTTATGCAACTTCATCCTTTCAGGTATGTTTCCAAAATTTTTAACTTTTATTCATTATTAGGGAACGGATTTTCATGCAAATACATATTTTTACAGGGACAAGATTCCTGCATTCAATGATACTTTTTAGACTTACCACGACATTCTGAACTAATTGGAATCATTTTTATTTTACATATTTTAATATAATTACATATTTTTACGTATTTTATCTATTGCTACATATTCAGTTACATTTTAATATATTTATAGGTCGATAATGAACATTTCACATGCGTTGTTCAAAATATATGTTACTTGAAAAGTAACTTTGTTACTGAAATACGTATAAAACCACGCAATGCGCTTGTTTGAACGCTGGACCATCGATATTAATTGTCAAACTTACCTCCCCCGCCCCCATCCGCTTCTTGGAAACCGCGTAGTCGGGATCAAGAATGAGCGGATGAAATATGTGAAGCAGAAGGAATTTCAACCACGTGCTAACTCATCTTACATGGACCCCCTATACGTAACTCGAATAAAAAATATCAGATCATTGTCATCCCTTTTCTGGAGTTGGGGGGGGGCCTATACTCCATTTACCCCCTCCCCTGTTTCTATCACAGGCTACACGGTACTATTCACATGAGCGCCGACTCCTCGTAAACAACATTGTATAATACGAAAGTATTGTATACGAAATATTTCGGATGAACCTAGCAAATAATTGCTTCTGTACATGTAGAACGCTTTTTCAGCCTCTCCGAATCCTTGGTAAGATCTGATCGGCAACGTACTCTACTCGAAAATCGCTTGAAGAATGGAATTTTAAACATTATAACGAATTTTTATTTCTCATATTTCCTATTTCTTCTTAGATGTTGTAGAAAAAATAAGTACATATATATGTACATATTTTGCTTTTTTTATTACAATAAATTCCGTTCCCTGTTCATTACATTTGTAAGAATTATTATAAGTAGTTATTCATATGCAATATTAATAACAAATAGGTTAAGAACATAGTAAATGAGTAATTTAAATTGTAAATGGAATTTATTATATGGGGGTTGCCATTTCAATTACATGACATTTGGTTAATAATCCACGACCAATATTGGCAGACCTGTGTTATTTTATCCCGTTGACATTAGAGCAAAAATAAACGTTGTGGACTCAATTGAAATTGATGTTAAGTAATATATTACAATTAAGTAATGCACATAAATAATACATAGAAAATGCACAAGACATTGCAGAGATTAATTAAAATGTTTATATGAGAATCATGAATTATGTTACAAATCATTTCTTATTATTACGGTTTATAAAGTACGTTAGTAGAATATGATACCGATATCAAAATATCTCATCTTGTATGTATGAGGACGTATTTGAAGTAGCCGAAATATAATGAATTAAATTTTAAATATTTGGTCAACCAGCACATATTACGCTGTCATGTTACACACACATATTACACTGTCCCTGTATTTGGTCAACCAACACATTAACACGCTGTTTAATACATTAATAATATAGGGGGTGGGGCCCCGTGGAGGAGTTATCCGTGGGAGAAATGGTAGTGACCGATCCGAAGGCGAGTCAAAATATTCTCCTCGCTCCTAGCATCTCGAGATGAGGAAGACCAAGGATTTATGGAATCCTTGATTCTTGTGAGCTTAAAATCTGAGTTCTGCCACTCTGTTTGCCATTCATTGAAGATAGAACGTTTGTTAAAGAGCTTAGTGTCTTCCATGGGGACTGTAAAGATGTCTAACTCTCTTTTCGTCGTGGCAAACTTTCCTGCCTGGTCAGCTATTTCATTTCCTCTTATTCCAACTTGCCCAGGGACCCAACAAAAGACTAAAATATAGTGGCAGACCAATAGATGATGGATTTGCTGTTAGATGGTCATTGTCAACGGGTCACCAGACGAGGAGGAGGAGATGGATTCAAGAAAGCTTTTGGAATCACTGCAGATCACTACTTTCCTTAATGACATCGATACAGCAAATTTAAGTGCCTCCAAGAGCGCATAGTTTCGGCGTTGTTTCCAAGGGGAAACAAGGTACGGGGGGGGGCATAGGGTTGGGCAGTTTTATATTAAGCTACTGTGAAAGCATACGGAGACGGACTCCCAGGGGATGGAGTAACGATGGTCTAAGTGCATATGAAGTCAAGTGGGTTGGATGGAGGACTGCTTGGCGTGAGGGAATCATTGGATAATTCATCATTGGATAATTCATCATTGGATAATTCATAAATCATTGGATCAACATTGGATAATTTCGCGCCATATGAGGTAATCAAAATATCTCGCCTTCGACTCAGAGATGGTTCTCCAGCCTCGGCCAAGAGGCATTCGATGCGACTCGTGCGGTAGACGCCTGTACTAATCCTTATACCGGCATTGTGTATGGTA
Organism: Teleogryllus occipitalis; assembly: GCA_011170035.1. Taxonomy (NCBI): domain Eukaryota; kingdom Metazoa; phylum Arthropoda; class Insecta; order Orthoptera; family Gryllidae; genus Teleogryllus; species Teleogryllus occipitalis. The sequence goes on from BLKR01000409.1 coordinate 102,299, forward strand.
TGTAATGGCCGGAGGGTTGATGGAGACGCTGACCCATACACTATGCATCCGTAATCCAAGATAGGGCGGATGAGGGTTCTATACAAATGCATAAGACAAACATGGTCTGCGCCCCAAGAGGTACCAGTAAGAGTGCGAAGGAGATTTAAAGGTGATACACATCGGCCCTGTAGTTTACGAAATGTTTTCGCCAGGTTAAGCTCTTGTCGAATGTGAGTCCAAGGAAGGTTGCAGATTCAACAAATGGAAGCTGCTGTTCTCTAAGAAAAACTTGAATCCTGTTTCATCACTCCATTCCTGCAGTTTGTTGAGCACAAGTTCTGTCTCTCAATAACTTGTATGCTCTTGTAGCAGCCAAAAATGGGAAAGTCGTCAACGAATAGTACTGCCTTCACAGGCTCTCGGATTACTGATGCAATACTATTGATAGCAATGGCAGACAGACGCTCAGAATCGATCCCTGGGGAACACTTTTCTAACTGGTGACTTGAGGATAAGGTGTCACCAAGGCGGACGTGGAAAGATATGAACGAAAAAAAATCTACTAGAAACAAAGGGAGCTATCCCCTAAGGCCCCAAGTATTCAAGGTGCGAAGAATACGGTACCTCCAGGTGGTGTCATACGCTTTCTCTAAACCGAAGAAAATTGCTATCAGATGTTGAGTGGCACGAAGGAAGTGGAAATGTGTGGCAAGGGTAACTAAGTGGTCCATTGTTGTCCTCTGCTTTCTGAAGCCACATTGAAGAGGTACAAATAGATTCTTTTGGTCCAGGAGCCAGACCAGATGTGTTTACCATTCCCTCTAAAAGCTTGCACACACAGCTTGTGAGCGAGATTGGGCGGTAACTTGAGGTTGTTCTATTCTTTCCTTCTTTAGAGATTGAAAAAAAATAGCTTCACGCCAAATCCTTGGTACGGCATGTTCAGCCCAAATCTTGTTGAAAATGCAGAGGAGAAAGGAAAGAGCGTTTTCTGGTAGGTGTTTCAACATTTGATTATGTATCTGGTCTGGTCCTGGAGCAGAATCTTTCGCACAAGCGAGGGCACAGGAAAATTCGTACATGGAGAAAAAGGCATTGTAATCTTCCTCCACGCGACTCGAGAAAGCTAATTTGCAGTTTTCCATTTTCTTTTGTTTTTTTTGGAAGCCAGGAGGATAGTGAACGGAGCTGGGCATGTGCTCGTAGTGTAAAGCCATTTCTTCGGCAATATCTTCTGGAGAGGTAAGGAGATTGCCGTTTACCAGAAGCCCAGGGACAGACGGGGAAGGGAGTCTTCCACCGATCTGTGAGACCTACTTTAGGGGATGTAAGGCAAGAGAGTGATGAGATATAAGCTCTCCAGGACGCAGCCTTACTTTCTCGTATGGTCAATCTAGCTCTAGCTCGGGATCTTTTATTATTTATTAGATTATCGATTGTTTGGAACCTACTAAGTTTTCTCAATGTTCGCTTCCGAATGCGCACCGCGGTGGCACAGTCGGCATTTCACCATGGCACAGAAGGATGTCGTGGGGTGTCTTCGAAATTGACCAGAATGGGGAAGAGGTCACTGTCATGCAGGTCGCCAAGATCAGTCCACTCAAAGATTGTGGAAAGAGAGGGACTAGAGAGAGCCAGATCTACGGAGGAGAAAGTGTTTGAAGCCACCGAAAAGTGTGGTTCGGCCTGTATTCAGAAGAATTACGTTCTAGTTATCAATAATACTTTCAAGTATTTTGCCTCTAGGGCACGACCATGTGCCACCTCAGCCGAGATTGGGGGCGTTGAAGTCCCCCACAATCAGAAAAGGGGCGAGCAACTGAGAAAACACGTCTTCTAGTTCCTCCTGCGACACTTCTCGTCCAGGCGGGATATAGACATTGCAAATAGTGATAGAAATAGAGCGTAGATTCACACAAATGCAAGATATCTGAAGAGTGGATCGTACATCTATTTCTTTAGACATCAGGGAGTCTGTGACAAATGTGGCAACTCCGCCATGGACACAGACGTCATCATGGCAGCAATGTCATGCCTGTAACAACAAAAGCCGCGAAGAGAGAGAGAGTGTGTGTTCAAGATGGAGATATATTTCCTGCAGGCAGATAACCGCGGGTCTATGCTAGACATTATCAGTTTTAATTCTTCCAAACGAGAACGAAAACCATTTAGGTTCCACGAAAGGAGAGCCATAATTTCTAGGTATTAAGTTTCGGAATTATTTTTCATCTTCTTCCTTCTCTGTTGAAGAGTGATGGACTGGTTCGTGTGGGGCTCCTCGTTCTCTGCAGAATCGTCTTAGCTACTGCTTGAGAGAGTCGCATGAGTTGGGAGATCACGGTACCTTCATACAGGCGACCTATATCTAGAGATGGGGCCTGTCGGCCTTTTGGATTTATTTATTTATTTTATGTCAAAACAGTTAAAAACTGTGTGACGTGCTATGGGGAAGTGAATTATGTGCACATTTTCCAAATTCTGTGATCCCTACACCAAGCCATATACGACTTGAATTTTGAAAACAGAAAAAATTAGAGATTTTTGCAAGGCATGGAAACGATAATTTGAATAACCATATTTCCCACTGAACTCTAGAAGACGTGCACAGAAAATGAAGTTACATTTCAGAAGCAGTGTTCAGAAGCAAAACAAGGGGCCATCTCAGCATTTGCTCAATGGATCAGGGAAACGACCTGATCGAGATGGGGGCCATTGACCCGGAGGCTGTGGTGCAATACTTGTTACAGGTTGTTTTGATTTATACAGTCCAAATGGTAAATAATGCATTAAATATCACTGTGAAAATTAATGTTACTTTCCTTGTGATGCTCAGTATAGTCTCTAACTGTATAGAAACTGTTATACAGCAGAAACGATTTCACTTGGGATTTTAACTTTTCTATTGAATTTAATCGTTTAATGTCATCTGGCAAAGTGTTGTAAAATAATGCACATGTATTGTATGTGAATTTTTTGTAATGAGCTGTTGATACTGCCAGCTGATGAATATGATTTCTACATCGATTATTATAGTAATACGTATCAGCGTTTTCTGAAAATATATTCCCGCCCTTAAGCAAGTCATTTTTGACAAAAACTATTGATTCATACATCAAGAGACAAGGTAATGGTAAAATTCCTAGATTAATAAAGAGAGGTTACAATAATCATGGAATTTGGTTATTATTCGTAAAATCCGTTTTTGTAATCTAAAAGTTTGGGAGCTATAAGATGTATTTCTCCATAATATTATGCCATATCTCAGGTGGGAATGAACATTCGCGAAATATACACAACGAGCAGTATGAAGGCTGACTGAATTTGCAAGAATTCTGAACGCATGGCATAATGAACTTAATTTTGTGTTCAATTCATTTAAATGGACATTCCATTTAAGGTTTGACTGAATTGAGAGACCTGAATATTTTGTTGTCTTAACATCAGTCATCAGTCACCGTTCATTTTCAATGGAGCTCAGAATTGTTTATATGAAATGGTAAACTGCATTAAAATAGTTTTCTTTTCATTTACTATTAATTTGATATTTCGGAACCAATTTGAAAATCTGATATTGTACTATTTACGGTTTCTTTATTGCAAAGAATGTTCGTATCATCCTCCTTCTTCCGTTTCGACTCGGCGAGGGCATATCGTTTACGTATAGTAAGAAGAGAATAGGGCCTAAAATCGATCATTGGGAACTCCACGTGCAATTGGCAAAGAGTCGGAAAGGTGTGTACATCATTCCAGTAAGGTATTTCCACTCTCTGAGATCGTTGTTTAAGATACGAACATAACCAATCGAGGGTAATACCACGGATTCCTGGGTTTCTCTAGATGCCTTGTGTATTTGTCGAACTATTTACGATTTTCGTTTCGTTTTTAGTTTCAGGTGTGACAAGATATTTAGAGTCTGCATCTCCGCCGATGTCTTCAAACGACACCTGACAGGCAGCATCGCGCACACAGGTAGCTTTAGGTGTCTGGGTTTTCGGAATTGACTTTCTTCTGTTGACCCACGGTGTCAGCGAAACTTTGGACCATGTCCATGGGGTTTCGTGTCTGGTACCGACATCGTGCCTCAGGAAAGGACACTTCGTCAGTATTTTTTGTATATCTCCCTCCCTCAGGTAGGGCACCTGTTTGAATTCGCCGCATGGTCTCCTTCACAGTTGACACATCGAAGTGGGAATGTATAGGGATCCATATCGTGCGTGGGTTTTTCGCACTTTGCGGAAATAGAGCCCTCGGCCATGCATCGTTATTAAGAATGGCCAAATGTCTGACACTTGAAGCAGAGCAGGGGGGTTGGTGTTATGAACCAAGCGAAATCTAACATTAACTTATCACGGTCGCCAGCTGAATTAACAGCAAAAAAAGGAATTATGACCATATATGGTCCTAATGGAGGTGAGCGGAATTAACACAAAAATTCCTGGGAATCGAACATTAGTAAAGATGCAATTTTCAAAGGGAAAAGGCACATGATTCGAAAATATCTAAGTGAGTTTGAACTATAGGGTCTGAGCTATAGAGACACAATCCAACTTCACTTATAACAACTATTTATTACAATCATGAAATTACAATATAACAATTAATATTCCTCTTGCTGGATAAAATATAAGCTATAAGAAGAATGAAGCAGAATAACTAATATTAAACAATTTTAACTTGAATTTAGAAAACATAAAGGCTCCATTGCCTTTGGAAACATTAGTTTATATAGAATTACTACGTCAAAAGCCTGGATTTGCCAATAAACCCATTTTAGGATTGCAAAAGGCTGACGTGAATTAATAATATGAAAAAAGCCCCGTTTTCGGAAGCCTTTCTTTACAAAAAATACACAAACAAGAATGGTAAGCTGCAATGAAATGTCTTACACTTTAAAAAACAATGGAAACCTTTACAACATTAAAAACAACCTTAAACAGTGACTTCAGAATGCCACGAACTTTGAACTTAATTGATGGAATTGAATTGATTACATAACATTTCGCCTTTACCATAACAACAATTACAGTGCCACCTTTCGAGAAAGCCGTTTGAACACTTTCAGTGCCAACTGCGGCTTGGTACCCGAGCGACCTTGTATAGCCGCTCTCGGGGCCAATGCACGAAGTACTTTAATTGGGCCACGACTTCAACTGCCGTACGGGCCCTTCCTCCGTCAAATAGGTGCTCCAGAGGTCCAATGCACTAATGTTGTCTTACTCAAGACTTGGAGCCATATGCTGCAACATTCAATCAAACAAATTTAGAATATGTAGAATTCATTATCATACGAGACTGCGCCGCCATTACGCCCTACGCAGCTCTGTGAGGAAAACGCCGCTTGTTAGGCTCGACGCGAGTTCCTACACTGTGCGCTTTGCACCATAAACATACATAAACATTGTGTGCTTTCGCACCATATATATAAATATAAGAAAAAACGGCACAGCAAAAGAAGGCGATATTAAATTACAATCATTTAAACCTTAACATACTATAAATTAATCAATCCAATTCCATCATAGAGTGGCATATTAAGCCACTCCAAAAATTTAATCTTACAATGAGTCCTGAAAAAGAAAACAGGAAAAACATATCGGCAAATGCCGAGGCACACCAGTCGCAGGCAAGTAGTGGCTACGTTCGTGGCTGAGGCGAGTGCCAATACATGCCAGGCGGAGAGCCCTTATATAGCTTCTCCGGAGAGGTGCGGGGTGCCAGCAGACGTCACTGGGGCGTGACGCAGTACCAATAGATTATGAAGGGGTTGTATGCTCATTTTCTTACAAAGAGTAACCGACAGCGCCTTGTTATTAGGCAAAACGCCAAACATGTAACCTGGCAGGTTGCCTATACACAGGCGTTAACAGCCAGTGCACCAACTGCTCAGTGCACTTTAATGGGCGCCAGTGAAAACTTAGCATGTACATGGAAAAAAAATTATTTTGCCTAAAAAATGGCGTTTTCAACCTTTTCAAAGGCAACCAAAAGTACCAATCAATTCCAAAAATGATTCCAAATTTGAGATTTTGATAGTAGAAGCCATTTCTATAGCTGGTTTCTTTACAATGAGCATAAACCTGTTTTTGAATACCAAAAATTAATGTTATTAATTATTAATTTTGATTATCCACCAAATAATTGCTGTTCAGAGCTAACTGTACCATCAAATAGCATTTTTAACACTTTTCTATGGCCATAGAATTACATGATTAGGCTTTTAACCACCAGATCTTGATTTATATGTACTTAAACAATAAATTACATATAGTACTTAATCTTAAATTTAAAAACTAAGCCTTATCTCTAGATTTTACAATGTTTAGCTCTTGAAATGATGGATGAGCTGGCTTCTCGACTGAATCTTGATGAAACACAAGTTCAACCCAGTTTTTAAATTTAACAGTTGGCACATACTGCCGCACGTGGAGATTATATAAACCGCAATTAATCTTCTTTGGGAGAGAAGGGAGATTGAAAGTCAAGATCCAAGTAAGAGTGGGGCTCATTTTCCTTCCTCTTGATCCTAAACATCTCCGTTATCCCATGACTCTTGAAGAAAGATAGTTCCTCTTCGGTTTCGGACGTCAAATCATGGTGGTTGACCACTCCCTTACAGAGGTTAAGGGTAGGGTGAGTGGTCACTTCCACCTGGAGGTCGGCAATCTGCTTGGTTTCGGCTAACTTATCAATTTTCTCGACAGTGCGGGCTTCAAAGAGAGTGATACCATTCCTCTCTCGCACGACCGCTTGGAGCTTCCCGAACGTTTTTTCAATTTCTCGCGCAAGACACACCGCGCTCACACACTAGAAGGTTTTCCCTTCTTCCACGCATGACAAGAAGAAACCTTTTTTTCGGTTTATCCTCTTCTCTAGCGAAGAAGCTATTCAAATCAACAGTATTCTCGAAACATCACCTCTTCTTTGCGGAAGAGGGCAGGGGTGGTGGTTGGGTATCCATACGATGGATGGAAATTCATCTCCGTGCTCCCCCCATACATTTCCTAAATGCCTCGTCTTCCGCAGTTTCTTTCTTCCTTTGTCTGCGAGAGTCATATGACACCTCGGATGTTGAAGGTCAATATCAATGTATCAATGGGTGGTACCAACTGACTCTCTTCCAACACTGACTCCGCATCAACCTCTATTTCGATTGAGGTATTGCTCTGGAAAAGAAAAATACATTTAACTGACATTGTATTTTCTAGGTACCTACTACTGAAGATGGATGGCTGAAGAGAGAAGAGGAATTTTCAACACAATGGAATTTCCTGAATTGTATTGGGGCACTGGACTGGAAACATGTACATATTTAAGCCCCTCTCAAGACCGGAATTATTACAATTACAAAGGAACCTTTAGCGTTGTTCTTTTGGCATTAGTAGATGCCAATTATAAGTTTCTAGATACAAACATTGATGCACCAGGGCACCACGCTGATGGTGGTGATTTCGCCACTAGCAACCTCAATACTGCAATTTCTAATGAAAGTCTAAATATCCCCAATGCCTGGCCACTGTCAGGGCGGCATGGAAACTCCATTTGTCATGGTGGCTGACGATGCATTTGCTTTGCAAGAACATTTGATGAAACCATTCAAACAAAAAACTTCAAACGGGATGGAGAGAATTTTTAATTATAGGTTATCAAGAGCAAGGAGAATTCTAGAGAATGTATTTGGTATGGCTGCTGCCCGATTTCGGGTTTTACGCAGGACCATTGAACTACCTCCAGAGAAAGTCAAATTGATAGTAGGCACAATCTGTGTCTTACACAAATTCTTGCTGACTACCTCCGGCAGAGTGTACGCCCCACCTGGAACATGTGACCGAGATGTCAATGGCACATTTGAACCTGGGAGTTGGAGGAATGTTCCAGGTAATCCCTTCCTTGACCTTCAGCCAACTCAAGGAAGAAATTATTCCACGAATGCCAGAGACATAAGGAATGAATTCAAAAAATATTTTGTAGCAGAGGGTGACGTTACCTGGCAATACAAGTGTATATAAAAAATATTGACTTACCATTGGATCAAAAGTATTTTCTATCTCTGCCTCTCTTCCTCCACACAAAAAATTCATGGGTTTATAAAACTCTCATTTAGAAATATACTTATCATTTGATCCTGCTCCACTTTTCCTTGTTCTTTCCTTTTTTGCTTCATTTCTATACTGGCACCGCAAGTTGTGAACCTTGTTATTTACTTCTTCGACGGTCGATCCCAATTGGTTGGCAATTTCTGCAAAGGCAGCATTTCTCTCCACCTTGTTTTTATAATTGTCATGACTTTTTCTGAAAGAAGATTCATTGTAACTGAATTGCTGATTAATTAAGATAATGTTCTAACTATCAACGTTAATAATGAAATTTGCACATGTGAAAATAGATCGTATAAATGTATTTAACTAAAAGACTGATGATTATGCTTGGTATGCTATAAAGCATTGGTACTTTTGAATTTCTCTTATAAATTGAATATAATACATTACATACAACTTGAATATTGAATATAATATTAATTTTGTAGTAAGTATAATTCTTCTTAAAACCATTATCCACAAGGCCTATTAATACATTAATACCTATTTATAATTTATAGAATTGCTCTATTCGTTTATATAAGTCGTTATACGCATTTATAATTTATGCAAAATCTCTTGAACAGACCTATTTGTATTTTGACACTGTAGCACTGATCTGCTCGAGATGCACACACACACAAGAAATTATTCATAAAACCTCAAAACGCAGAAATTTGCAATAAAATTTCGCTTTATTTATAACTTATTTAATTAGTCTATTCGTTTACACGAGTTATAAATTGTTATACGCATTTTATATTAGTACAAAATCCCTTGAACAGAACTCTACGTATATTTCACTATGACACTTCTGCGGCGAGTTGCACACGTACAGAAATTAGTTATAAGACTTGAAACTGCAGACATTTACAATAAGTGTTTGCTTTATTCATAACTTATCTAATTACTCTATTCGGTGAATATAGTTATGTTTATGCGCACTCGTTATATTTGAAAAAAAAATCGTGAACTAAATTCTCGATTAATTTTACTAATCAGGCTACCGCGGGGTACCTTCAAAGAAAATTGAAACATTCTACACGATCACAGAATGAGAATCTCGTTTATTAATTCACGAGTTTTCGAAAGAATTAGTTAATTATCTATACAAAGATATTTCGACGAACTGATAACTTTGAATGCGAAATTATTTTACCAGTGCCATGACGCATTCATTCTTTACTAACTATTCAGTAAACCTTATTTGGCAGCATCCGCACAATAAATGCATTTTTAGAAAGATGATCAAGTAATCTTATAGCTGAATGCAATTTAAATGAGTTATTATAAACTTTTCATTTACTGAATTCTTTGAACGTATCACTTAATTTATCTGATGCAGCGTGTCGCAGAGATGCATTTGTCTAGAAAAACAATCTATATATTTAAAAAAATAAGGTATTTTGCCATGGCTTCGTTTAGAGCTTCTACTGAACCGATTGTAGTATTTTTTCCTATAAATGGAAGAATGTGATCCCTAGATGTGTTATCAGATATTGTGTTGATTCACTAACATTTAGTGTGTAAATTAATTAATTAAATATTTCTTTAATAGTACGCTTATCAATAGTCAATTGTTTTCTTCCAAAGGGTGGCTGTTTCAAAATCGATATATATTAGTCGACAGCGCCACTTCATGGTGGCGCTGTTTGATGTTTTGTTTTGATTGTTGAGATTTGTTTACAATTCATCAAGGTTTTGTTTCAGTGTAATTATTGCATTGTGGCGTTGACAGTTTGCATGTATTTGCTTTTGTGGTGAATTTTGTAGAGAACATTTGGACAGTGTGTTTTGCTCGGTTGTACTGAAGTAGTGAAGTTGTTCACAGGTTATGTCGAATTCCGAATCGTTGCCCACGCGTCCCAAAAGACGCAAACGTACATTAACTGGACGCAGGGAAAGAGAAAGTCAGCGTAAGTGTCGTGATAGTGAGGTCATTTCGTTTTCTGCTGGGTCGTTGCCTATGAAATGTCAGTTTTGTTCTGCTTTGCACTTCGCATGTGAGAAAAATTCTGCAAACGATTTACTCTGTGTTGCTTAAATGGGAAAATAAGTTTACCTTCAGGCTATATGCCAGAAGAAATAAAAATTGTATATAGGACATGATGACACATCAAAAAACTTTAGAAATAATATCCGTCAGTATAATAGTGCTCTTTCTTTTGTGCAATTTGGCACCGATATTGCATTGCCACCTGCCCATGGGCCATACGTGTTCAAAATTTTGGGAACTCACATCTTCGTTATACCCTGAAGATCCAAACAATGCAACGTATTGTGAACATTATTCTGGTCACAGTATTTTACATTTATCTCAGATCTCACCGTCAAATTTTGACAGGTTTTCACTAGTAGTTTTTTAAAACTTGAATATGCGTCTATACTCGGCCAATCCTTAGTACCTTCAAAGGTAATGTAATATTCTAATGACTAATATTCATAATCACAAGCAATTCACAATATTTGCCGGTACAGAACTTGTCCCCGCTCAGTAATGCAGGTTGCCGCTACAAGATATACACTGTGACAGAAAATATTTAATAAAACACAAATCTGCAGCGAGACGCAGCCAAATTTTCTTTTAACTGAATGATTAATATACAAGCTAAATTGTCATGAAATATTGCAATGTTATATTGCGTTATATGTTACTTTTAGGCTAGTTAGATTTTATATCACATTGCATCGAATATAAATAATCATAACCCATATTAAATTAACAAATTTTTGTTTTACTTTCCACCAACAGGGACATCAATAATTTGCAAAACACACTATAAATCATTTTGTACCAGGTTTTTATAACTATTGGAAAGCACAGCTTACTATCGTCCCTGACGCTAGAAGAGCACTGACCTTGTACTCCAACTTCAAACTTCCACAGCGCGCAGCAGGTATAGGGATTATCCTTCATATTTTCACAACAGATGTGCGAAACATTCCTCTTTCAAATGGGATGGTCGGAAGTCCCCAAAATAAATTTTAATTTTTTAGGTTTTGGCCACGTTTTCCCCATCTGGTCACACCGTACGACGTTTCGCATCTTTCTTGGTCCTGACTTCTCTCACGTCGTTAATATTTAGATTTGCGGCAATTGATTAATAATATTATATGTAAGTATATATGCTTTAAATTAGATTTCTGTAATTTTTGAAAAAAAGAGAATAAAACGTTCATTTCGTCTTGTAATAAAAGATTTTTAAGGCTTCGATTCTCTTACACCGCGAGTAGGTCGCAGGCGAGTGGTGGGACGTGTCGGAGAGGGAAGTGAAGATCGCCATAGAGGGGGCAGCACAATGAGCCGGCGGCCGATTTTGAACTCTGATTCTTAATCTCTTTCCCATATTAATAGTAGCTACATTGTTTTATTGTAAAAATTTACAATTAGAAATGGGAGGGAATTTTACAAAAAGAAATAAAACATCAAAAAATATTTTAAGAATTTTGAACATGTTACACATAATTCAACACCATTACATAGTTACATGAAATTCTCAATACAAATCATGCACACAAATATGGAACTTAATATTACTAAACAAAATTTTTCGATTACTAATTGCAAAACGTATATCACGCTACAATATAACAATTCTTTCTTCCACAAAATTTAATGTTAAATGCTTTATTATCAAAAGTAGGGTACCATAGTTTTCACGAAATCAAATCACGGTCTAGTGAAATGGTAAAATAAGGGATAGTTTTTGTGTAATTTTGAAGTTTGATATCTGCATAGTTTGTTGGTAGCCGAACAAAACTATCCGAATTTGTCAACAAGAACGTTTCCTAAACACGTTGGTCAAGGGAAAAATGTGTACAAAGCCGACTTTGTTCTTTCTAAAAAAAAAAATCCAACAAAAGCGGTTCATTTTTTGTACATAATGATCCTATAAGAAATAAAAGATACAATCATCCATAGTTAATGCCTTTAAGAGTTTTTCCAATTACAGGTGTAGCCACGAGAGGACCATGGAATTTGGTAACAAACACCCACTTTATCCACTTTTCATAAACGGTAATCTGATATAAATTGAGAGGAAAAAAATATTAAATTTTCATTTCGAAGTGTTTCGTGGCACGTTTTGGAAGTCAAAGTACGTTTCCGAAATACTTATTTTCTTTACGTATTTGCCCCTTTAAAATTTCTTATCGCAAATTTGGTTAAGTGAAATTTTCAAGAACATAAATGTTTGGACTGTTTGTATAAAGAAACATTATTTCCAAACTGACTGAAGAATCTGTCAAAAAACCACCAAATTCCAAAATTTAACATTTTTCCATTTCCTCTAAAATTACCTTAAATTACTGATGAAGTCGTATTTTGTACTGGTGTTGTAAAATACGGAATTTTAATAGAAAACTTTTTTCCGCCCAATAATCATTACCTTTGAAATAAACAGAACTTATTGTCTTAGCAATATACAATGATAAGGATACTTTTCCCTAAAAGTAAAATAGACAATCATGGTTAAATTTTTGGTAACAATCACGTCTAAAAAATCTTTGTTATATTTAAATGGCACTCAAAAATTCACAATTTGTACGTACCATCTGTTTTCGAGACGGAGATCAGACACAAAATATCAGCCCAAAAAACTTCAAAACCTGAATGATTACTATTGTAAGCAGGCAAAAAGAAAAAAAAAAAATTGACAAATTGACATTACACCTTTAATAATGTCTCACTGAAGAAAAGGACACAAATATACGTCGTCGAAGAGGTACGTGTAAGTAGAAAAGGAAAAAGGTGTGCAAAGGAGTCCAGCCCTCTTGATTCTCGAAGGCGCCGTGAAGCTTGCCGGTTTGGGATCTCGAAGAGTGAAGGACACGTGGCAATCGAGCAGTCGCCAAATACCAGTCTGGGAGTGTGGGATTACCGCGGCAGTTACGTGCTAGCCACAATTGCAAGGGCAGGAGCGCGCGATTAAATCTGCCCCGTTTCAAAACTTTTAACGCAACCAATCAGTCGCAAGGGCTGCTAGACGTAAGCAGTCAGCATTACATTTGAGAGGCGCGTAACAGGGCTTATGCTCAAGTCACGAAATCCAAAGTGAAAATAATTACATAAAACGTGCATACAAACCTATCGTTCTAAACATCGTTACGATGATTAACACATTTCATTGATATGACTCACCAGAATCGGCCGAAATCAGTGTTATCTACGAGAATGGTTACGTGTACGGCAGTTTGTACTAACTGAAAAATTCTTCCCACAGATAAAGGCCAATCACCAGCACGTGCGAGAAACTGGCCCCCGACATGCAACAGTCACAAATTTATTCCAACATGTTATTACATCTATCTTTTTAATATTGCATTATACTGAAACATTTTCGCTTACGGAAGATTTCCACCTATGGGTCCGCATGTGCCTACGTAAGTTTCCCTTCTCACTGAATCTCTTTTCACAGAGAGAACACTGGAAAGGCTTTTCACCAGTGTGAGTGTGCATGTGCTTACGTAAGTGTCCTTTTGCACTGAATCTCTTTTTACAGAGAGAACACTGGAAAGGCTTTTCACCAGTGTGAGTGTGCATGTGCCTACGTAAGTGTCCTTTTGCACTGAATCTCTTTTCACAGAGGGAACACTTGAAATGCTTTTCACCAGTGTGCGTGTGCATGTGCCTACGTAAGTGTCTTTTTGCACTGAATCTCTTTTCACAGAGAGAACACTTGAAAGGCTTTTCACCAGAGTGGGTGCGCATGTGCGTACGTAGGGTTTCTTCCTCGCTGAAGCTCTTTCCACAGGTAGAACACAGAAAAGGTTTTTCACCAGTGTGGGTGCGCATGTGCCTACGTAAGAGTCCTTTGAAACTGAAGCTTTTTCCACAGGTAAAACACTGAAAAGGTTTTTCACCAGTGTGGGTGCGCATGTGCCTACGTAAGACTCCTTTGACACTGAAGCTTTTTCCACAGGTGGAACACTGAAAAGGTTTTTCACCAGTGTGATTGCGCATGTGCTTACGTAAGAGTCCATTTACACTGAAGCTTTTTCCACAGGTAGAACACTGAAAAGGTTTTTCACCAGTGTGGGTGCGCATATGTTCATCTAAGTTTCCTTTCTGACTGAAGTCCTTTTCACAGGTAGAACAGTGAAAAGGTTTATCACCAGTGTGAGTGCGCATGTGCCTACGTAAGTGTCCTTTTACAGTGAAGTTCTTTCCACAGGTAGAACATTGAAAAGGTTTATCACCAGTGTGGGTGCTCATATGCTCATCTAAGTGTCCTTTCTGATTGTAGCTCTTTTCACAGAGAGAACACTGGAAAGGGTTTTCGCCAGAGTGGGTGCGCATGTGTTTATCTAAGTTTCCTTTATAACTGAAGCTCTTTTTACAGTCAGAACACCGGAAAGGTTTCTCGCCAGTGTGTGTCCGCATGTGTTCATTCAATTTTCTTTTAATGATGGAACACTGAGAGGGGTTTTCGGTCGGGTTGGTGAGAAAGTAGCTACCAAACTCTCGAGCTGTAAACAAAGAGCACTTGCATTAGCATTATTAACACTTATGACAAAGAACAAACTCTTTACTTACTAGGCTAAAATGTGTTGTATTGGACTTAAACCCCTTGGGGCTTAGTGATTAGCAATGATAACATGTGTGCACTGATTAAAATATATGTTTTCTAAATGTGTGTGTGAACACAAGTTGTGGTGGCGTATAAATGTGTGTATGAATCTCCCAGATATCTAACCCTTTGTCTAAGCAATGGGAGACTAAATTACAAGGAACGCGGCTCTGATACCACAAAAATTAACACTTCAACAGGTCGCTACTTGGAATGTTTCGTAAAAGTATTTTAGTTTGAATAAACTTTATTTTGTGAACTTTTATGAATTGTATGTTTTTTATATTACCCTACGCACACACGAGGTCCTGGATTTCAGCCCGTGCGGTCTACTACCCTTGAGGGAGCTCATCCGTGCACTATTATGAAGTTTTTTTTGGGGTGATTTTACTAGTTTTTATACACTTTCGGTTTTTCCGAGATGTGTTTTTCTTTCTCTTCCCATGTGCGTTTCGCGCTAGTTCTGTTTACGTAATATTTTCAGTTTACTGCTCTGTTATGCTGCATTTTGTTGATTTGCTGCTCCCAATTTTTTTATTGTTTTGGCATTTCCCGGTTTTTACACTCTTACCGGATTTCTTTGTTTGCTTTCATTTACATGCTATATAATACGGCACTTATAGTATTATAATACAGCAAAAACACATCAATTACAATGTAAACAGTACAGTTCTCAATATATACACAATAAACACAATATACACAGTACAATACACAGTTTTTACAGTTCTTACAGTAAGTTGTTAGTGTGTTAGTAGTTAGTATGTTGGTAAGATGCAGTTGGTAGTTTGTTAATGATGATTGTAAGAGATGGTGAAGGTAAGTTTTGTGTCAGTAGGTTAAATTGTTATTGTTAGTAATGGGTGTATGTTAGTAGTGCAGTTAGTGATGCTTGTCAGTAACGATGTTAGTGATAATGTTTTGTGCAGTATTAGTATGTGCTATTTGTGGTTAGTATGTTAGTTGTGTTTTGTTATTTGTGATGTTGCACGGAGTGTAGTGTTTATTGGCGTCACTCGTTCATGCGCCTGACGTTTTGTGTGTTAGTGTGTTCGTGTGATGGTTGGTGTCACCCTACCATTGTTGCCTTTCAACAGAATTAAAGCAACAGTACTGAATGGGGGCCGCGCCATGCGTCCGAACCCGGACCGTTCCCGCTCGTCTGTTCCCCAGCCTCCTTTCCCCTTCCACCTGGTCGCGCCCGATTGGCCGTCACCTCGGCCTATCACAGAGTGGCCCACCTACTATATAAACCGGAGCGCCCAACATCCTGGCGCAGTACTGCCCTAAAGAGGACCGTGGTATGTCGGTCGAAATGTCGGCACTGCAGCAGCGAAACACGGCATCACGCAGATGACTGGCCGCGGAAGCCAACGATATTGTTTTTCTTGTTTTTGTTTTTTTCCTTTGGTCTAGTCTTTTGGTCTTGCCACATTCTTGCCTGCTATCGCCGTCCAAACTACATTATTTTTACTTTTTCTTAATTTTTCGGTGTCCTAACGGTAGAACCGAAATTAGAAAACATAACTACGAAAAGGTCTGCGCAATTCTGCAGCACCACTAGTTTCTTAATGAAATTGTTCATCAAAAAATCTCCAATTATAGTAATGTTCAATTTAAAAAACAAAAGGGTTTTGGGGGTATTTTGGCGTCAAACACAGTCGCTAGCTTCGAATTTCCTGCGCTTCGGGAAAGTAATTTGAGAAGTGTTTGGAGGCAGTTGGATGCTACGTAAGTTGGAATTCGTATACTATCTCATATTTCTCTGTTCGTTTCTTACATTCGAGCTTTTGTTATCGTCTACAATTTAATCTTTTAGGAATTATTTAATATCTATTTGATAATCCATATTTTTTCTTCGTGTAGCGAGGAACGTTTTTGCAGTCTCGTTATAATGATGAAATTTCTTTCAAGCAACCCGCAAACCTTAATTGAAATTAGCTCAATTAGGTTTTCTCTTAAAAATACGATTTAAATGAAATATGAAAGCAAACGTGCTAGCCTTCCGAGAATATCGGATTGGAATGAGAAAATGGCATTCCGGCCCTGAGACGGCAGCTGTTGTTCTGTGAATTACGTCTCGTTGGAACATGATTTAGCCGTATGGAATGCAATTGTAATTGTCGCTGACCTGGTTGGCCGAGGTGACTAGAGCGTGTGCCGACTCATCCCCTCGTTCTGAAGGGTCGCGGGTTCGAATCCGGGCCAAGGTCATGGTTGTTTGTCCTTTGTCCTTCGTCATATGCGTGTTGTCCCGATAGGGCTTGTGACTTTACTGACCAGAGACCAAGGGATCCGCACCCAATGATCTACAATTTGTAATGAGTTAAAAAAAAAAAAAGATACTGAGGTGTGTCAATTTAGAGAGAAATTATGGTATAAATATTATTACGTAACCATTACTCAGGATGAGAAAGTGTGTGGTGTTTGCGCTCCACTAGTTATTAGTGAAAAACTGATTTTTTTATTCGATTAAGAAATTTAAAAAAGGTGATAGACCCGGGAAAGAATATAGAGATCACCTACCATAGTAAAGGGATAAATGATAAGGAACAACACATTTAAAATAAATATAATGCAATTATTAGGATGAAAGGAAGAAAACTTAAAAGTAATGATGAAAATAGTGAGAAAACGTGGCACAACTGACATAAAAGCTGGTGATACTGTAATGAACCGTCCTCCTCATATCTATAAAACAACTATAATCGCCCCTCGTTAGGCGCACCAAAATATGTAATGAACCACTACCTGCTCTAGATCAACTATAATCTTTATAATCGCCCGGCGTTATAACGTCAAAATAATAACCAAAACCCGCTCTTATCAATTGCCCTGGTTATACTCAGCTTCCACCTCCAAGGTTGCCCGTCGACTAGCTGCCCCCCCCAGAACTTCCGATATTTTCTTACACATAAAATCTGGGTGTGAGGTTGTGGCTGACCTGTACAGGATCTAACAACTATTCGGGCACGTGGGCGTAGGTCATTAACTAGCTACATGTAACAATTAAACTACGTTCGTTTAATTTAATGTCGAACCAAGTGATGTTCGCCATTTATTTTCTGTAATTCCTGTGCTAGTCGTTATTTCAGTTGAAATATATATATACAAACTGGGGTCGTTGCTCTCCCATGACTCACATAAAACACTTAACGACAAACAAAATAAACACATAAACACATCAACGATATAATACCCTTAAATTACATGACACAAAATCCAAAATATTTCCATTCATACTGACAATTATAAATAAACTCATTCACACCCGAATGCGCATTCTACCTGTATATCTATTGAATCTATTTTACGTTAAGACAGAACTTGATCTTGTACAGAAGCTAATTTTAATCTTTCTTCTCCTTCAAAATATGAATTTCATAACAAAAAAAAAAACAACAAAGTTTCATAACTTCCCTTTTTCCGAAAACGCTGTAATCCGCAGCAAACCATTGTTGCGCGCCGTCCTCGATGTATATTACGCAGCATCCTCCAAATCCATCCACGCAGCATTTCTCCATCCCCACACATTACCAAAATTTTCTTGAACTCGCTAATATCTTCTTAGCATGTCCTTTCATTCCCCTATCATCCTATTTCCATTACGCAACTAATAACGCGATTATCTGTCTATCGCGTGCTACATTTCCTCCAAAATGTCCTATTGTTGAATATACTGCGACACATAAAATATTTCCGCGTTACGCATTGTTATTATGAACATCATTGCCTAAACTCACTATATCCATTCATGTTCACCGTGTTTCACGCACAATTGCATACTAAAATTTTTTTCTTTTTTCGGAGCGTTCTTCCCCACGTCTGACTTCGAGCTTGCTACGCATCATCTTTTTGTCATTGTTGCGTTGTGTCTTCAACTTTTTTTTCTGGAACATTTACCGATCGCTTACGTGTCTTTACCAAAAATATCATACCATTTTACATAATTCTGTCCTTTCCAGGCTATTTCTCTTTATTACTACTTTTAATTATTAATTTATATCTTATTACTATTTCTTATACGATCTCATGTTTATTAACGTCAAAATTGCTTTATTTCCGTCGCTCGCGACGCATCATTGTTCTCTCGTAAAAATTCCAAATATACAATTTCAATTGGCATCTCTACTGCAGCTCCTCGATATTTTTCAGAGTTGCGAGTAATGTCATAATTTTCCGCGTGATTTTCTTTGTTAATCCCGAAAGTTTCATTTCAATCGCTTTACGCGTTCTCTTAATTTTTAGGAAAAACCGCTTCTTTACATGACCTTTCTTATGATAACAATGGCTGTAAAAATCTCTTAAGTTATATCGTCTAAAGTGTACTTTCAAAATCACTCATATCTTTTAAACCCCTGATGCTTCGAATAACTTTTGAAATGTTCCTCTAAATGAATGCTATTGATTTGTACTGTCCAAATCGGGATTTTGTCGCGTCTTCTTTAATTTATAAAAAAAAATTATTAGTGCGCGACACCGCTTTCTTCTGTTTTTCCATCTCCTACTCATGCCATTCCTTGTTATGTTTGTTCTTTGCATCTAAATTGTTCGTGGGGATCTTAGATTGTTTCATCTCCCCCCGCCTAAGATGTTGCTCAGCTATGACACCGTCAAGATGAGTCTACATCTATTACTACACCTCGCTAACATTGTTTCTTCTCACACGCCTTCCTACCTCACTACGCACCGGTTACAGTTCAACTGGTTCTCACCGACTGTGTTGGCGCACTTGACCTTGTTTAACAATGCGTCCTTCGATTACACAACACTACCATCTTCCCGGATGCTTGCGACGGACGCACCTGCTAGTGTTTTCACTGGCACTGCACTACATAGGCACGCTCTACCGTCGTTTATCGCGGCACCTGTCACTCGTTACACTTGCTACTTTCAACTGTGTTTTCTTGCATACATTCGCACTACTTACAACTAAACCTTACTCTAAACAATCTTGCTTTTCTGCTTATAATTGAAGTTTAATCTAATTCTATTATTATAACCTTCCTCTCACCACTGAACCTTACACATCCGGATTTTTGTACAATTTAATGTTGTGCCAATTTTGCACACCTATTTCCTGCCCTTTATTTGCTACTAGCTGAAGTACCCGGCGTTGCTCGGGCATTTATTGCAGTAAATTATTATACAGGAAGAGGAATTCAATCTTTTCATGCCCTGCGGCGGGATCTACCTCTATCTCTTCCATTGAATCCCTTCTCCGCCCTACTCCCTGCCATGCTCTGCTAGGCCACGCCACGATACCTGTTCTCTTGACCCCCAATTCGAAATTTCCGGATTACCTCGCTCATTTTCCCCCAAAAATGACATTTTTTTAAATTTAAAGGTCCAACTTCTAAACATTCACTTTATAACTAAAAGCAATTAACAAATCTAAACTACAAAATAAAACTCACATATTTAATTTTTGTGGAGTTTTATATAATATTCCAACACTATCAATAAATTGTCACGTTGTAAAACTTATCCTACTTTTATATTTCTTCTTTTATTGTATTCATAAAGAAAGTTTTGAAATTGATGTGTCAACTCGTGACCTTGTAGGGACTTACTGTTTTAAGCTGAGTATAATATGCGGAAGTTCATGCACGGGTACGGTAGCAGGTAGATCCGGAGTAATAGTTATAGATGACATAACGTAAATGATTAATCATAATCATAAAAATAAATGAAAATACTTGTATCTATTCTGAAACATAATTACCAGTTTTTATAATTCTGAAGACGACAAACATATGTATGTTTAATGTCCTATGTGCTAGTAACATAAAACTTATTTGTTCAGGTAAATCAATTCATCATACAACTGATACATTAGCAAACTAATTTTCCACCAACAGTACATTATGAGTAAATAATAAATTGATAATGCACTGAGCCACATACCAAAACAATAATAGCATCATTATTTTATCTCAAGTGATACAGATTACGGATCCTGAAATGTGAATAATAGAAACCAAAAACTCCCAAATATTATTAGCTTACACAAAAATATTTTTTGACAAATTAATTTTTGCTTCTTTGTTTTAGAAAAATATGAATGACCTCATTCATTAGGAGCAAGTGACATCCAAAACAACTGCACAGATTAGTCTTAATATTGTAATGATCTTTGCTTAATTACCGACCAGTGCACTAAACTTCTTTCTCATACAAAAGAAAAAAGTACAACTGCAATTAATATGACAAACAACTACAGATTAGTCTTAATATGTAAATGATCATTCCTAAATTACACACCACTGTTCCAAATTCCTTCGCATATTGAAGAAAAAATGTTACTGGATGTACTGAAAACATATACATATTTTCCATTTTACCATTTTGAACCTAAGAAATGTGTAAATAGTCAAATTGAGAGTCCTAATGAACAGCTACCCTACTACTTAGAGAATTATTCATATTTCTCCCCTTCTTGCAGTATTATTTTCAATGGGGCGGGTGAGTACTTCAGCAAGTCGATCTTCCCTCTGGGTAGCCGATTCAAAATTTTAGTAGACTGCCCATTTCTTGCCATTTGTAATCTGTTTCGACAATTGTGACACTCGTTTCGTCAAACAATTCAGTTGTTACAAATTTCTGTAAAAGATGAAGTTGTTTAGATTGTATACGATATCTATTGTACATTACTGTATATTCTGTACTGTATATCATTGTACTTTTTATTCTCTCAACCTATCTCAATTATTAAACACTTTCAAACTCACAATGATTTCTTGCCACTTTGTATATAACACGGACAAAGAGCAATGAAGATTCATATTCTTTACCACTTCAGTTACAGCTTTCTTTCAAATGTTCACACAGGGACATTACATAACCTTATTCAAATTCCAATGAATTTCGTAATAATTCTGGATATTGATGAAATCAGTAGAAGATCTCAGACGCCATCCTCTGGTGGCGCGCAGCTAAACTATTGACATTGATACACTCTTGAATCTGTGATGTAAAGCTAGGCGAAAAATGTCCAGAAAAGTAATTATTTTGAAAAGATATTACGGTTTATGTTTGTAAATCATAGCCTATAGTACTCCAGGACTTTCAAGGATGCTAGCACAAAAGTTTCATCGGCATTGATCCAGTAGATTCAGAGATTACCGCGCTGTAAGACAACGCACTTCTGTCTTTATATATTAGTATAGATTACCACATTGTTATTACTTAACACTTTTGTGATTGTATACGGACCGTCGTATATTGGGAAAAACTTCCTAAACAATTTCTGGTCGGATGAGGACGAGTGAGGCGATCGGACTAAAACCTGGTCCCCTACACAAAATGTCCCCCGATAGGAATGTTTTTGAGCCTTACTGCGCTGCTTTGCCGACTTCCGCAGTCGATCGTATACAATCCTCTGCTCGGTTGTTACTTCTCTCAAACCGCTGATTTCAGGTGGTATCTTCACGTTATCAAACTGTCTCTTCTTAGCACCGAAGTGTACCTCCCATGGCGTCTCGTATCGTGGAATTGTGACCATATTTAACCTTCTCGCGTCAAGACACAGACGAACGCTTCCATTCTTCTTCACAACGACAACTAACGGACTGATATACGGGGTTATTGCCTTTCTTATAACACCCTTCTGCTCCATTTCTTTGATCAGCTGGCGCACCTGCCCATGATATACCTGTGGTACGGGATATTGCTTGGTAGAGAACTGCGTAGTATCCTTTAACTGCAACTTAAACTTGTAGCCCTTCACCGGCTCTGACGACTCCCCAAAAATTTCAATAAACTCCTTTAATAGCTGACGAACTCTCACCGGACAGCCCTCCTGATCTATGACCTCTTCCGCAGCCTTTTCCACATTTTGGAGAATCTCTTTCATATTGGCTTGAAGTTCGTCTCCTTCCGCCTCCGTCTCATCAAATTCAGCGACCACTGACCTGCTTTCAATACAACCTCGTGACTTTAGCATTATTCTTCTTGCTCTCACGTCCACGACGGCTTGACAAGCATCCAGTGCATCCATCCCAACGATGACGTCACGAATCAGCCCCCGGACAACGATTGCTGCTACCTCTATGGTCATTTCTCCCAAATCTATCTCTAACCGGATTTGCTTCCCTGTGGTGTTTGCTGCCTTCCGATTTGCCATGACCACGCGAAGCTTCCGCGTCGGCAGTTCGACTAACATGTGCCCCTCTTTCTGCACCTTCTTGCAAAATTCTTCCGATACCGCACTAATACTACTACCCGTATCTACCAGCGCCCGAACTTCTTTTCCGTAACACCTGCCTTGCAGAATCAAACATTTACTTGGCCCTGCGCCTTCTGTTGTTTCCTCTCGAAGCAATTCATCACTGTCAACCACGATACTAGCTGTTGCCACAATTGTCACATCCTCACTCTCCTCGTTTGGTCCGATCCACCTTCTCGCACCAAACGCGTCTAGTTTTCCTTCCTTGCCGCTAGTTCCCATCGACCTTGTGCCCCTTCCGTCTTTGACTGATTACGATCCCTGGCTTCTTGCTCCGATCGTTCCGCGCCTGCTCGTTCGCCGTCCTTCGGCTTCGGTTTTCGTAGCACCTGTCCGTCCTGTGACTTTTCTTCCCTCCCTCGAGGCTTGTCTTCGCGCACCTCTATTGCGCACACATTATCCTGCCAATATCGCCCTCCATTGTATCGGTTATTGCCATTACCATTGCCGGAATTCGGACCTCTCCCGTCACGCCCGTCCCGTTCATTCTCGTCGTTCGCCTGATCGAACCGACTTACTCTTTCAATTAATGCGTCAATTGTCTCCGGCATGTTGTTCCAGAGCAAATTCCGGATCCCGCTCGGCATCTGTTGAATGAGGATTCGAATAATTTCCGCTGGATTAAATTCCTCACTGCATACTTTAAACGCACTCACCTTCCGAGTGACGAAGTCGCTCATGCTTTCAATACTTCCTTTTCGATACCGTTCTGACATTAACCGGTATTTTAGTTCGAACTTATGGTGCTGGTTCCAATATATCTCTAAGAACTTCGTGCGCCACTCCCCATACGTTCGTGGTGTTGGCGTCAACGCCTGCCACCAATATTGCGCTTTCGAACTAAGTGCCTCTTCCACGAATCTCAACTTCATTCCTTCCGGAATATTATTCACCTTAAAATAATTTTCTAACGCCGTTAGAAACGAGTACGGCTGTTCTTTACTTTCCCCATGGAAACGTAAGTAATTCGGCAACGTTGCATGCCCCATCATATGGCCGTTACCGTTTGATCTACGTGCTGCGTACACCTGCTGCTCTAACTCCGCGATTTTATTTAAAATACTTCCATCGACCTCTTTCGTCGGTCCTGCCCCTGCTAACTTCCAATTATCAATTTCTCCCTGGACAGCTATGGAACAGTATGTGCTATGGAACAGCTATGTGGAACAGTATTTTCATCTATTCCACTAATAGATTCTTCGACCCGACCTATGCGAACATCCTGCTGTCGCCACACTTCTCTAAGTCCCGCACGTTCTTGCCTATATCCGACAATCGCGCTTCCTGTAGCTGCACCGATTGTTGTAAGGTGCCCACGGTCGATTGGATATCGCCCACACCTGAGCTAATTTGCTGGTTAAACACTTCTTGGACCGCGAAACGAGTTTCGGACGTTTCTTCCACCGTTTTCGCGTTCTGTTCCAACCTCGCGAAACGTGCAACCGTTTCTACCTTAAATGCGCTCACCTCTTCTTGGACTTTCGAAACCGAGCCCGCACCTCATTCTGTAACTTGTTCAGCGCGGCATTTATCCCTTTATTCTGTTCTACGACCTCCTCGAATTTACTTTGCAAGCTGTTGCTCATTTAGACACTATCTGCCTTCATCTCTTGTAAATTGTTCTCTAACCTCGCGCTATCACCTCTCATTTCTTGCATTAAACGTAGCAGCATAGAAAGGGTGGGTTCAGGTGGATCTTGCACCTCCGGAACAATTTCACCTGTAGTCTGGCTCATATCTGCCCCTTGCGTATTAATCGCAATATTCCCCTCCCCTTCTACTTCTAATTCCTCTAATCGTTGGCCCTCCTCGTCCTCATCGCGAGCGGAAATCGTCTCCGTATCCGACGCATCCCGCATGCTTAACATCCTTTCGCTACGCGTTTCCATCTTTAATTGCACTAAACTATAATTACTATTATGCTTGACCTATTTACCAACCCCACTTGCATACTATTACAATACAGAAACGGTTTAGAAGATTAAATACCAAAATATTAATAAGAAAAGAATTTAAAACAAGAGACTAGGTGTTAGAAATAAAGAAATCACTTTAAACCGGCATTGTAGGAAATTGGAATGTTGAGACTGGAAATGTAGGATTTTCATTAACGAGAATCCCAGTCTTTATCTTGTCGATCTGCTTTGAAATGGTAAACAAAGGAAGGAGAACAATTTGTGTGGGTCAGGAATGCTATAGGATTTATAAAAAAAATATGAGAAAAAAAGAAGGGTTAGAATTAGAAAAGTTATTTAAGAACTAAAGGTTTCCAATGATCGAGCAGCGACAAAAAGCCCGAGGGCCTATTGTCTGATTCTTTTAATTCAGATTTATTTATTCACTAATTAACAAGCTGTTAACTTGACTCCGTTTGTCTTCGTAAGTATACATGTAGCATCATCCAATTGTTTTCAAATATCCATCGTAAACACGAGCCTGTCGATTCCGGTGAGTTACGCAGTGGATATCGAGCTCCGTATCGAAGGCAATAGCATATGAACAATAAATAAACATTTTTAATGTAGAACAGAGAAGGTTATGCTATAGATATTACCGGAACTGGTGGAAAAACAAGGGTATAAATGTACTAGCGGCGTTTTCAGGAAAATGCGCAATGAGAGCAGTGAGTTTTCTTATTTACGAGCGCAATTATACCCCTTTAATCACGTTTTATTTACCCACTTTATCCACTGTTTCATTAATTATCAAAAATAATTAAATTATTAGACGTTTCTGTAGATAACATGACCTTAACATTCTACATATTTTGTTCCTAATAGAATCTTTAGCAAATCTGTTCATTTCAGTGACAAAGAACGTTCTTTTGTGTTTCTTTTCACATGAGCTGAGAGATTTTTGTTTTTTAACCTGCTTATAACACCGTAACTGAGCAGATGAGCAACTGAGATCACACTCACCTACACACACAAAAATTTTGGAAAATATAATACTTATTATTATTATTATTATTATTATTATTATTATTATTATTATATTATTTTGTATTAGTGATCATAACAATGAATCTCTAACCTCTTGTTTAATTATGGAAAGTTCTCTGATAAACAATTTAACAATACAGTACAAATAACACAAATGGAATTCACTTGTCTGCAATAATTTTTCCAAGCGTGATATAATAATGTGGGAAAACTAGTCTTCATCCACTAATTCTCTCCATAACCAGTAATGTTAATTGCCATTGAAGCTAACTTTGAATTCATGTGACTTTTATCTGAGAAAAGGATAAAGGTCTTGTGATAAGCCATTCATAATTTTAAAATAACCAATATAATAAAATGAAACAAGTAATCAATTGAACCATTCGAAAATACCTAAATCTAAATAACTGGTCAGCAGACTACCTAACTCAGATACTACGTAATGTACGAATGAGGAATTTCAATAATAGCCCGCTCGCTCGTGGCTCATAGCGATGTCGCTTGCCATCTGGGTTCTATTCCCGCCGAATCTCATGTAAAATTTCTCCCGACGAAACGAGACTGGAGTCCAACCCCTGTGAAGTGTCCTAAACCATACCCATCCCTTATTCTTTACCAATTCTGGCCGCTGGGTAGTGACGCAGGAGCGCGTGGAGTAAGAGGCGCCTACGCGGAGGTGCTACTGACAACTGACTAGACGAGACATACAAAAATACAGCGCCCTCTGGAATAGAGGGCTAGATTTTAATGGAGGTTGACTCCGCGCTCAACTTACGACCAGGGGCGAACAGACGCATTACGTCGATAAGCAAGATTAAGAACGTAATAAATTAAGAAAAAGCCCTTCTTTTAAGACGTCCAGAAAAGTACGTCACACAAGACGGAACACTTTCGAATACAACCGCTAGAATTTGTTGTGTGCGAAATACTAAAGAACAGGGCACACTACAAGCAGGCTGGATTTAAGAGGAACGCCGGTACATGCTCCCCCAAAATCACCCCACTCATGTTATTTTATCGTAAGATTCGTGGTTTATCCCAAACCTTTCATTTTATTTTAAATAATGGACTTGTGGTTTTACAAATGCACAATTCAATTATATGAAATGTCATTTATAACCTCCGTGACTTCCTGAGGAGTCAGTTGATATCTCTGTCTTCTCACAATGGTAATAAACTATTTAATTTAAGAGCCTGTACAACTGTTTACAAAATCACTTAAAATCCTTTTTCCACTCACCTGAGCAACATGAAGCAATTTCTTGTTTGATTGTTGCATTAGAAGCACTTTCACAGCCTGCCGCAAGAGGATCCTACAGTCAGACATTAGAACATTACATCACACAGCACTGATATATACAAAAGCGAAGGTTGGTAGGATATCTTTAACCTTGGTACTCCATGTACACTTTGATTCACTTATACCTGGAAAACCTCATTCACCTGGTTAACAAACAGTTCACTCAGTAATAAGCAGGTAACAGAATTTTTAATTTCTCAGTTTAACAAATCTGCAAAAGTTATACAATTTGGAAAATTGATGTTGAGATATTAACAGAAATACACGTTTGGGGGTCCTTGATATCACAACAGTTATTTTGAAAAAACATATTTCTTGTGAACAACACACACATAACAGAACTACACACATTATTTTCTTCAAAATGAATATTCCACGAGTCTGGCCCAACTCAAATTACTACGAACTCGAAATAAAACTCCCAATATTTTTGTGTTCTTCACATGTAGCCCTTGGGAAAATTCAAAATTTTCTCCAGATGGCTACAATTTCTTTTTCTTTAAGATTTTTGCTAAAGTTAAGTCTGCTTTCAAATTCGACATCCCGAACGAAAGGCCATCCTATTTTATTTCATTAGGAATGCATTCTTCCAGAATTTAATAAAGTTCAATATACCATTTTACTGAACATGTAACCTTTAAACAATTACATTATTAAGTGATAAAATTCGATGAAAACGTTTAAATCGCAAGTACTATCATTTCTGCTGCGAAACGTTCTATAAATTAGAGACTATATTGTGTATCAAAAGTAAAGTAACATTACTTGTAACAGTGACATTTAATCTATTATTTACCATTTGGACTGTATAATTCTAAAACACCTGAAACAAGTATTATACCGCAGCTTCTGGGGCAATGCCCCCATCTCGATCAGGTTTTTCGTCCAGTTTCCCTGATCCTTTGCGCAAATGTTGAGATGGAGTAAAAATCTACTTAATATTGGGATTTTTGTTAGTAAATTATAATGAAAATTAAATCAATTACTTTTCATATTCTTTTGATTCAGTCCTGTCCTCTGAAGCCTGTTTTACACGGTCATTTTTTCATCCTTTTTTCATCATTTTTCTGTACAGAAACTGGATGGAAAAAAGGACGTTCGGTTCTATACGTACGGAAACTGGATGAACGTGATACCAGCGTTTTACACGGTCATTCCTGGTCTGTACGTAATCGTGATGAAAATACTTCCTCCAAACGACGCAAAAAGCGCTGGAATTTTAACAGTTGAACATCGCATAGTTCAGATAGTTACGAATTCGCAGAGTAAGGAGTAGAAAGATGTGTGAGGTTCACTGAACGCAAAGACTCAATATCACAAATAACACTCAAAATTAAACCCACGCAATCGAAGAAAATTCCATAAAGTGACACTAGGGGCGCTGTAGTCAAACTGGATGAAATCTGTACGGAAAAATGAAGCATGCATCATTTTTTCGTACAAATTACATCCAGTCTGCTCAGTATCGACGGGAAATGATGAAAAAATGACCGTGTAAAACAGGCTTGAGGATTATTTTCGTGGCCCATAGTTAGTGGTGTGTGTGTGGTTTTTAACGAGGGAGGTAGAAATCTTCAAAACACACCATGTGGCCCGTACCACATGATAGTGTGAGATTTTTACCCACTAAAACCAACCTCCCTTCTCCTCCATCCTCCCCGCGGAACCGCCGTTAGGCATTACATCACGGGGAGTGGATTAGAGTGGCTTAGTCACAAGCCACTTCTCTTCGCCCAAAAGTAGGAAGGATCAAAGGAGGATCAATCGACATCTCTTCTTTCCCTTACTATTCTCCTGAGCTCAGCTATTATGGTCTGCGCATATGCGCTCACCGCATTCCAGTTGGTTTCTGAGGCGAGCATGCACCCAACCATTGCTTCGGGTGTCAGCGGGTCGATCCCGAGTATACTCATAACGTGCCGTCGCTGCAGATGGTATCGCGGGCACTGGAAGAACACATGCTTGGCTTCTTCGACAGCAGGTTCACATAGTGGACAGAACGGGGTATCCTCCAGCCTGAACCTGTGGAGATATGCCAGAAAGCATCCATGTCCAGACAACAGCTGAGTCAAGAAGAAATATACTTCGCCCTGTTTACGGTTTGTCCACGGTGCAATGGAGGGAATCATGCGGTACGTCCATCTCCCTTTAATGGACTTGTCCCATCGATCCTGCCATTCGAGCAGTATTGTCGAACAGTCTGGGTTCTGCTCTTCTTTGTGATATCGCCTCCGTCTCTCCTGCGCCAAGATATGGACAGGAGTCATCCCCGCGATGACGCACACTGCATCGTTTGACACACTGTGCGGAACTTCTTCGTCGAACGTTTTTGCTTTCCACCCAGCTGGCTGATATTTCGGTGCAAAATTATCCCTCCGCTGATTTTTCACCTCGTACAAAAGTGCCTGGTGGTCACTATGGGTATAGTGTTCACTAACTCTCTAGGACACTCCCATTCTCAAAAATTTTCTGACATGAACGTCAGATCCACAACAGATCCCACGCCCCCTCTGCGAAAGGTGTGTGTCTCCTGAGTTGGCGAGCTCTACATTAAGAAGGGAGAGGGATGCCAGAACTTCTCGACCTCGCTCATTAGTGGACGAACTACCCCACTCAACGGCCAAGTAGTTGAAATCTCCAGCTATCACCAGGGGTTCGTCCTCTTGCGTCGTACACTAAGCGGTTGAGGAACTGCTCAAACTCGTCCATTGTCGCGTTTGGTGAGGCTTAACAGCTGTAGATGTAAACGCCGTTGATTTTTACCCAGACAAATCCAGCTCCGGGTCTCGTCATTATTTGTGTGTGTGTGTGTGTATCCAGCAGAAATTTTGTGAAAACTACTAGTTTTTTAAACAAACGTACATGGCAGTCTTTAATGATATTTTTTAGAAAGGTTTAAGACAAACATTTTATAACAAAATACGAAGAGTTCAAGGAAAATGAGACATGTTCCATTATTTTAAGCGTGTTTTCTCTGTGGAAAACAGAAACATTTGGAAAGGTTTTTGAGAAAATATTTTTTTTAAATTTTATCAATTACACGCGAAAATTACGTGAAAACTATACTTTCTACTACAAAAACTGTACATAACCTTTTTTAAAGAGCCGGTTATTTACAACAGGCTTAAAAAATCGCTATATTCATATCTGTGGTTTCAAAATATTAACTTTATGTAATTTTAGAAAATTAACGAAATAACACAAAAATAACGCAAGATAAACGAAAATGGGACTAGCACCACATTTTTCACCATTTATTACAGAGAAGAAAATTTTTAAAACATCGAGAATTCTTCGAAAAAAATATGGTTTTTTGTAAGCTGCCTATATTTGGGGCAAAATTACACGAAAACGACACATATTTTCGAATATCGAGGCTTCATGAAATGTCTCCGCCCCTAAATATTAGGATAACGTTTTCACATTCGAGGGTTCACAATATCTGCCAGATCGACTGGGGAATATCAATATTGGACAAAATCGCCTAAAGTATTGACCACAGGGCGATGAACCGATGTTTTTAGCCGTCAATCGGTTTTCGGTGTAAAGGACCTACTAAACATGGATTTTGATTGTGTTAAATGCAGTACTTTACTTCATGTAGGGGCAGGAATTTCCACTATTTCGTTATCGGGGCCCGCTAATAAGAGTTTTTTCGTATGTGTCGAAAATTCGCTGTGTTCCCCTGCAGCATCTGCAGCCCCTGCTGCACAATAAGCAGAAGCGAGAAAGTAACTAGTGGGCTACAGAACGAAACTCTCGTACTAGTTTTATGATTTCTTTGGTCTGAGCTAGCTTTTCAGTCTTGTCACTTACTCTTGCCAGCTGCCATCTATCGCCGCCGGATTTACATTTCTTCGGTAACTTCTCAATTTTTCATTTTTCTAATGGTAGAACCGAAACCGACATATTACTATAAGAATATTATAGAAGAGTATACCTCGTCCTGTCAGGTCATTTTCATTTAAGGCTTTGGGGCTGTTTTTGAGAAAACACCTTTCAGGCATTACTGTAAGCCCGGAATTTGAAGCTCTTTTTCACAGAAAACTTTTGAGTTTCCGAAAAACTTAATTGCAAGTCATTTTAAACATTTCTATTCACAAATGCAATAACGTTTACCCATCGCTAAAAATGTGCATATACGCGGTGTGAGGATATAAAAAGAAATTGCATTTTCGTAATTATTGAAGAAACAAAATACGGCAAAATTATAATAATTTTATGTTATCTGAAACAGCGCTATTACTATCCGCACGAAAAAATTAAAGAAAAATTTGGAGCTTTTTTGAGAAAATTATGTTTGAGTGTTTCTGAAAGGGCTCTTTTTACCCCATTTTCACAGAAAATTTTTTAATTTTCGAGAAACTTTATTAGATATCATTTGAAGCACTTTTACTCATTAATACAATAATGTTAAAAAATGCATCTAACGTAAATATTAAGAACGTGACATACAAAGAAATACATTTGTGATTTTTGGGAAAAACAAAAGAATAGAGAAAATTGGCATTTATGTCATCTTACAGAATACATTTAACACTATTTCTACTAAAAGTTCAGAGTAAAAATTTGGAGCCTTCTTTTGATAAAATGTTTTTGTTATTTTTTCTCATTAATTCTTAGATTGTCTATTGTTCACGAAAACGAACCAGTCACGCCGAGAAAGATTTGGTCTCTTCGCGTTCGGTTCACACTGCCGCAGTGTTCGCATACGTTTTGCTCTCGCCACGTTGTAATGCCAACTTACTTTGGAACGCAGGATTTCTCACCTCGGTCGCTCGGATCACAGCTAGCTCCAAGTCAAGGCGAGGCTCGGACCTTCGGCCCTCATGTTCACTATAAACAACCTTGAGTCTATCCACAGCATAACTACTTATTTACTTTCATAAGAAAGCATTTTATTTGCACTTTTATAGGATAGCACTGTTCGCAACATTTAATGACATTAACACTCTCATTTTTTCGTATATCACCAAAGAAACACACTTTCAAAACCTTCATTGTGAACTCACTGGCCTCCACTATTCAAACTGCGCAGTGGCAAACACGTTTTGAAGAAAGAACACTACAAGCCCCAAATACACTTTTTCTCCGTTTTCGGTTTTTTAATCGCAGATTCCAAGTAACATTTTTAAAATAATAAAAAATAGTTAATCCTCCTTTTATATGGAAATTTTGGTTGAAAAATCTGGAACCCTCTTCAAGAAAAAATCGTTTAAGCGGTAGTGTAAATGCGAAATATGGCTTTTCACACAAGTCTTTTCAATTTCGAGGAACATTTTCTGAAGTCATTTAAGGCACTTAAACTCACAATTGCAGTATACTTCGGTCTTTATGACATGGGGCGTCAAGGCCTTTCTTCACGGTAGAATGTCACTGCTCTTCGCGATTTTCCGGTCGTGCAGCCAGATGTCGCATGATCGCCACCATATCAAGCAACATCTAGCGGCACGACCGAGAAAGACTGGAAAAGCTGTGCATATTCTATCGTGAAGCCAAGGCCCTGACGCACCATATTATAAAAACCAAGTATAGAGTATACTGCAATGAGGCCATTGCTTGTCGCCGGACCCAAACTTCCCCCTCTGTCACGCCAATTAGGACAGCCCGATTCGACACGGCTCAGCGCAAGACGCGCGAACACGCGCCTGTCGTCCTATTCCCAGATTTACGACTAGGGTAGGGTCTCCTCCCGGGACAACCCCTCAGGCAAAGAGCGGGCGGCTGCCCGCCATTGTGCACACGAGCACCGGAACAGATGAATTACAGAGATCCCGGCTACTGTTTACGTAATCCCATAGGTCACATACAACCATCGCGGAGACAGCAGAAAGGACTGCTTTGTCCATCTCTGATGTACTGGCCAAAACACACGCACAACAAAGACCACCAATCAGGCGCCCAGAAAATGACGTTGTTAGGAAATGCCCTATCGGCTTACGACTCGCGTCGAATATTCTAGTAATTGAGATTTTGACCAATAGCGTTTGAAATTCTGATCACGTGAAGAAGCGATGTGCGAAGTTAGAAAAGAGAGTGGGGATGCGAAGCAGGAAGCTCGAGAGAGTAGGATTTTCATCAGAAGACAGATAGAAGGCGAGAGAACGGCATAGCAAACAGGCTGATGTGTTGAGGAGAGGTAGTTGGAGCCAACGATTAGTGTTGGCCGACCAACGGAGTGCAGGCCGCCCAGTTTGAAATCACAAACGGGAATTTATTCCGTTTCAACGGGCACTCGTAGATCCATAAGGATCAACAGTACAGCCGAGTTATGGAGGCTGACCTGATACGGATTGACGGCCCCCCTCCGATACCCACCAATCGGTGCTCATTTCAATCATTTCCTGATTACGAGCGTCGGATCTGCGAAGTACTGGAACGGGAAGGAACGGTGGCGCCGAATGAACTGCTGCTTCCGGCTGGCTGCGCCTTGCTGCTACGCGGTTCGCGATAGCATTTGATTTGAGGGCGATCACAGGTGTACAATCATCGAAAGAGTTAGAATCAACGACCATTATTTTTGTATTCATTTTAAAGACATTCAAAAAAGTCATCTATTGTAAAAGTAATATTAAAATTTAATTTAAGAAACCTTCAGATCAAAATGTATTTTTAACAACCAATAAACGTGTTCTCGCCATTCAGGCGATTAACATTTAAAAAACGACATGACTTTGTAGTTATTATAACTTAGCAGTAGTAGTGGACCCAGTGCATGCCCTCATTCACTGAGTGCTCACCCCTGAGGCACTCATGTGCCGGTGCCAGGTGTCAGGTAAGTGCCCGTTTGGCGCCCTTTCTTTATAAATTTAACGCGCACACCTGTCATCTGATTGCCGACACACTTCGGTGTGACAGTGTTTTCTCTCCCCCCCTTTTTGTGGTATCCAGACCGTGTGCTACGCGCATTGCCCACATGCGTGGGTTGCCGTATGTGGCAGGCCGGGTTCATCACAATACAAATCGCTGGAAATGTATTAACGGCGAGAGAAATATTTCAAAAAAATTATAGTTGTGTAATTTTTGGAAAAACAAAATGATACAGCAAAATTTAATTTTATGTCATCTTAAATAGCCGTGCAATGAGCATTATCAGTTGGGAAAAAAATTGGCTGCAACGAGCAACGGAAAATATCTCTATCACGACGCTCGCTCACTAGCAGGCCATTGAATCGATATCCAACGTCTTCACACGCTTAGTCCTTGAAACGGGAATGTCGCACGTATGCTATCCCGCCACGCAATCCGTTCTGAAGACGTTGGAGGCATTCGCCAACGGCCTGAAACTGCGGTCGCACGCTGCCTGCGTTGCATGGACGCGCTGGTGCTGATCTATGGCGCCAATCGTGCGGAAGACCGAATAAATGAGCAAATCTAAATAAATTCAAATTAAATGTTTGTTTTTTTTTATTTTCTTGGGCGATGACAAACGACTTGCCCACCCAAAGAAAACGCAATTGGCTGTAGTTACATTTGAATGGCGTTCATATTCATGTATGGGGAGAAAATGGCAAAATCTACAAAAAGCGATGCCTTTACTGCCTCTCGTACGACTGACGCAGTCCTTGATAGTAAAAGCAGACAGTGATGCTCAAAACTGACCGTTGGTAACTCCATTTTACAATGGGTGACTGGAAGATAATTTTTCGCTAGCGCGGACTCAAAGAATCTTGAAGAAAAGATGATGAACGCAAGATGCCTGAAGGCTGGTTCGCGCGTCTACTTCTTTGGACACCAAGGTGCCTGTGACACATTTCACTACTTCGCTATGGGCACGGGGGACATCGTCTTGCCTGTAAGAACAAAAGCCCCAAAGAGAGACAGAGACAGAAAGAGAGAGAAATAGAGAGAGACAGTGAGCGAGAGAGCGAGAGCGAGAGAGACAGATAGAGAGCGAGTGCGAGAGAGAGAGACAGAGAGGGAGACAGAGACAGAAACAGAGAGAGAGAGAGAGAGAGAGAGAGAGGGAATGATCAAGATGTGTTTCCTGGTGGCAGATAACAATGGGACTACATCGAGACATTATTCTCTTCAATTCGTCTAAAGGATAACGAGTAAACGATTGAGATTCCACGGAAGGAGAGCCACGATTTTTAAATGCCTTTGTTTCCTTCTAAACGGATTAGATGTTGGGGTTTCTTTTTCCTCGCCTGTGGAAATGTGATGGACGATCTCACATCGGGCTCTCGTTCACGGTTGAGTCGACATGACTGCTGCTAGGAAGGGTCGCATGTGTCGAGGCACCTTCACGAATTTTTCATACAGGCGACTGGGATCTAGAAATTGGTCCGGCCTCGATTGCGAAGGTACTGAATTGAATTGATGCCTTATTTTACGTGGCGAGACTCAGGACATGAGGTCTGCTCTTCCGTCTGACCACGCAAATTTCGCTACGCTCCTTTCACCAACAAGGGAAGAAAGAAGGTATTACTTGGGCGACGAAACAGGTTATTTGAATTTCGCTCAGAAGTTTCATTTAGGCTTGAGAATATTTTACAAGAAGTAAATCTACTAACATGGGACAGCCGGCTTCCCTCCGAACGAAGGCGTACGAAGAATTTTTCGCCCTTAAAAATCCATGGCTTCGATCGGGATTGAACCCGTAAATAATAATTACATGCTTCAATGGGTTCAATACGCTAATCGTTAACACCATCGCCGCTGCCGCCGTTCACCATAGCGAAGGTACGTCTTTGGGTGTTTGTTGAGACATTTGTAGTTGTCTTTATTCTTGTTTCGGATGAGAAAGTGCATTTGCAGGGTGACCGCCAGTAACCCAAATTTATTTTCCCTTCTGTTTCCCCAGTACTTTCCCTGGGTTACATGTACCGTTGCATTACTTATCTAATTGCACTATATATTTTATTATAATTTCAAATAAAGTGAGAATTCTTGTTGTATTTCAGATTTTATACATATATTTATGTAAGTGTAATCTTTCATAAACAAAGAAAATTATAATTTTCTTTGATCACATTTGAAAATAATCACAAATCGTTCATCTTTATTAAAAGTATTTTTTTCCTTTTTTCCTACCACATTTTAATTTTAATTTGGAGGTGAGCTTCCTTAACTTGAACTCTTACTTTCTAGCTACCACTTACGCAAGACAGAAAATTATGTAATGCACGAGAATTTTTGGCAGAAAAACACTTATTTTCGGGCCTTATGGAAAAAATGGATAAATGCAGTTGCTAAATTTAGAAACTAGAGCTGCTAAATCAGCACGTACTTTCTAGCGTTTGGAAATACATATGTAATACTATTTATACCACAATTTCTCTCCATATTAACACATCTCAGTGATCATTTTCTGTAAAACTCATTAGAATATTTGGTACAAAAACTAGATATTTTCAAGCAAATATCAACATAAATTTGGCAATTGTAACTGCTTTCCATACAGGTAACCCAACAATAAGATGTAATTTACAGAAATTAGCTCCCCAGTCCTTTTTGCCTAGCCATTGTTGCATCTGATACTCCCTGACGGCTAGGAATTTTCAATTCATATATTTCAAATAGGTTTAAATAATTTCTGAAAGATTAATTTGTAAATGAATAACAAAAGCTCAAATGTAAGAAATGAAGAAAGAAATATGAAATATACAATTTCTAACTTACAAAGCATCCAACTCCCTGGAATTATGTTCACGAAGCGCAATAACATTGGAGATAACTGTGTTTATCCCCAAATTGAACAAATAATACTCATATTTTCAAAAATTCAACATGACCTTATTTGAAGATATGTTTTTGATGAACATACTTCATGAAGAAGAAAAAATGTTTATCTTCATAATTGTAGTTGTAGGAAGGCGCTTAAAAACTTTTGTTAAAAATTTGTTTCACATCAGTCAAGTACATAGGTTCACTATTTCATCGCAATAGTGTTGTTACCTTGCATCTTCTAGCCTGTTTGAAAGCCCTGTCTGAAAAGCCTTCAAACCTATAGTATGTTAAGCAGGAAATTCTTAAATTAATAGTGCACGGGCAAATGCAAGTAAGGTATTTGCAACTGAACTTAAATAAAATTACAATGATTTAATTGTGAAATAATTTACTTTTGATCACAAAAATTAGTCAATGGTTAGCTGACTAGAAGCTACTTCAGGCTATGCACTTTCTGTCCACCGATGCCTCCATAATCATCCGCAGAGAGGAGGAGGTACAGAGAGAGATAAATTCACTGAACAACAACGCATGAACAACATTTCGAGGTTTATTTTTGGATTCTTCAAACTTACACAAATGTATTTTTTTCAAAACTCTCAAGGTCTTATTGTTTATATTATTTGCATTTTTAATACATTTTTCCATTTGTGGGCACTTACACTTGAATAGATTTCTGATGAAGTTTCTCACAAAATCAAAACTTCTGTATAACATATCCAAACTATTCAATTACAATTTCTAAACAGAACAATGTTTTGCTTTTCTGTAATATTCTTGAACTCATAATTCAAGTCTACTATTATGGGGCCTAAAAATTGAGAAATTATTTAAATGAGCAGATTGAGAGCAACTAGGAAGAGGGTGAAAGAATACCAAAACACTAGCCTAGATATTGGGAAACTAGTGTAAGAAAGTCTGTGCCACCACTAGTTCCTTAATAAAATATCGTCTTCAAAATTAGGCATTCCAAGAATTCATGTATATTTTTTTACCCCTTCATAATATGAGTGGTTTTGCATAACTTAACAAATATTTTAAAAACAAGGTTTTAAATTTTAATTAAAATAAAAAATGATCCAACTGTTTCCTTATATTGTTCAAAGAACGCATGCAAAAATTGCGCAAGTTAGATTTTTGTACAATTTAAAAAACTGCAAAAGTTACAAAATATCCGTGAACTGGTTTAGTATTCGTTTTTCAAAAAGGTTATCTAAAGTGGGTAAGGAACTAATACGACATTAGCTAAAACAATGTTCTTGCCACAGGTTACAATGGGAAGGATTACTCCAGTTTCTAAGATTTGGACAAGTACTAGAGACAAAGAGTCAAAGTCAAATATTACTGTTATTCCTGAAATTACTTGCTTATGTTTCAATTCTTCAAGAATTTAAACTGTCTGTAGAATGCTTAATTGCAAACACCATGTATGCCGAATACTCCCTATACACACATATTGAGCCTGAATCTTTAATTATTCACTTTACCCAGCACCCTTATATATTTGCTGGAAGTAGTTCAATACGATTAATTCACATGCTCAATCACACACCTTAATTCCCAATGTCTGGTTAATGTGCAACTTAACCGGGTTCTTATTCCATTAGCTGTATTCTGATCTTAGTAGTTACACATAGGAATTTTGTTGATGTGCATACAGCATTTGTCATTGTTTCAAAGAAAATTGTTAACAACATAAATAAGAAGAACTTTCTATTTAAAATAAAGACATTTACAGGCGGTTTTTACAAATCACCGCCCAATGCTTCCTTCGAATCAAATATCATTCTGTAAATGTATATAACTTACGTACCTTTGTTTCTCCAATACAGGTTCCTTCTTGCTTCTCCATTGGCTGAACGAACACAGCAATTGGAGGCTGCAACTCCTGCTCAGTAAAAGAAAAAAGTCCTACAGCAACCAAACTAATGGTGATATATCAGTACACTGAACTTTCCTGTTTAATTACGTGACATACCAGACTGTCACACAATATTTTGATGGGAATTGGGGACAAGAATTTATTTAATTCTTCGTAAAAAGTGTAAATGAGGGCAGAGGCATGCAGGCAGGGCGATCCTTAGCAACCAGGAAAGCGGAAGTAAATAAACACAGCGTGGCAAGTAACAGACAGAAGATTGTGATATAAGGGCATGTAGGATTGGTGGTAAACTAGTAATGGGGTATGATGTAGAAGGAATCTGGATTTGTAAAACAAGAGAAAAGAATGTATGAAAGTTTTTGAGGGTTGAATGTTTTGTAATATAGGAGATGAGCTTAAGACTGCATACCATGCACATCGTAGAGGTCATTGTAAATGATAGATGCGGGACTTGGTGGAATTTTGCGGAAAATGATTGAGCAGTGAGGACTAATATTTTGTGTATGTAATTCTATATGGAACATTGAATAATTCTGGCACCGGGAGTGGTAAGTGAAACAATTAAGAAGTTGAGGAGGACATTGCCCCAGCAGCGGACTGAGAACAAGATACAAGAGAGAACATTGCTCGGAGCAGTGGATTCTTCCTGGCCTCATCGTCCAAGAGTGCATGGATATATAAATAGTAAGAATAATAGCGCTATTTACAATTTTTGCTACAGGTTATGACCAATGTAACATTTTATGTTACAAAGAATTAATCGATGAATAAACTTACAACGTTCTCATTTTGAAAAAGAAAAGCTGATTATCATTTCTTTAGCATCTTGTGCAATCCATCGTTTCATAATTTATTTCCAGAAACAAATTTCAGATTCCACGCTTCTTCCGTATGGAGAGCTGATCGCATGATTGTTTGCTAGGAAGAAAGTAAGTAACTGTGACGATTATTTTCATAAGAACCCAACCAGCAGATCTAGTAGGATAATTATTTCAATGTAGATGTGTTTGCGGAAAATTTAAAATCGCAACCCTTTCCTGGCGCCCAAAAATGATATAAATTCGGAAACCGGTTGCAGAAATAATTTAACAGAAACGGAGAGCATTTCAATTTATATCGGCTAAGAAATATTGTAACATTGCTCATTCCATAGTGAAAATGTACTTTATGTTCTTCCTGCTGTCAGAAAAATATAACAATTCTTCAGTTTATTCCACAACACTCACTTTTTTTTTCACCTAGATATATCATTCCAGCAATTCCTTCTTCAATGACTGGTCAATCATCATCAGTATTTCTCACTAGTTATACATGATAAGCCATTCTGTAGCAACACTCTTCTAATAAGTGAGTTATCATTTTAAAATTTTACATACATCCACAACATCTCATATTCATTACAAAACATTGTAGGATGAAGGATAACAAAAGAAATAATATTTATGGATCTAAAGCATTAAGTAGATGTTTTTGCCCCATGGGCAACTTCCAAACGCAAGGGTCTTCTGGCCCAAAGGTTTGGAAATCGCCTTAAGGGCAAAAACATCTAGTAACGCCCATGGTGCATACAAAACTTTATGGTTTACGAGTTCATTGCTGAATCAAACAAGAATTCAAAACATTTTATAACATTACTTTTGTGTAAAATGAAAAGAAGCATTGTAATATTCTTTTGTTAAAATGACATTAGATAAACAAAACAGTGTGAGTATCCAATTACTATTGCATAATCATTATTGAACTGATTTGTTTGTACAAAATGAGAGAATATTGTGAAGTTCCAGTGGGAATTACCAGAAAAGCTAATAAAACTATGGACAGTGGTTTCCAGAAAAATCTCGAGAAATATATGAAAATGTTTATGGTGTATTTGAGAGTTATATAACAATTTAAATACGCTGATGAGACAATACTATTAGGTTATTAGCCTCTATTGCCAAAAATTATTTAGAGTATGTCATAACACCAAAAAATAACATTTCAAGGATGTTAGCCGACGTGCTGTATAAATCTTATTACTACTACTATATAGTACTGCTACTCATAAAGTATACAATTATGTCTAAAAATTGTGATAAGTAACAGTGAAATGTGAGCGACTAATGGCAATTATAAATTCACAGGAAGATTCCAAAATTGCAATTTTGATACAAATTAAGCAAAAATAAGGTTTAGAAAGAGATTATTACTTATTTGAGCATTATGCCGTTCATTTATTGTATTTGCTTGGATCTTAACTTTAAAGAAGCGAATTCATAAAAATGTATGTGTTGTGTTGGTATTAGAGCAGGCAATAAAGTATTCAAAAAGACCAAGGCCATAAAGAATCAGAAAGGCCTGCATGGGTGCTAACAATACCTCTACATGTTTTGTTTCACATCCACAAACGCACAACAATGAACTAATAAACCATAAAATTATTTATGACTAAGTTTGAATTTTAATAGCTCTCCTGTTTTGTTCCATTTTTAAATAATATTATTCCCTCACAGTTGTATAATGAAATGCTCTCTTTTCAATTACAAAAGGATTTGCTGGTCCTAATGTGTTAAAAAACATTTTACTGTTTTAAGACAGATGAATGACTGTACTCACATCTTTATCATCTTCTTCTTTTATTAAATGCAGCAAAGCACTGGGTTCACCTTTGGCCTAAAAGAACAAACACTGTCCATTAAAATCATGGCTGCCTGTAGAGAAGCACCTAAAAACAACTTGAGTTGTGGTAAAAAAATAACTAAGACTTTTTTCAAATAACAAACAAAAATAAAACTTTTTAAAAAATTTGTTCCGTCTTGATCATCTTAATTACTCATTACGGTACAAGCATCTCTTAGCCCCTGATCGAGCGTCAAGCATGGAGTAATCCTCCATTACTATCTGTGCAGATCTTCTGTATCTCTCCAGAAGATTAACTGATATTTAATAGGTGAACTCATGGCTACATTTTTATCCTCTTACATTATATAAAATGTTATGTGATCATATAACAAACCAATATTACGTTCTTTATTATGTAATGTGTCTGAGATCTCTAAGCTGATGACTTAAATCGGAAGATTTTTAAAAAATATGATTTAAATCGAAAGCTTCTCCAGTGTCTGCATGATTTGTTTGGGCATTTATCATATCCCAATGATTTATTACAATTCAGAGTAGAGATTTATTATGAAAAATCTAGAAAATATAAAAACTCTCACTTCTAGTATAAAAATATGGGGGTGGTCTTTGTGAGCATGTCTTAGGAATTGCCATTCAAGAACAGACACCATCACATTTTCATAACAAATATTAATATTGCCTACCTCACATGCAAACATTTGCACAAACAAAACAAAATTTTAATATGACTTACACCCAAATTTACACAACTATAAAATTAACTCACAATGGAATTCAAGCAATAGTCTTCTTCCTTGTCCATGGGCTCTTCTTTTATCTACAGATAACAAAACAAAAAAGGTGTCAATCATAAGTTCAACATATCATAACTGAGAAACCCCTCATATCAGCACAAAATTTTTCATGAGGGTCAAAAATATTTTTAAGACAAAAGATGTAGCAAATTGATTTTTCGACTGCCCATAAAATATAACTAAACTAAATAAATGCTAAACAAATATAATATGCACAATAAACAAGAACTTCAAATTTCAAAATAAACAGTCTTCATAACCACTGACACAAACAGTTTTCCAAATAGATTACAAAATAAAAACAAGAACAGAAAGTTAGTTTAATTTTAAAATAGTTATAAAACAATACATATAAAATATGTTTTAAAACAACACATATTTCACATGGAAGAAGAAATATAATTAAATGGTTTCAAATTCTTATAATCTCACTGTCAAATATGAAAAATATCATTTTTGGGACTGTTGTAGATCTTTTTATTACTAATATAAAGGATTTGGAAACATTCCCACCTCCCCCTTCTTTTTCACAATAAAAGGTTAGTAATTCACCATTGTTTAAATATAAAATAAAAAGTTCTTCAGTAGTATTCTTCATACATAAGATTCATTACAAGTTAAATAAGAATGTCCTGTATTTGAGAAACAGTAATAGATGTTTACAAACCTCCCGTGTGCTATTGACATGGACTTCTTTATAATGCAGTAGTTTTCATTTTTTTTTTTATTACATATACATACTTTGGTATTATTTCATAGCCAATTGGCTCTTTTAATTATTTAAAAATAAGGTAAAAAGAAA
Source organism: Teleogryllus occipitalis (assembly GCA_011170035.1). Classification (NCBI taxonomy): domain Eukaryota; kingdom Metazoa; phylum Arthropoda; class Insecta; order Orthoptera; family Gryllidae; genus Teleogryllus; species Teleogryllus occipitalis. The sequence goes on from BLKR01000409.1 coordinate 145,166, forward strand.
ATTGGTTCTGGAATTCAATCTCGGAAATATAAAATAAGTTGCTAAAATAAAAATGTTTTTGAATTAAAATTATGGCACCATTTCTATTGTTCTCAGGTTACAATGAGAAAAATTGTTGGCAATCACAGAAAACTACCAATCAACACTGATTTTGTGATTCATTTCATTTGCATATTTTCGAATTATAAATCACAGATACTTTCCGGTTTCATTAACTTCCTAATACTACTGAGGGCTTAAAAAATACACCACAGCTTTTATTTAGAATTGGTAGCCATTATTGTCAAATTACGTTGCAAAAGCCATGTGTGAACAGATCAAATACACAAACACAGTTTACCTCTTCTATTTTAATAATGCTTTCCCCTAAAAGATCTATTTCTTCCATCGCGGTCTGCAACACAACTTGCTCTTATTCACATAGAAATGCACGAAGTATGCAATGTATCTTAATCAGTTCATCCGACACGCAATAACATAGTCCTATAATCCACAGAGCACATTTTAGTAATGAGTTTTTGGACTCGGAAAACGGAGGAAGACAGCTATGGAGCATTCACAGACCGCCCATACTTCTTTATTTGACTAAGGGAGCAAGAAACGAGATGTGTTCTTGGGGCTTGAATGATATAATTCTTAATGGTATTAACTCCAAGTTTAGGTAATCACCGGCGGCGCATCACAATCGCTAACACCCGCGATTTTCAAAATTGTACTTAACAACCAATCTATTTAAATGTTTTTTTCTACTCCCATTGTATAATTCTGTGATTTTATGTCTGCAACCAACGCCTTCTAGAAAGGCAAAGCCTGTGCATTGGGTCGTCGTGGTGTTCTGACATCATCACAAGTGTATCTATTTATTGATTTATTTAGTCGAAAACTAAATATAACCGACCTGAATGGTCGAGGTAGCTAAGAGCGACTCAGCGCTTCGGCCCGAAAGGTCGCGGGTTCGAGTCCGGCCTTGGGCATGGTTGTTTGTACCTTGAGTTTGTATGTGTTATCGCGGAGGGCCTCGCGTTCTGCTGACCCCAGATCAGAGGAGTCCGCAAGTGTGTTTGTCTAGCGTATGGTCAAATATGCGTCCCATCGGGACGTAAAGGATAATTGGTTGTAGGCTGGATAAAAACCCTCGAACAAAACAAACAAACTATATGTGAGATATGGGGGAGAAAATCATCTGCGCACGCTTTCTTGAGTTTTAGAATCCCTTCTCATCAATTTAACTATTAATAGTTGAAAGATGAAACAATAATACTCATTTGTAACGGAAAACAAACGAAGAGATTTGATTTTTCTGTATTGTTAACAAAATAGAAACTCACCGTAAGCTCTACTACCACTACAAGCAAAACGAAAGCTCAACAAAACGTGCGCATAGTGAAGCTACATTTACGTCCAGAAGCAAATGAAGGAGCCATCTCAGCATTTGTTCAATGGATCAGGGAAACTGGACAAAAACCCGAGCGAGATGGTGGTCATTGACCGGGAAGCTGAAGTACATTACTTGTTACAGGCATATTGAGTATTTTTAATATATATATATATATATATATATATATATATATATATATATATATATAATGAAAATGTAATTCATTATACTATATCATAGTTTCGTTTAAGGAAACATTTTTCTTTTTGACGATCAGTATAGTCTCTAATTGTGCACAAACAGTTTTGCAGCAGAAAGAATTATACTTTTACATTAAATTTGTGTACCGATTTTAATTGTTTAATTTTATCTGGCAGTGCGTTGTAAAGTAACGTATGTGTATTGTATGTGAATTTCTTGTAGTGAGCTGTTGATACTGACACTTGATGAACATGATTTCTACGTCGAGTGTTGTAACTATAAATATCAGTATTACATGAAAATAAGTTCCCACCGTTAGGTAAGTCACTTTTGACAAATATTACAGATTCGTAAATAAATAGGCAAGGCAATGGCAAGATCCCAAGCTCAATGAAAAGAGGATTGTAGGGATCACGTGGATGGCATTTTTTCATTATTCGGATAATTTTCTTTGCAATCTAAATGTCTGGGCACTAAAAGATGAGCTTCCCCAGAATATTATGCCATATCTCAGGCGGGAATCTACATTTGCAAATTACACGCAATGAGCTGCATGAAGGCTGACAGAATTAGAAAGAATTCTGAATGTATAATATAATGAGCTTAATTTAGTGTTTAATTATGATATATGTGCATTCCAATTTGAGGTTTGATTGCATTGAGAGACCTAGAAATTTTGTTATCTTAACATCAGCTAATTGCTTATTGTTTATTTTCAATGGAGCATACGATTGACGATTTGAAACACAAAATTGTATAGAGACAGTTTTCCCTTGGTTAACTATTAATTTGTTATTACAAAACCAATTTGAAACTTCTGCAATTGTACTATTGATTGTTTCTTTTTTGTAAAGAACATTCGTGTCATCGGCAGACAGAACTGTTCTTCCATTTTTAATAGATGAGAGCATATAGTTTTCGAACAACAGAAAGAGGATAGGACATAAGATCGAACCTTGTGTGACCCCATGTTCAATTGGCAAAGAATTGGAAAGAAAAGTAAATAATGTCCTTTCGTACCAGTACGGTATTTTTACTCTTTGAGATCGATGTTTTAAGGTATGAGGTTATCCAATTTGGGGCAATACCACGAATTCCATAAGAAAGTCATTTTGAGAGCAAGATGTTATGGTTAATAACGCCAAAAGCTTTCAAAAGGTCTAAAAATATCCCAATGGGTTCTTTATTTTGGTCCATTGATGAAGCAGCATCTTTAAGGAAAGAAAAAAGGGCAGTTTCCCTAGATTTTGATTTCCCTAAACCGGGTTGTGAGTCTGAAATTTTTTTTGAGAAGCATATGATGTTGAATTTTGTGTTTTTTGTCCCTTCGTGAGATTAACGGCAATTCTAGAAAAGTGTTGGTTGCAGAGATTCGCACCTTTTTCTGGATTACTTGTTTCTCTTTCATTATCCTTTAAAACAACATTCCCTACGAAATATCGTGATGACGTGGTCTTATTTTTTACGATCTTCCACATTGCTTTAGATTTGTTTCTAGTGTTCAAAAGATCATTATCTTTCATATAAAATATTCTTTACAAGTTGTGGTCGCCTAGAAGCATGTATTCAGTGCAGTGAGCTGTAAGATTTTACGATTTAGTGCGAGCTAGTGCTAGCGTTTTCGTTCTATGTGCACTAATTGCTTCGAGAATATCTTCTCATACTGATATTTGAGGGCTTGGCCACCACCTCCTAGAGTTATAAAGCCTGCTCACTAGTACGTGACGTCACTAAGATGGCGGCTTAGGTAGTCATGAGGCATGGCTGGCCTGGGCGCAGGCATGTTGTTTTCAGTTGAATTCGCCTGGTGTTGTCCGTGTGTTCGGTGCAGATCATACTTGTATTATACTGCCGGTTTGATATGCCGGTTAGATGTTTAGTTTTGAGGTGTCGAGGAAACTGCAATGAAGCTTCGAAAGTACATGTTTTTTGTTTTCCAAAAGCTCCTGCTTTGCGGAAGAAATGGACGACTGCTATTCGCAGAGAATATTTTGTTCCTTCCAAATCCTCGAAGGTAAGTCTGTGGTTTATATGCACATGTAGAACCTACATTTATTTTATTATTATTTATTCAAAGCATAAATTGCATGTAAGTTGCTAAGGGTTTTGACATTATTTAGTATTATTCCTAATGTTCTATCACGAAACCAAGTTGTTTGCAATTAGATCTTGCAATTCTTCTTGTAATATGATGCTGAACTTACCACTATTTTCTGTATACTGTTGAGTGAATAGTTATAGTAAAAACTTAAACTATCAGTTAAATAATCTTAGAATAGTAGCATTTAAGTTATAGCATTCAATTGTAAGTAATGCGTAAAAAATTCATAACCTCACAAACAAACTTAGAGATTTCCTGTAACTTGTATGAATAAGTTACTAAGAGAAAACAATAATTTATGTCAAGGGAATTACCTTGGGAAGTACGAAAGCAAAAGTTTCAGTGGTTTATGAATTAATTTCAAAAAATTTTTTTGTTCTTTGGTAAAATTGGTTTGAAAGTGGAACTTAAATTCTATGTTCATACTTGATATTATAGACTAACCACTAAACAATTTTTTAGTTTACCTGTCATGCAACCTTAATAATAATAATAATAATAATAATAATAATAATAATAATAATAATAATAATAATAATATCAATAACAATAATAATAATAATATATTATACATATTATAATATATTATTTTTCCTTCTTTCAGGTATGCCACCTTGATTTCCATCAAAATGACGTTATTTGGGAGAAGGTGTATAATGAACAAGGAGAGAAACTGTCATCGAGACTGAATATACCGAAGTTAAGAAGTGATGCTGTACCATCTGTGTTCCCTAACTGTCCAGCTCACCTTACCAAGGAGTGTTCCAGACGGGAAGGCCCTTATGAAAAGCGAGAAAGACTGGAAATGGAAATTACAGAGAAAACTACATACATTCCAATAAATTCAGTGATCTATTATAAATAGATGTGTATTATATTGTAAATAAATAGGTGTTGTGTATTATATTGTAAATAATTAGGTTTAATGTATTGTATTGTAAAGAAATGTGTTTAATAAAAACCATGTGCTCAGAACAAAGTTTTTAATCATGCATTGATATACTATTGTAAAGGAAAAAAAAATTAGTTTCCTGGAATATGCACTGAAGAAAATGTGAGATGCGAATGGGTGACTGCTCTCAATGACTCCTTGTAATAAGGAATGCTTCAAAAGTCACCAATGAAAGAAATGTTTGCTGTCCCACTATCTTAAAATATCTGAGAGAGAATTAGTTCGTGATGCTTGTGTTAATGTCATTCAGTAAATGATTTAGTCAAACATTTACGCTGGAAAGCTGTATTTTTTGTAAAGTTTTGTCAAATGAAAATGATAGATTATCAAACAAATTGCAGAAGATTGAATATTTTCCAGTAAATTCATCAGTTGTATTCTCAATAAATAGGTTATAATATACTCTATTGAAAACCAACGTTTATTAAAAAGTTTTCTCAAAAGAACTTTTATCATGAATTGATAATTTTTAATGCAAAATTGAAAACGGGTTTCCTGGTGTGGAAATGGTAAGCGAGGAGTGACCGACGCTCTCCATTACTACCTACGGTAACGTCACGAAACAGTGAGCAGGCTTCATAACTCTAGGAGGTAGTGGCTTGGCTGATACCCATTTCTGAGGAAGTGCGCAGCGGCTACGCTAATTTGGATTCTTGTTTTCAGAACTTTCAGTTAGGTTTAGCAAATTATTGTGAATTAAGTGCATTCACTGACGAGTACATATAGTATTTTTATCTTTTTCATAAAATGCTATTACTTATACGATGTCGGTGTGTCAACTAATGTTTAAATTATATTTTTGTGAATTACACCATTTATTGTTGTGGAGATCTAACCTAACTCTGTTCCCAACAAACGAATTTTTCATAGACTTTATTTAATAGGTAAGCACTACGATCTAATTATTTTCTTGTTCATTTTATTTTGAAATAATACAACTGTTATCCTGTTTTCAAAACCCAATGCCGAAATCTTGAGTCTCTAACTGTAAGGGCAAATATCCAAATGACCATAAAGTTAGTTTTCTCTTTCTCCTGAGAAGAATGTCCCAGAGCAATTTGTAGGAGAGGGTATGTTGTAACAAAGAGTTCAAGAAGTACTTCCTTGAAATTTGATTATAAAAATCGATTTGATTTAAATAATGTTTGTGAAGGTGTGCAAGCAACACTTTCCATCAGAAATGATGGAACAAAATTCTTCACTACACCATTGGCTTATCCCTGACTAAAACCAGGTGAGTGTTTAATACAGTCATGCAAGTGAAATATTTTATGAATATGATTAAAAATATTTGAAGAATGGGAAATGTTTTGTTTAAGATGCAGTTCCTTCGAATCTTCCAGGGTGTCGTTCGTATTTGTCAAAGAAAACTAGCAGTGGATCTCAAAGTTCTGCGGCTAGGACGCAGTCCCTAGGACCATATTGGAGGATTCAACATTTCAGGCTCTCAAAGGCTGTGAGAAAGCAAAAGTTGAGTTAGACAATGAAGATTTAAACTTTTCATGAGCTACTCACAAATTTCTGTGAAATAAATATAAGAAAGTGACTTTTTCAAAGAACTGACAATATGATGAATCTATTTGTGGTGCCAGGAATAAAAGAATCGGAGGTATTCTGTTGGGTTACGTAATGTCAATAAAGATAGCCATCTCCGAGTTTTGCAAAACAACCTTACCTGCTCACAAAATAAAATGTAACTTTTACCACTTGTATCGTAAATAACCATTTTGTGAGAACTAATGTATTTGCTTTTGTGCCAAGAATGAACAAGAGTATTCATAGAATTTGAATTGATTTAGTGTTGTCTTTTATAGCGTTTTCCATTCGTTGTACTGAAACCCACCCTAGAGCAGGGCAAAAACGTCATCGCTCCGCAACAGTGCTGCCCCACACGCGTGAAGGGCAGCTACGAATGAAACGAATTCCGGGAATGAGTAAGTGCGTGTGCGCTACGCAGTGAGATTATAGACAGCCGTTCTTGGTCTGTCACACTGATGGAACTCGAAAAATATTACATTTTAATTATGAACCTTGTTATAATTTTTATAAAGCCTTTTGGTAATTCTTACTTTATATTCATAAGTCATTAGTGTGATTTCCTTAATTAAAAACTACGAAAACTTCAAATGCGTCTGAGTCGAAATTTAATTTTTCGAGATTTGCCAGTGATCGATATAGTACACAAGATTTAGAACTGAAAGGCTTCTGCAGAATTGTTTGGTTATTGAAATCCATAAAAGTATTAATATGAGCATTTCCGCTGGTATATGTTTGGGTGTGCGAGAAATATTTCTTGGTACATGTATTTGAATGATTTTGTAAGGTTCACTAGTTTCATTTTCACTTTCTTAGCATTTCGAAGTTGAGGCATACATACACTTTGGTTTCTAAATAGCACTGGATATATTAACATGAAGTTATTCAAGGTTAAATTTTAAGAAAACACAAACTGATATTCCGAACTTCGCGGGCCACAAAAATTATTTTAAGACATTTCTTGCAAAACATAATATACATCATTCGAAGTATCCCTGTGTGACAGTAGATCCTCAATTGCCTACACAATTTCACCACGAATCTAAATCAGCATGGATAACTTCCGTACCTAACCTCACAATGGCCCGATGAACTGGACTGCACTGACGCGATCGTCAGTGCAGTTTAGGACGCCCCGAGTGTGCCCTGGTTCCGTGCGATTGTGCGAATGGAACATGCGCTTCTTTGCACTGGTACATCCTAGCGGTCGAATGGAACACGAAAGCTGCCCTGAGTGCGCACCAGAGCGGCGAATGGAAAACGCTAGTTGTGTTTTGTAAGTACTTGAATTATTGAGAAGTTATGAGGGTTTAGTAAGTATGTATGTTTATCCAAACGACTGTCATTGCTCTTGTCAGCAGAGGTAGCATTATAAAAATGTTCTTTAAGAAATGTTTTAGATTTATTGTAAAGATCCGTCTAAAATATTTGGATTTTTTGTGAGTCTGTTATTGATGTTTGTGTAATATATAGAAAATATCAGATTTGAAATAGTTAAATAACAGTGCGTAGAATTAATTTTGTACATTTATTGAGTTATTTAGAAAGTTTTTTATAATTTGTAAAAATCCTAATGCATTCTAAGTTTTTGTAATATTCTTCTGAATAAAGGATCATTTTTTTCAGTTTACCTTGATCCATAGAGGAAATGCTCGAGTATTTCTTGTTTTGCTTCTGCACAATAAAACTAACATTCAACATAGTTTTGATGTTTATTGGCTAAATAATTTACAAAATTGTAATTGGATAATTTTTATGTACATCATTATTAATCCCAATCCCTTACCATGAAGAGTAAAGATGCAAAGTATGGGCAATTTTACACTGAACTGTCAAAAAGAAGCAACCATTTTGTTAGGAAGTGTTATGTACATGATTGAATCTATATTAATGCATTTGATTTGATTGTGTAATTTACGCGTCTTAAACTGAGCGTTTCGTTGAACATACACTTAGCGAGGGGTGTTTAAATCAACTTCCATTTTTTAAATATTTGTTAGCAAAAGCTTCCACCAGGAAGACCGAAGTACTTAATTGCTTGCCGGGGCGCTTGTACACTCGTGATGACGTCACGAGTCGAACGTCGTCATTCACGTAGAGATGTTATTCGCTCCTTTACCCGAAGGATACTAGAAGAATGGTCACCGAATTTTGCTATATTATTATAACTTTAAGGAGAAAAAAATAGTTCTTTAGAAAGTTGTGCCAATACAACAAACGAAAACAATACTAATATATTATTTATTACGGCGTATTTGCAACAGGAATATGACAAACTGAGCACTATGTGACAAAAATGAGTGTTATAAGTTAAATAACATTTTTACATTAATTCCAGAAATTTTGAAAATTCGAAAATCTATGGCTTTAAATATATGCAAAATTAAAATACTCACCTTAAATGTTCTTGTAGGTCAGCTCGATTTTCCTATCTTTCTTTGAAGCAAAGACATCAACGACTCTATCAAAAAATTGTGGACGTTTAGAATCTATTTTAAGGCTCGCTTTTTCGATGGCAATTGTGGAAAGATTGGACAGTCTTTCGTTACTCATTGAATTTCTCAAGTAAGTCTTCACCCGTTTTTGCTCATACTTCTTTCACACGAAGCTGTAGTTGCTGGTATACTTAATATCAAGGAGAGTAATTTAACTGTCTCTGATAAAGTGTCTTCCAAACCATTAGTTATGAGATACTTAAACAAATGTTTAGCTGGCAATCGTTTATCCTGGCTCCCATATATGAACATTAGCTCTCCTTTTAAGTTCTCTGTATCGTAGCACAAAAAAACAGCACATAATGCATCGATCTTGCCTTCCGGAAAATGTGATTCTTGGTTGTAATGTTCAAATTTAGCTTCATCCATGAGTTCAAAAAATTCTCTATTCCCGAAAACTTTAAATCGTGATTCGAAGTTCACGATTACAGTGTCCAATACTTCATATGACACTCTTTTCAGTTGATCACAAACATTTTCATTCAATTTATTTTGAATTTCATTTTCTGTCAAATGGTGCTTTAACATGGCTTTTGATTTCAGGAGGCACTCATTGACTACATCTTCATTTCGCAAGTTTTTCAATGTGTCAAACAGTTTTTAATTTCTTTATTGCAGAAGTTGATATCTGAAGTTTTATTTTGCAGGATGTTAAACAGTACATCAGTAAAAGCAAATATTCTGTTTTACAAATTAAGAAGGAATATAAAAAGAAATTGCACAGAATATTAACCAGTCCTTCAGCCTGTTGGATTTAATTACTATCCCATCCATCATTTTCCACAACATCGTTTAGAGCCAGTCGTATTTGTTCATAATGGATAAGAATAGTAACTACACTTCTTGAATGATAGTTCCATCTATTTTTGCTTGGACTAGGCAATTTGAAACCACGCTCTATCAACAATTCACTCCGTTTGCTAGAGCGACTAAAGAAGCTGTTAAAGCCTGTAAGTCTGGCAACAAAAAGCTTCACTTGGGTTATTATTTTACAACAATGGAGGAATACTAAATTTAATCTATGCCCATAACAATAAATGAACATCGCTCGCAGAAAATGTTGTTTTATAATAACACTAGCTGACCCGGCGAACTCTGTTCCGCCTTAACAGAGAACTCCGTTCCGCCCAAACATACGAAAACCCGCGAAATCACGCGAAAACGTGCGAAATCACGCGAAAACATGCGAAATCACGCGAAAACGTACAAAAACGTGCGTTCTCACACAGGAACGCTGTCGAACGGGATAAACAGTATCGTATGTCCGTCTCCTGGCTCTAAGATTCCTGCTCACCAAATCGGTACAGCCGTTCTTGAGTTATAAATAGTGTAACTAACACGACTTTCTTTTATATATATATAGATTAACTCCACTGTTTTTTCCTGCCATCACACTACACCCATCATAAGTTTGACATATCAACTTTTCCTTAGAAATCTTCTATGTATCCTTTAAGAGCCCTTGAGCCACACTCTCAGCAGTTTTGGAAGAATTAATGTCGTAAAAGCCTACGAATCTTTCCTCTATGTCTCCAGATGAACTACTCGCATATCTCAAAATTACACTAAGTTGAGATTTTGTTGATATGTCTAATTTCTCGTCAGCTTGTACAGACACAAATGGGCTATTACTAATTTCATTAAAAATTTGTTCATTTATTACTTCCGTAACACAACTCATTAGATCATTTTGTATGTCTGGAGAAGTACCTTTAAACACACTGCTATGGATTAGATGATCTTTTAAATGAGGTTCTTGATCAGATAAAAAGTCGAGCATTTCTAGATAGTTTCCTTTATTCTGAGAACTTTTTGATTCATCATGTCCTCGAAAACTTAACTCTTGTTTCGCCAAAAAACATACTGTGGAAATTAAGCGTTTCAGAATTAATCTATTTTGATCCACTTTCTTATTATGCTTTATAGCAGCAATGCGTGCAGCTTCCGATAAAGCATAGTCAATTCGTGTTGTGCGAAATTCATTACATTTTACTGTAGCCGTTATATGTATCATTGAACACTCGTGCTTTTTAGCCTTTGCCAAGAAATTTTTTAAACTTTCGTCCCCTATTCCCGCATCACACCACTCGTTTTCATTTCTTGAAAATAAGAGGCAATGAAAGCAATAGAGTCTATTTCTTTTAACACTACCAGTCAACCACAGTTTCGTGTCATACCACTGCTTTTCAAAATGGCGAGTATTTTTCCCATCTGCCTTTTTAAAAAAAAATTTGGTGTAGGTCGTTTTGTCTTAACTTCTAGTTTCTCCTCATAAATTAAATTATTGCAGAATGTTGGAGATTGTAACAACGTATCTATGATATTGTCGTTTGGTAAATCCATATTTCCTATAGTAAACGATAACACTTGTATTATTCATCAGGTATTGATCTGAACTAAACGCGAAGAACTAAAATTAATTTCTCGCCTGTCAGATAGGAAGTAGTGAAATCATCTTAAATTCTTGATGTGGCTCGTTTCACTATAACATGTAAGATCGTCTCACAATAATATATACTGAGTACAATATCTCAGTGTGTTCGTCCGTACTGCAAGAACTCAACTGAGGTCTTATTCTCTGACCGTGCTTGCACACCCAGGGGTGCGGGGCTGGCGAGCGGTTTACCCGCACATCTGGACACCATTACCAGCACACCCGGGCGAAGGGCGAACGGCGAGGGGCGCCCGGCGACCTCGCCTTACCGCACTTAGGGCCCGGACAGTGGTCCGCATTCATGTTGGAAAAACATTTTATTTCACTATCCGCAAACATTTATCCAACGTCCACAAAAATAATTTAAAAATGATAGAACCAAATGGGTGTGAAACAGGTTTATTATAATTACCAATTGATTTATTTCGCTGTTTTCTGCCCCTGTCACTTTCAAGAATCGTTAAAACATTTTAAATTATATTATTAATAATAGAGTATTTATTTTTGTGTATAAGGAAAATACTAAGAATCAATTTGCCTCACCATCTATAAGGCATTTCTCTTCAAAAATGTACATAAACGAATTGCGTGTGAACAATACCGATTGTCATAAATCGTACCGCAAGCGGCCCACTGTCTGTATCTTGGCGTGAGAGGGCCCGCCACTCCCCACGACTGATCCGAGGATTGCCGAAAGCTCCCTAGGCGGGCCTTCGGAGGAACCATGTAGCCCGTGTGGAACAGAATATCGGCGACTGCGAGCGCACGTTCTGCGCATGCGTTGAAGGCTCCGAACGGCCACAGCCTTCGTTCTCTCTCGCGTACGTTCGCAATTGAGCGGGAAGTACAAGATGCCAAACGTACGAAGCCAGACGAGTCATGTGATTGTTCTTTCGAAAATTATCAATAAAAACATTTTCTTAATGAAATGCATTTTTTGCTTTTCGTAAAATATTTGGGTAGGCTCCGCCTTGCAGCCTTAATGGAAGATACGCCACTGGTAATTGGTGATTTGATATGAATCAGGATGCATTAATGATGGTGCGAAGGAGTTGGTTCTGTACTATTTGAATTTTGTTGATGTTTATTTTTGCAGCATTAATCCATACTGGACAGGCATAGAGAATAGTCGGTCTGATTATTGTTTCGTATAGTATTGTTGCTGTTTTGTATGGAAGTAATTTATTTCTATTAATCAGTGATTTTAGTTGATGAAATGTTTATGTTCACGGATTGACTGACGGACGGACGTTTTCGCGTCAATTCACTTTTCTGTATCAGGCACACACAAAACAGGGATTGGGCTACACTACATGTTCGGCCCCACAGTAATGCAGAGAGTTATACAAACGTTGTATGTCTTGTGCTTGACAAGGCAGAATCCGTTGATTCGGTTGAACGCTACAGCGCCCACACAGGATCCGCTCTATTGCTGTTTGAAAATGTTGATGCGAGGTGGTGTTGTTCGAAAGGTCTCCATATTCTCGCGGAGATAGATCACTGTTTGGTTCTTCTTCCACGATGAGAGAATCTTGAGGTAACTCATTGGAAGTTGACGAGACGAATTTTTAAGATATTGAAAATCCATATTTTGCGAGTGTTGAAAGTTTATGTTTTCTGGTGTAGCAGCTTCATTGTATTTTTGATCATTTCCATTCTGTATGAGAGGATCTTGAAGCAATTCAATGGAAGATGACTGGTAGGAAGAATTAGGATGATGTTTAAGGTTCATGTTTTGCGATATAGAATGTTGAGAGTACATGTCGTAGGGTATATTGGCTTCATTACTGTTTTGACTATTGCCATTTTGCATGGTATTGTAGGTTTAGTTATGACACTTGTACAAACTTTTCCCCATTCAACATTCCCAAATGGGACAATTAATGTACATCGGTAATGAGGGTCCGAAATAAAGTATTTGACATGTATTCAACTTAAAAACAATAATATAATTAAATAATGTCACTATTTCAACGTTACTTACAAACAACACGTCTCCTTTCTACCACGGCCCTCTCGAATGAAATACATTTTTGAAATTCATTTTCGATGTGATAATACAGTACTATCACAATATTTTCCCCTAAAATGGGTCTTATCGCAATCTATAACAAATATTTTTTCAGAGTTTTAAAGAAGTGGACGGCAATAAAAAAATTAAAACCAATTTTTTGGGTTTAAAAGTTTGAAATTTACGCCTAAATGTGATTGAAAACTAGGTGTGCTACAGAATGAAACAGACTTTCTCATAGTAAAGATTTCTAATTTCCTTGATTTGGTATGACTTGAAGGTCGTGCTCCATTCTCTGGCCACCAGCCATCTATCGACGCCCAAAGTATATTTTTTTTGTACCTTTTTAAAAAATGTTCCTTTCCTGGTAGTGCAACCAAATTATTACTTCTAAATATTGAAGAAGTGTAAAAAGTCGTCCTCAATAGAAATTTTGATTCAAAAATTCATAGTATTTAAGAAAATGGCGATTAAGTATTAGTGTAAATGCGAAATTTAAGCTCTCTTTCACAGGAATCTATTGAGTTTTCGAAAATTTTAATTTGAAGTCATTTAAAGCACATCCCCTCACAAATGTAATAATGCATACAAATCGATGTAAATGTCCTTATTAACGGCGTGATAGGTATTTCAAAAAAATTACATTTTTGTAGTTTTTGAGAAAACAAAAGAATACACCTAAATGAACGTTATGTCATATTCAACAATGCAATTAGCACCATCTATTGGAAAAATTGGAAGAAAAAAATTGGAGCCATGTTTAAGAAAATTGTCTTTGAGCGTTTCTGAAAATGCGGAATTTTGAGTTAATTTTAACAGAAAACTGTTGAGTTTTCGAAAAACTTTATACGACATTATTCAAAGAAAATGTACTCATAAATACAATAACGTGAAGCAATTGCCTCTCGTGTCGTGTAATTTTTTGAACTGTCTCGGGTCAGTAATATTTACTAATGTAAATATCGCAATCTAAAATATTTACTAATGTAAATATTACCGACACGAGAGACAGTTCAAAAAATTACATTTATGTAATTTTTGAAAAAAATGTAAATTGAGCAATATGGCGTTTATGTCACCGGATAGGGTGCATTTCGTACTGTCTTCCAAATATTTGGAGCTGTTTTTGAGAAAATCATGTTTTTGTATTTTATAAAAATTTCCAATCACGCACAGTTGCACGAAAACTACTAAGATTTTCGAAAAAATGTACATGACCTTTATGATACAACTATTTTTGAACCACACATTTCGATTGAAGGTAAAACCTGTATCTTCAATTTTATAGTTCAGACGCCGGAAAAAATCAAACTTTCGCAATTCTCGAAACTTCAGAGTTAACCGTGAAAATTGGACCTATGCCATTTTTATAAGCGTATTTTACTCTATTCTTATAAGAAATGTAAAGAAAAAATTTAGAGCCATTTTTGAGAAAAATTTGAAAATGTCCAGAGGGCATCATGTAAAGTACCCCCAATAATTAAAGAATGTTTTTCAAAATCTCAAAGCTTCAACTAGAGCCAGATCGCCAGGGCTTTCTTCAATTTGGAAAAGATTGTACACATGGTTTAGGTGCTAGCAGTATTCACAGACGGACAGACGGACAGAAGGATGCAACGAAAATCGATATCCCGTAGCATTACACAACTTTCTCTATACTACGTGTATAGTATACTATAGTCTATACTACGTATGTATACGAGAAAGTAAAAACTATTTAACAGACATTTAAGCTTAGATTTAAACACGACATAAACTATATTATAGGTGTTACTCTATCAAACTCAATCGGAATATCCTTGGCGGAAAGCATGGTGGAAAGAGTTGGGTGGCCTCTTGCGCATCCGACTTCAGCCTATGAGTTTCAGGCACCAGTGTGCGTCATAATAATAGCGTGAAGTTTAAATGCCAAAATTATCACAGTTACTAGTCATTGAAACAGAGACAGATAAGCACTGTTTTAAATATGACATATTGGAATTACCCTTTCATCATGTTATTTTTGGTCGGTCATCGTTAAAAATTGTCCATTGATGCCACTTAAAAAATGTTTCTCAACACTTCTTGCATTCCATGAAACATGGCAGTCGCCATCTGGTTTCGCTTTTCAAACGAAGTGAACACATGGTTCGTGACGGAAACTGGTGCTGTGCAGAACGGGCAAAAATCGGTGCACCGGAGGACCCCACCCATCTCTATCCACCATGGGAATATCGGGAGGGAAACGATATTGTCAACGTGGGAACGTAATTGGTACCCTCGGGCGCTGCTCCCACTTAGCTGTGATCATTTAAACACACATTTGGCACACGCTAGTTTCTGGGCGAAAAGTGTTAAACAGGTGTATTTAAATAGAAATGAAAGAAAAAACAGAAATTTTGAGTAGACTGTTTATAAACAAATGCGTGATCCCAGTTACTGAAGTGACAATGATTAATTTTCTATGATTGTCTAATTGTCAATGATTAATAAAACTACAACTAAGTAATTTGATTTATATTTTAAACATAAATACCTAAAACTGAGTAATTTGATTTTTATTAGAAACCACAGATAAATCTAAAAACAAATGGGTTTGATAATTTTATTTAGATAATATAATTACTGTCCTCATAAAACCAACATTTGTCAGCAAAAAGTTCCAAATCATCCTGGTAAGCAAGACCTTTCAATAATTTTAAAATAAACTGTTTAAACATTGCTGAAACAAGTTTTTCCAATCACATTTTGGCGCAAATTTCAAATTTTTAAACTGAAAAAATTGTTTTTAATTGATTTTCACTAGCGTCCACATTGTTTAAAAATGTCATAAAATTTTATAAACTTAATAAATCTTATAAATTTTTATCAAAACCTTTATAATTTTGGAGTTAAAACAATGCATTTACATTTTCAAACGAGAATGCTAGTTTCAAATACAGTAATCTCTATTTATTTTTTCTTAAATGTTGTTATTGGCACTACTGGTGGATCAGGTCATATGGCAATCTGTTAGTCAAATGAATATCTGAATCACTGTCAAAACCATAAAATCAAACCAAAAAACACGTGTCTTCATGGCATCTAAAAGAATTGTTTTTATCAATACTGTGGCTAATTGTTAGATACATATACAAACTATTTATACCTCTAAAGGTTTTCCTGCATTCTGGGCAAGCAGGCATGATTGCAGGTACAATAGTCAACCCAAAAAATGGGTTAATTCAAATCTTTACACCAATATACAAAGCTTTTTAATAATAGTGCAATTAATTTTAGAAGCCATATATGCACTCTGAATTGTGCTTCCAAAGACATCTGTGTCACCAATAACCTGAAAACAATTCATGTTTAGTATATTAATTTTGAAATTACATTCCCAAACACAAGTGCATACTTTTGCTAAACATCTTCAAATGGGTAAAGTAGGCTCTCCTACATCTGCAAAAGGTTTCCCTACAGCAGTGCTCTTCAAAACTTTCTTGTATACTAAAAAACGAAAGGAAAAAAAAAATAAAAATAAAAATAATAATAATAAAAATAATAATAATAATAATAATAATAATAATAATAATAATAATAATTATTATTATTATTATTATTATAATACTTTTGGATTTCAGATTTCAGATTACAGATTACTGATTCTCTAAAATTCACTACCTACATTCTTTCCTGAGGGTTGATTATTCTCTTCAAGTCTCTTTTTAAATTCACTATTTACTCTAATCTTTTTATTCCAACAAATCTTATGACTACGTCCTGACACAGTCTGCTCAGTAGTATTAGAGATTTCCACCTCAAATGATATCTGTGGCGCCTATGATACATTTGGTATTGAATACTTGCCTTCAGAGAGACAGCTGGTGAATGTATTAGTTCCCTATATCAAATAAAATGACAAATTAGTTTGAAACATTGGCAAGCATCTGTGGTAAAATGCAAACACATAGAAGATTCAATACACTCATCTAGAAAGGATCTCATTCATTTTAACTGAGACCCAATTACTGAGAGCCAAGTCATTATTTACCACATCACATTCAAATATTCCAGCCCTTTTCTTAACATTAAACCATCCCTAACTGTGAATATTTTGTCATTATATTATTTTAGAATTAAAAGAGCTTTGAAATCCATATGATTCCTGCATACCGAGTACAATATTCAATTTTAAAATCAGATTATTATTATTATTGACAGTAGTACTGCTGAAGCTTTTTAAAATCAGATTCTTGAGAAGAATCTTAATTCCTTTTAAATGACTAAAAAAATTTATTTTGTATAAACAATTTTTATAATACTTGTGGGATAGCAATGCAATTATCTTAAAATATATCATATTTCTACCTAATATTTTCATTACTTTACATTGCATACAATTGCAGTCCCTGAAATTATTATTAATTTTTTATCTTTTTCTTTTAGAAATAATATGAGAGAATCTGATGAACAATAACCCACGTTAGTTCTTTTCACAAGAATATACTGTAATATTTATACAATAATTCATTTACTGTAAAGAACTACACAAGTAATTTAAATGTTTATTTAAATATTTCATAAATTTTTAAACATGTTTAAGGCCACTCAATGAACTATCAAATTTGCATGTTCTAAAAACCTTGATTTGGAGATTCTGCAAGAAAAAAAAATTACTGTGTCTATGTTACTGTTGTTAATACATATATTTTTAAAATAATTCCTTCCACTCTTACTACTTTAAAACTGTACTTAATAATAATAATAATAATAATAATAATAATAATAATAATAATAATAATAATAATAATAATAATAATAATAATAATAATAAATAACTGATTTAATTAAGAATCAAAGTTACTAAAGCCAATTAAGGTAAAAGCAGTAAGACTTATAAATAATGCATATTTTCAATGCTCTAAACAATGTTTTTATATTGGCTTTTACATTCAGTATAAAAGACAAGCTCAGCAAGTTTATAACAAGAAGCTATCCAGCTATTCTTTGTATGAAGAGTGGGTACATAATTCCCTATTGCAGTCCTTTCCAAAACTTCTTGTACATACTAAAAACCGAAAACAAAGTCATATTTTTGTATTCATACTACTGTTCTCTAAAATTCATTACTTACATTCTTCTTATGATTGTTTTCTCCATTTTTCTCTATTTACTCTAACCTTTTTGTTCTGATTAATCTCAGGACTGCTGAATTTATTTCCTGACACTCCCTCTGCACGCTAGCAATTACCTCATTCAATGATTCCAGTCCTACCCTGGACATAAAGCATCCCTAACAATACACAGGTGGAAATTATGTCAGGATATTTTTTTCAACAAGAGAAGAGCCTTATAATACATATTTATCCCTGCTATCAAGATGAAGTTCACAATTCCATGATCACGATTGGAAAAGTATCTGAAAGTTTCCTAAAAAAAAAAAAACCAACATAAAAATTCTGACGTATAAACTAATTTGTTTATACTTTTGGGACAATGCAATTATCATAAAATAATGATTTTATTCCGTTTGTGATTTCTCCTGTAGTCCACATTTTTATGTTTTTACTTAGTTAAACGATAATTTTTCATACATTGATTTTCAAATAAGACAACTACGTAAATTATAAATTTGTAACATTTCTTCCCAAATAAATTCCTGATTTAAAATACTAATAGACAGAAGTCAAAACAAGAATTTCTACTTTTTGATTTGTGCATTCGATATATTCTGGTGATTTGAAACTGTTGGGAAAATAAATGAACCAAGATTTTGTAATTTTGGTCAGATCACTTTTCGTTCACTAACAACCCTTTCTTCGACCCATCCATCCTTGCTTCCTAAACAAAATAAATTATAGAGTACATGAAAATTAACAATTTAAACAATCGGTAGAAATGTAGTTAGCGGTCCGGTTCGTTCACTAGCGCCGTGGATTCGGTTCCGATTACGTAGTTCCCGGTTCGGCCACAGTGCGCGCTGCCGACGCCCTTTCCCGCGGAATTTTGACGCTTCGCTACGCGTGTCCAAGTTGAGGACGAGGCTCGGGCCTCCGGCCCTCGCGATAACATAAAACATCCTTGAGTCTGTCCAAAGCATAATTACCAACGCATTTTATGCGAATACTCACCTTAAAAATCATTTGGGGAGTAGATCTTAGAAATATGATGAAGAAAATCCTCCATCTTTTTCCCTCCTGTTTTGCCCACCTGTTTCCTTCTCCACATATATAACGCAACTAAGATATTTTCTTTCTTTTAAATTTATTTTCCCATGGCACCTACTACACACACTTTTCCTGGCAAATAATTTTTTGTCCTGACACCACTTAATTACTTCTAATTTATTCTGCTTCCGCAAATCGGCAAAAAACACACCGTTCAAATTCTCAGCCATCTTCTGCAAACTAGAGCACAATAACACAAAGAAACCTTCCGCAAATAGGAACAAAGACTCAGCACGCACCGCTCAAGAAGATTCGTTCTGTCGTTTTCCAGTTCCGAGCGGGTGAATGAATCGGACCGCTAAGTACATTTCAGCCAAACAATCTATTAAACACACACTGATTATGAAATTAGAAGTTTGGTTCGAAATGAAATGTAAATTGTATAAAACATAGTCGCTACCATTTATTTTACAATGGAAGACAGGTATTGGAAACATGCAAATGAGACAAATATTACTGCTAACCCCAAAAGAAAAGAAAACAGAGGGCAGAATATAAAACACCATGATAATGTTTCCATTATCCAGTGTGGCGAACAAAGAAAAGGATAGAGAAACGTGCTTCTTGTTTCAATAACTTGACGTGATCTTTCTAAAATATACCAGTTTCGAAATCGGAACATGTAAACAACGTATACTCTCCTTATTAAACATTACACAGTAATAGTGTTTACACTTACCAGCACACTTTTCAATTAGATGAGGACGCTTCATGTTTGTTAGTACTCCAGCAAACTTTTCAATCAGATGAGGAAGCTTCATGTTCGTTAGTACTTCTCTGCACTTAGAGCCCATTCTTTACTGCATAGAAACCAACACACACTTCTCTTTAACACAATGCGTCCTCACATCGCACAGCCGAATGGATTGACGGATGCAGGAACTCCCGCGTTCAATCGCGGAATGGGCTTCCCTCTTAAGGACGTTGGACGATGTTACCACACTATGGACTTAAATACCATGTGCTCTAGCGGTAACCAATTAGAACGAAATGTGAATTAATTGTCTGGTTACAGGCCCCGCGTACTTCTCAATCTCTATGGCTTGGAAGTATAAACAATCATTGTCACTTCATCTGTGATTATTATTGTCACAGTTCATAAATCGATTGCCGCATCTGCAAGACTCGTAGCCATAGGTTTATGGTTGTGAGTGAGATGGTAATTTCTTTCAGTGTGATACATACTTACATTCACGTATTAATACATCCACTGGTTTACATTTTTTCCATATTTCGGATGCAAAATTAAGTGAATTTCATCGCCATCTGCACCTACGTTAACCCAGATATGCCTACTGTCCTGAAAGGACACTACGCTTCTCTTTAATTTTTTCGCAACAGAATAATTATGGACCTTCTGCGAGGCTAGTTTCACGTATTTTCTGTCAGTGAAAGGTTCACAAAACAATACTCATCGCCATCCTACGCATTTTTGGATGTTACAGTATCTTATTTCGAAAGACGACTTCACGCGTCTCGGAAGGCATTTTTTTTGTCGCATTGCAAACTTGATAGGTAAATTGTGTAATATTGGCATATTTGTTAATTACTAAGTCCACTCTATTATTATGCCAGAGCTACATATATTTACTACTGAGTGTGGAATGTGTAATATTACAATAAATATAGACAAAATTATTTCTCAAAATTAGTTCTCCTATAAGGACAGTACGCATATGGGGTTACATTTCACTTTCGTTCATGAATTTAGTTTGTATTCCTCATTATTCGACAATTTGAGGGTTTCTTCTCGATGAGTTGCTCTCAATACTTGAGGAGGATCATGGTGATAACAATGGCAAATTACCACATGAGGTGGACAATGCAATAATGACCCCCTGTGAACGCTGCTGGCGATGTTACGGATGAGGGCTCTGGAGGCAAAGACAGTTTCACCCAATAATCTTCCTGAATCGCAGCTGAATGCTGACACGGAGCTATTCATTATAAATAATTATGATGCAATTGACAGTTGTAGAGGCACTTTGCACAAATAATGGTTATCCATTCTGTCTTACAGTGAAGGTGAGTGCAAATTCTCAAACGAAACTTCTCAGGGTATATCATGACAAAATTTAATAATGGAAGAAAGGCTAATTAAAAATGTTAATTGAAAGGGAGTGGCTAGCACTTCAAGTGATTTTTGACGAAGAAGTGCTAATTGTAATATTTTGGGGCTTTTTTCATGTAAAAGAATGATTGGTAGAACGTACTAAAAAGTATAAGACTAGAAAAAAATTAAATTAGGTAATGTCAATGAAGAAAATGAATACTTTTTAGGAATCCTTTTGTTGTGTGGGTTTACCCAGGTTTCAAAAAGACTTCACTGAGAAAAATGTAAAGACACCTGTAATGAAGCTGTCACAATGCTTAGAGATAGATTCGAATTCAAAACATCAAAAATTCATTGTTGTGATAATGGACGTTCGAATTGTGATGATCGCTTTGCAAGAATAATATAACTTTTCACTTTACTAAACATTAAACTTCAACAAATAGCTCAACACTCCAAATGTCACTCTGTCGACGAAGCAATGGTGCCACATTATGATCGCCACGGATGTAAACAATGCATTTGAGGAAAACTAATTGTATTGGGCTACAAAATCTGGATTGAAGCTACACCAGAAAGAAATGTTTTATAGGCAGAACCATATCAGGGAGCTAAAACTCTTTTAAGCCTTCTTACGAGACGGACGCATCTGGTTGTGCTCTTGATATTTTGTTATTATACACTATTTTTAGCGATTTGACTGGATATGCCTGGTTTGTTTTAAGTGCTTTCATTACTTGTTGCAGGTTAGCTGAAAATATAATATCAACTGATTTTCTTGCTATAACCAGGACAGACAGTGGACGAAATTCTACGTAGCCATATTGCCAAATTTCGTAAGTATTAGCTTCAATAGATTTTGTGGGTAGCATACCTTCTCGTTTTTATATTGAATCTTACTTTTTTAATTTATTGAATTAACATAAATTTTACACTTTTGAAATCTAAAGCTAGATTCTTGTTGCTCTTTTCTGGGTTTTCTTGTATTTATTCCAATTTCCATCATGTACGGCATCACGTACTACATGCACGTAATGCATTCGTCACATGGCTACTGCTCGTTCTATTCTTTTTACTCTCTACCATGGTGGAAATAACACCATGTTATTTCCACCATGATTTTAGCCTGCCTTATGACTTTTCTTAACAATTATTTTTTATTTTTTACAGTAGATGAGATATCGAGATACGTTATGACGTTTAGAAATGAAAGAAAGAATTCGCTTGTTTTTTACAGGATGTCCTAATCCCTTGTGTTATGTTGTGTACTTTTAAGGCAAAATTATAAGATTTGTTGTTTTAAAGTAATATTCCAAATTACTTCAATGAATTGACTATCATCAGTTTGCAACAATTAATAGTTATTTGAAAGGATCCAACCAATGAGTAATTCATTGCAGTAAATTTTGGAAAGTGCACTGAGTAATCATTATAGAAAAATAACTTCAAGATATAATTAGTATAAGTTTTAGCAGTGTTGTTAAATTTTCAGGAGTATTATCATTTATTTGTGTTATTCTCTTGTTAAGATAGCCATTTGAAAATTTCAATTACGATGAAATAAATACAGTTGTTATTAACCAGCTTTGAAAAGAGAATTAAATTTTGTGTTTAATTAATGAATACAGGTTCCCAACAAATTATGATAATTAGTTTTCCTACAACAATAATCGTATTATTCACGGTTCCTGTACAGGCCGATTCTTCTCACCCACGGATAAGAAATGTTTTGATGTGGTCACCTATTATTTATTAAGACGAGCTAGTAAAGAGCAGGGTAATGGCGTCCAATGTTTAGGGCGAAGTCTTCTCTCGCAAAGAAGCTATTCAAATCAACAGTATTCTCGAAACATCGCCTCTTCCTTGCAGAAGAGGGCGGGGTGGTGGTTGGGTATCCATTTGATGGATGGAAATTCATCTCCGTGCTCCCCCCATACATTTCCTAAATGCCATAATTTCCTAAATAATGTTTAAGGTCCCGTATCAATGGGTGGTGCCGACTGACTCTCTTCCAACACCGACTTCACATTAACCTCTATTTCGATTCAGGTATTGATCTGGAAAAGACAAAAATACATTTAACTGACATCGTATTTTCTAGGTACCTACTACTGAAGATGGATGGCTGAAGAGAGAAGAGGAATTTTCATCACCATGGAATTTCCTGAATTATATTGGGGCACTGGACTGGAAACAAGAACGGAAGTCTTTATTACAATTACAAAGGAACCTTTAGCGTAGTTCTTTTGGCATTAGATGCCTATTATAAGTTTCTATACACAAACACTGGTTCACCAGGGCACCATGCCGATGGTGGTTTTCTTGCTTCTAGCAACCTCAATACTGCAATTTCTAATGAAAGTCTAAATATCCCCAATGCCAGGCCACTGTCAGGGTGACAAATGGAAATTCCATTTGTCATGTTGGCTGACGATGCATTTGCTTCGCAATAACATTTGATGAAACCATTCAAACCAAAAACTTCAAATGGGATGGAGAGAATTTTTAAATATAGGTTTTCAAGAGCTAGGAGAATTGTAGAGAATGTATTTGGTATGGCTGCTGCCGAATTTCGGGTTTTACGCAGGACCATTGAACTACCTCCAGACAAAGTCAAATTGATAGTAGGCACAATCTGTGTCCTACACAATTTCTTGCTGACTACCTCCGGCAGAGTGTACGCCCCGCCTGAAACATTTGACCGAGATGTCAATGGCACATTTGAACCTGGGAGTTGGAGGAATGTTCCAGGTAATCCCTTCCTTGACCTTCAGCCAACTCAAGGAAGAAATTATTCCACGAATGCCAGAGACATAAGGAATAAATTCAAAAAATATTTTGTAGCAGAGGGTGACGTTACCTGGCAATACAAGTGTATATAAAAATATTGACTTACCATTGGATCAAAAGTATTTTCTATCTCTGCCTCTCTTCCTCCACACAAAACATTCATGGGTTTATAAAACTCTCATTTAGAAATATACTTATCATTTGATCCTGCTCCACTTTTCCTTGTTCTTTCCTTTTTTGCTTAATTTCTATACTGGCACCGCAGGTTGTGAACCTTGTTATTTACTTCTTCGACGGTCGATCCCAATTTGTTGGCAATTTCTGCAAACGCAGCATTTCTCTCCACCTTGTTTTTATAATTGTCATGACTTTTTCTGAAAGAAGAGGTGCATTCATTGTAACTGAATTGCTGATTAATTAAGATAATGTTCTAACTATCAACGTTAATAATGAAATTTGCACATGTGAAAATAGATTGTATAAATGTATTTAACTAAAACACTGATGATTATGCTTGGTATGCTATAAAGCATTGGTACTTTTGAATTTCTCTTATAAATTTGATATAATACATTACATATAACTTGAATATTGAATATAATATTAATTTTGTAGTATGTATAATTCTTCTTAAAACCATTATCCACAAGGCCTATTAATACATTAATACCTATTTATAATTTATAGAATTACTCAATTCGTTTATATAAGTCGTTATTAGCATTTATAATTTATGCAAAATCTCTTGAACAGGACTCTTTATATATATATATATATATATATATATATATATATATATATATATATATATATATATTGTAACGCCTCGCCTCCACTCGTGGAAACGCCCTGATAGAATGCTCTTTCGAGCTTAAATATATCGGGGGGCAGGATCTTTTAGGGTATGAGAAAGTGATGTAACAAAGTAACATGGAAATTTACTATAATACGTACAATTTAAATCATAAAAAAGAATATACACATTCATCCAATAGTGGAACAACTTAATCTTTCCCCAATAACACAGAATAAAGCCAGTTAGTTACATAACATTGCCGTAAAATTGTACAAGGTTTTGGCCTTTGGCAAAATCAAACAAGGCATACTTTTAGCAGAATTTAAACCTCCACGAATTTGTTTAAAAGGTGACAGTCTTTCTATACTGAATTTATGGAGTTTCTCACATGAACTACCACGCAAATTTGCCGTTATCCACTTTCTGGTCCGCACCAATCTTCGCACGAAAAGTCGCAAGTTCGGTTACCTTTACGGCGCTCTCCAGTTCGCTCGAAGGCTACCTTGGCACTCCCGCTCCCCGGTGTCGCAGCGACGTCACTCCAGCTTCTCTCGTACGCTTCACCTGTCCGTCACGCGTTCGGTCAAACCAGGCCCTTCTCTCGTTCGCTTCGCCCGTCCGTCACGCGATCGGTCAAACCAGGCCCTTCTCTCGTACGCTTCGCCCGTCCGTCACGCGATCGGTCAAACCAGGCCCTTCTCTCGTACGCTTCGCCCGTCCGTCACGCGATCGGTCAAACCAGGCCCTTCTCTCGTACGCTTCATCCGCTCCCGGCTCCCCTCTTCTCTTTTTTCGTCCTCGCCACGAACGTGTATGCCCGCGCTCCAAGTCTCTGGCGCGTCGCAAAATCGGATCTTTGCGTTACTACACTGGGCGTCGCAGCTGCACTTCGGATGGCTGCAGCGCTAATACACGCAGTCTCCACTGGATTTCACAAAACTGTCCTCTGCACGAAATGAGCACTCTTGAAAAAACGTTTACTGTTCTTACTTCGCTCTGACCGCTTTCTTTCTAACGAGCTTGCAGCGGATTACCAATATGTTCGTATTGCAATCACATTCCTATACCAACTAATCCTCCACGCTCACACCACTCAATTATTCACTTTCACTACCAAATTCGTAGAGAACTTACGCGTTCGCCTACGCTACCAGACTCATAGAACTAGTGCTTTCGCCCGTGTCGTCGGATTAACAGAGAAGAAAACAGCTTTTCGCCGCTCCGCTGTATAAAATGCGGCCCTGACGTCATAGAACCCCTATGCGCGCCGCCCCTCCGTCGAAATTACCCCGCCGCTGCTTCTGGCCGCCACCGACAGGTCGCGCCTTTTCTCTTCCGTACTGCTCTTCCGATGTTATTAATCACTCCGTCACCGTCGAAGATGTGTAGGTGCCGTGTAAGTTTGTGGCCAGGCCACGAACGTCACAAAATATATATATATATATATATATATATATATATATATATATATATATATATATATTGTAACACACCCACCTACTACTTTCCAGCCGGTGGCGATAAAGCGTGACACAATGAATGCTCGTGAAGCGAGCTTTGAATTCTCAGGAAGCAGGATCTTTCGGGTATGAGAAAGGTCTGAACCCTTGACACAATGAATTAGGTAAAATTCTGGTAAAATGAGCATATATTCAGTGAGTAAACAAATTACACAGTGGCACAAATATACAATAAAGTATGCACTTTGCGTAGATGGTCACTGCAAAGAAAATAGAAACAACAAAAGAAAAGAACACAACCACAAAAAAATGTATAGGCGTCACCTCGACTGCCTTAATACTTCAATAAGTACTATTTACAATTCTTGTGCTTCTACCTCTTTCTGAATTATTTCGTATACCTCATTTAACTTTTGTTATTTTTAAGTTTTCTCCGTGCACGGCCCTTTAAGTGATTCTCTACAATTATTCTATCATAGACTGTTCACAGGTGTCAGCCTTAAGCTGCACATTTATTACAATGCTGTGAACTCAAACACAAAAATAAACGTGACACACACGTTACTTAAATCGTACCCTTTACAAATTATAGACAACTAATTATCCCTGACATAATACAATGAAAGCGTGACTTTCAAACAAAATCACTTTTACACTACATGAAATATCATATTCACTCTAGAAAAGTTGTACAAGGTATGGCATTCAAACGAATTTACTGGTGCGTACAGCGAATGAAATCTAAACTGCCGCTCATACGTTCGGAATGTTTCTCCCAGTAATTATTTGGAACTTTCACCTATTTTAGGACGCTTCGCCTGGTATTTAAAGCTACACGATTTCCCAACAAATTGCCGCATAGAAGTTGCGAGTTCTTTACCTCGACATCGCCTTCCCGCTTGCCATCAGTTAACCTTGGTGTTTCGGTCGCTCGTCGTCCTCGCCGCGTCGCTCGATGTTCCACGGTTACACCACTTCTTTCTCCCGATTCTCCGGATTCCGCTACTCGTCCAAATTCCAAACCTTTCTCTCGATCTCTGCGGATTCCACCATCCACGTAATTGGTCCAAGTCCTTCTCGCCTACGCTTGAGTCTTCACTGGAGTCGTCCTTCTGCGTGCCGCGTACCCGTCGTTCGCGCTTCCAGCTTCGAATAACTAGCGTTATTGAATTGAATGCTTCTAGCACTCGGCCGACATACCACACTTTCAGCGTGCGTGGTCGTGGCGTACAAAATTAAATGCTGGATTTCGTTTAGAGTCCTTCTGCGCGAATTTATTTCAATTATGAAACTATTTCAGATTTAAAGCAATCACATCGCTTGCTTCCTTGCGTAATGTTAGTGCTAACACTGTTCATGCACTTCACTTCTGAATTCTATCACTCTTACTACCGCGTTTCTCAAATCAGCTTTAACTGAGCAAGTAAAATATACTCCTGCACTAACCAATTACTATCGCCGAAGAATTAGGTTGAATCGTCGCCGCTGTCGAAATTGAAAGAGAACTCTCCCGAAGCGCGTCGCGGTATTTATGTGACTCCGCCTGGGGAAATTTCTGGAGGGGTGAATTTTCTCCTCCTTCGCGCCCTCTCAAGAAAAACATGATCCGTAACTTTGGACATCGGAGTGCGAAAACCTGCGGGTATAAGCCGCTTTCTCGAACCATCGCTCCGCCGCGTACTTTATTTCTCTGGGTTCTGGTCTTTTCTCGTGGCTTATGGTGGCGTTACGGGTTTGTATAATCCCGTGACGTCACAATATATTGAAAGATAGTGATATGAGTAGGTCCTGAGGGGGACCGCGTCTAGAATCCATTTTAATTACCACGCAAATCAGGGCGCGTTCGAAGCTTTAGTGGCTCGTCGCAAGCTCTTCGGTTGCAGAATTTTGCATAAGCTGAATTGTCTGATTTATGAACACCAGAATGGATACCACAATTTCTCCCACCGCTTTGTATGCTAAACCTAATTCTCTTCTCTATCGCCTCTCTCGCTCGCAGTATTATGATGTCCAACTTACGCGGGTTATATCTTATCCGCAAATCACGTTCTGACAACGACACGAGCGAAAGGAAATCGTGCAAGCGGGATTTGTTTTGTGAGGCACGGAAGAAGAAATGTGTGAATGCAAACCGGTGAGAGCCCCACGCGACCGGAGGACGACGCGGAGAGCCACCTTGCGCCGCCGTGGGCGGCGCGAGACAACTGCCTGCGCTGCCAGGTCAGCGGAAAGCGCCGCTGTCAAGGCTGGGCGGCCGCCACAAATCGTGGCCACAATTTGTGGCGGCACGCCACAAATCGAGGCAACCAGTGCAAATTTCTTAACGGAACCTAAGAGCAGCGACGGTAATTCAGAAGCCCGACAATGCGGAACTGCCTGTGTCCGAAAAGGGAAGAAATACGAGTTTCACAGAAATAATGTAATCATAAGAAAGAATGACGTACGGTATCGCAAGGCGCCCTCCAACTGCCAGGCGCCCTCCGACTACTTGACCGCTCCCTTGCCGAACGCCGTTCCTCTACCGCCTCACGACCCGCAGGTCCCCTGCCCCAACATCATTAAAAATAAATACTCCCATTTGAGATTAGTTCTATATTTTAGTCTAGTTAACCAGCTGGTGCAAATGCTAACCTCGCCTCTGATTCTTTTTAGACATTACCAAATTTACACAAAATTCTTATTTTACACCTATAAACTATTTACAACTCCCACTGACTTGTGGACGATATTCAACAAATATCAAGGACTCCATTATCCCACACGTTAAACTGAATGAATAACACATTGAAATAATTTAATACCCTATTCATATTTACAACAATTTCTCGACTTAATATCGATTTTGCTTTGACTCATTCAAGAAATGGTTTGAAAATCAGATTATTCTTTAATTCTCATCTCACATTTGTTATTCGTTAATCGATTATGCAAGTCTCTTTAATCGTTGATGCCTTCTCACGCACGGGTACTCACGCTTCCGCAATGGAAGAGGGGTTGAACGACCTCGGCGGGTTCCACTGGCGGGGCGTAAACACTGCTGGGCTCCGACGCCGGCTGGCGGCTCGCGATCCTCGCGACCTCGCGTCGCGGCGATGCGGCGGCTCTCGGCGCTGCAGTAACCTCGGCGCGTCAGCGACCAGGCTAGCCTCGAAGATGGGCGCGTCCTCAGCTAGATCCACCGATATGCTCGCCACTTCTCGGTTGCAACCAGTTCTCCTGCGTTGCCGTCGGCTTCGATTCCCTCGTTAGCAGACGACGGTCGGTAACTGCATATTCTAGAAACTAATCTGCGGCCGTGGTAGCGTAGGTGATGTGCTAATTGTAGGCCGTGATCCGGCGGGTTTTTACGGCGCGAATTTTGCTTAATCTGACTGCTAGCAATGCCTTTAGCCCATTTTACTTGGGCTCATGTCGTACGCTTCTTCGTTCCGTCGTCTCCATCCGTTCACGTCACAGTCCAATTCTATTTGACCACTAAAGAAGCGGCCTTGCCTACACACTCGTTTCGCCTTTCTCTCACGAAGGCTTCTCTTACTACGTCGGAAATTAGAATTCGCCACAGGATTCTTTCCTTTGCGAAACGGCTGGATAGAATGGACCGTGACACGCCGAAATGAACACTTAATCACGCTTCGAAAATCATTCCAATTCTTCCCACTTCAGCAGACTTCTCAACGGTTCTCCAGAAAAACTAACAGATTTCTCAATCACTCTTCTTCAGAGATTCTAACCGACTGCTCTCTTTCGGAAATTTTGACCGACTGCGCGAACTCGACTACTCTCCTCAAGAAATTTTAGAGCTCTCCCATTCCAACGGAAAGAATACCTCTGCCGCGGGTTCCCTCGGCTTTTCCTCTTGCGAATTTTGGCATTTTTGCGTTAGCCCTCGTGGGTTTCGCTCCACTTGACCAATGCCGACGTCTGGCGATGACGTTGCCAACGTGCCGTGTTTAACTTGGTGGACCGCCTTAACCAACGTTTCGATTCGCCGTTTCGGGTTTGATTCGTGAGCGGGGCATATGATCGGCTTCGGCTCAATATATACACAAACACACACACACACACACACACACACATACATATATATATATATATATATATATATATATATATATATATATATATATATATATTGAGATATACAAAATTTTCTCTACTTTAATATCTTGCAAAGATCTTAGCGTCCGGCTTGCTGGGTCAATGGGTCACGATATATTATAATCCTTATTACCTTCATAATGGATTATAGGATCCGCTGACTATACAGCGCAGCTGGGAATCTGAAATAGAATGATTCTAATTCCTAGTTCATTACTGTTTGGATTGACTAAATGAAAGATCACTTTCTTTTCTAAAGAACAAAATTTAACAAAGTTTATTGTTACCTTTTGCAAACAATATAGTGAATTTAATAAATGATTTTGATGTTAGGCCTTTGATCAAGATATCTTTGAATTTAGAGTTTTATACCGCGGTTAACTTATCTATTCTTCGTTGATGTCCCTCGAAGACTTCTCAGTCGAAATATCTTGCGAGCTTGCCGCAGTCCAAAGTTCCAAGAAATCCTCTTCTGCTCCTATCCAAGATGGTGTCAAACTATCAAAATTATCAGTCCCGATTACGTCCTATGACATAGTTCCGAAACCTATAACTCGATTACCACTCCCGACAAAGTCCCAATTTATGCGTCAATATTACTTCCACATACAATATCTGCAATATCATTTACTGTCCTTAAACTTTCACGATCTGAAAAACCCGACTCTGACTATCTGCATTACACTCGCTCCCTCTCACAACCTACGATCAGTTCAGACACGCGATGCCGGTCAGAATGAAATCTTCCTGCATGATTCACCCCTCGAGGCTTCGTATTAAACTCCCTTCTTTTTTTTCATAACATTTGACCGTCCTTCTCTCACCCAGCCAATCCATGCGTTCGTTATATTTTGGTGTAGCTGACCTTTCGATCGTCTAAACTTCTTAATGCATATTCCACCATATAGTCTTCAAATAAATGTTAGTTTATTTTCATGTGACATATCGGTATGTCACTATATATATATATATATATATATATATATATATATATATATATATATATATATTTTGTGACGGAACACACACGCCGTGGACTGGCCTCCGGCGCGCCGCACACAATGCAACCTGGTCTTTGATCAGGGGTCGTTAGCCCTGAGGGTGTGAAGCACCGCTCGGGCGTTACCAGCGCCGTGCGGCAGCCTACTGTCGCTCCGACGCCAGGCCTGTCAGGTTGTTCGTTCGTCTTGCCTGTGAGAGGCAAATAAGGGGTAGCTTGCAATGGATAGAATACAGGGCGGATCGAATTCTAATGAAACACTTGGATGGCTCTGGTAAAATTAGGCATGTATTCTTAAACTTTTTCCAGAGGCACATACACTTACACACTAGATTATAATAAACAAATTGCAATCCTATTTCTATTATAATTATAATCCTAAGTCTGGATTAACGTTCTTGCTCCATCTTGTGCAAATAAACAATAACCTCCCTACCTTAAATACTCAAAAATCATATCTTGCCCGCTAATTACAATACTCGGGCAATTTAATTGTTTATGCAAACCTACTGATCTTGGCACTAAAATGTTCTTTCAGTCTGTTCGTTCCATTATGTTGGATCGAACTGAATTCCCGTGTTAGGCGTTCGGCAAGAATTACCTTTCCCGTGTTAAGCGTTCGGCAAGAATACTTCCTAGTTATACCTTTTTAATCACACCTTTGGAAATATTACGACCTCGCGGTCTGAATGTCGCACGGGTACTCACGCTTCGGCGATTGGGGAACACGTAACCTGGACCTCGGCCAACGCAGTGACCGACCTCGGCTGCTTATCGCTGCGAACGGCTGCTCGCGCCGCGGTGACGCTCGGCCTCGCCCAGCTCGCTGCGCTATACGCTCGCCGGTCCGCGCTGCTCCTTGGCTCGCTTGATGCTGCCTCCGTTCGCCCGTGAAGTAGTACAATTTTCTCCGGTCGTCCCGTAGAACGGCCGTGCCTCTACGCCCGTCTTCCGTTCCCAACAAACTTGCTTCTTCGGCTGTGTTGCACCAGGAATGTCGCCTCAGCCTTCCGCTTTGGCGATGCGGCGTAGTTGCGACGTAATGATCGTATACTCGACCCTTCGGCGATCTCTATCAGACTGTTCGGCGGTTTGTCTCAGAATGTTCTGCGATTTCTATCAAACTCTCCGGCGGCCTTTCTCCGACTGTCCGGTTTCCCGGGAACCCCTTCCCCCCCTCGGAGACTGTTCCCTCGTTTTTCTATCAACGGGCCAATCGCAGGATTTAATTTTCCAGCGCTTATCGCCCCGAGAAATCATTGGCGACCACTCGTTACGTCCGACTTCAGCCGCGGCTGACGTCAGACGATGACGTACCAACGCGCCACATTCGAAGTGGTAAACACCCGCGATTTATCTTGGGCGTTTTTGCCTGGGGTTCTGCTTCCTCGCTGGGGCGCATATCAGAGCTCGTCTCAATATATATATATATATATATATATATATATATATATATATATATATATGACGAACATCTCCATCCAGCAATTGCTAGGTGCCTGTCCGGAATTCGCAGATATCATGCTCGTGCGAGCTTTATGATACCTCAGGGCTGTGGGATCTTTTTGGGTGTCGAGAGGTAATCCAAACAAGTACTCATAAATCAATTAAACTGGGTTTAATATACTGAAACCCTTTTAAATGGTTACACTGAACACATAAAAAATACACAGAACACCAAGAATCAATGGTACGTTCCTCTTTTAATGCATGAAACCTTAATTCATTTCTTTCGCATATTTGATCTGGGAATTCTCGTCGATCAGTTTACACCTGAAATTTACTTCAAATTCAGTTTAAACTGCCAGTGACGCCGGGTTCAGATTTGCGACATTTAATCTCAAAACAAATTTAACATCAACTTGAGAACATTTACATAATACTCTCAAATAATTTATCGTCACTGTGAATAACACAAACCAAACACAATTTTATAAAACTTCTATTGGCAAATTACTTAAAATGGCAGAAATTTTTAGTTTCTCTTCTAGCTCCGAGCACTGTTTTATCTCTTCCTACCAACGTTCACTTTTAAAGTTCTCCCCGATCGCGGGACGTCGACCTATATTTCAGCGCTTTTGAGCTGTTCGCCGTTACCTTCGCCACTCCCGCCCGCTGCGCGCCTCTAAGTCGACCTCGGAGTGACGGCGGCGCACGCCGGCGGTTGTGCGCCGGCGTTCGAAGGGCCTTGCTGCTCTCGGCTGCGGCGCGTGCCGTTTCACCTCACGTCCTCATCTGGCAATTCCTATGCACCTTCGCCACTCTCGTCTCCTTCCCTCTTCCTCTCACGGCGCCTCACGTCCTCGTCTGCTTCTTTCTTGCCCCGTCATCTCGTTCATGCCCGCGTGTGAATGTCCTTTGCACGTCGCAACTGATTGAATATTTACGTATTTGCTTTCTTCAGGCGTACGCGTCGCACTAGATATCACGGTCTACTCAACGCCTCTAATCGAAAGTAACTGCGTCTTCACCATGGAAATTACCGTCCCTTCTTAGCTGACCACTGAATTATTTTTAACTATTTAATTCGAATCACTCCCGTCCTCGACAGACGACAAATTCTCCTCCGGCAAAAATTTTAATAACTTCGTGACTATCTATACGTCTCTCTGACGTCCAATAACTCCTACTTAATCTCTCGCTGAATTTATATGTCGAAGTTGCTGCTCGAACTGCGATCGGAACCAGGAAGAAGGAATGTTCGGTCGCCCGCCGTCTTCATGTGTCCGCCGTCCTCGTAGGGGTAGCGGCACGTCATCTCCCTCTCCCCAGTCTGACCGCTGATATGTCACCTGGCTCGAGCCATGCCGCGGGTATTGCGCGCAACAGTCATGGAGACGCGCCCCTTTTGAATGGCGCCGCGCTCGTTCACCAGATCTACAGACATCGTTTGCATGTTGCGTGGGCGTGTGGAACGAACGTGGGCACCCGCATTCATCACTATATATATATATATATATATATATATATATATATATATATATATATATATATATATAAGTGATGGTACTCGCACATTAATTATATTATTTTATTTGGGGAACCTGAAAGGTGCACGGGCCTTGGTACGGAGAAATCTTTGATGGAGATCGCAGGTGCAGAAAACTATGCAATTTTCGGTAAAATTGGGATTTATTCAATCCTCATAATGAAAAAAACATAAAATATAAAGAAAAGGTATGCACTCTTTGCAAATATCCAAATAGCGAATCACTTCTACTATAAATAAAATTATCCTAACCACTTTGTCTAATCTTTATAAATTCAAAAATATTTTCGGATAATCATTAAATTCGAATCGAATAAAATCGTATCGTAACATGAGCTGAGTTTAGCCTACGTCATTTTTCATAATTTGTATTATAACACATTCGACCAAAACATTTTGAATCCCACCCATCCACACACATACAAAAAATCATCTTTGAATCCGCCCCTGAATAAATGTAATTATTACATGTAAATTTATTTATATAATCATCATATGTCATGCATTATTTATATCATCACGGAGTAAACATTGATTCACAAAGGTACGCATTGTCGAAAATATTAATATGCCAAGAAAAGATAGTAGTGAATATGTAAGTTTTCGTGTTCAAGCATAACTCTTCAACGCGGAAACAGTGGCATTTCAACGAAACTTAATGTACATTATTTCTGGGAAATTGCAACGAGGAAAATAATGCTGTGTAAGACACTTAGAAGGGTGGATGGGAAAGAAGTGATATTTACGAACAAATCATTACGCAACTCGCAATGCACATTCCGCGTGTAATGTGTACTGAACTGGCCAAGCAGTCGTGACGGGCAATAGTGTTTAAATGATAATTGTGACAAATAATTGCGCCCAATTTGAAAGGGAATACAATTTTCTCCTTTTGTACATTTTATTTTCTAATCGTAACATTAATCGAGCTTCAGACCCCCAAAAATGCTATAGTTTAGTAGCCTTGGTGGGGTCCGCCGACCACCTGAATACTGGGGCCTCCTTATCTTGCGTTTTGTCGTTTCATTTACATCGTTTTTGAACTCCATGAATGTTTATTTATTCCAGTTTTGACGAAGTTTCTAGCTTTACAGTTTAAAGTCGTCTGTATATAATAACTATGTGGTTATTTCGTTAATTTTAGTGCTGCCTTCACGTCAGTAGTTGCCCTAACATTGGAAGTGCCTGTGTACATATCACAGAATCACAGTGTTCACAGAATTTTGAAAATGTGCACACAATTCAATTTTTGCCCATAGCACGTCACACGCAGTTTGAACTGTTTTTTGACGTAAAACAAATAAACAAATAAATAAATATGGCAACTTTACAATAAAACTTTACATACAACATTCTCAAAGAGAAAGTTTTTTTAAAATCTTTTTCCAAGTATCCGTCCCCTTTCAGTGCCTGCCGACTGGACTATAAACCGTAGCAAGCAGTACTTGTATGGTCAGGAGCGAGGAGGGAGCTGAGCGCGGCCACGTATCAGAAATATCATTTTGTCAAGGATCACTTCCCTTAAATTGCAACGCAGCCTGCGCAATATCGATGCGCCTTAGTTTTCTGCGGGCGGCGGTAGAATCGAAACATTGAACTTCCTTATAAAACTTTCTCAAAAATTCTCTCTCTCTCTCTCTCTCTCTCTCTCTCTCTCTCTCTCTCTCTCTCTCTCTCACACACACACACACACACACACACACTTCGCGCGCGCGGGAAGGCGGTAGGGTTATTGGATTTGCTGTTGCGGTGGTAGTGGTCGGTAAATATACTGAAGAGGTCACGCAGGTACTCAACGAGGTTGTGGCTGCGATCCAGCGGTAGCTACCGTCGGTAGGGCTCCAAATGGCTGATCATAAAACTGAGGTTGTCTTGGTGATAGGCAGAAAAGTGAAATAGGATATTACTCTCAATGTAGGGGGTAGTAAAATAGCCTCACAGCATTCTCTGATACTTAGGAGTCCAGATTGACGCGAGACTGCACTTCGACGAGCACTTGCTGAAAGAAAGCGTCTCGCATGACCTACGCCTTGGCACGAATTACGCCTAACTTTGGGTGTTCAAGGCAAAGTAGCCGAAGGCTATTGTCTAGCGCGGTGTCTCTACTGCTCTACGCAGCCTCCCATTAGGCTGATGCCTTTGGGATCCGGTCGTACGCCCGCGGAGCGAAGTCGGTGTACAGAAGGTTCGCCTTGAGGGTGGTTCGGGTGTTTCGCACGGTTTCGTATGACGCTGTGTGTATGATAGCTGACATTCCCTACATACCTCATGCCAGGCTCTACAGACGTAAGTGAGAGGGAGTTAAAATTAGGTGTGTCATCATGAAGAGAGGGAGATGACAAAGTACCAGTGGCAACAGCGATGGGATCATCCACTGGTAGATGGACATTTCGTCTTTTTCCTGGCGTTTTGAAGTGGACCCAAAGTAAACACGGAGATGTGGATCATTATTTGACCCAGTTCTTTACTGGGCACGTGTGCTACCGTGCATACCAACTCCGTTTCCGGTTGGATGATGACTTCTTATGCCCAACCTGCGACTCATTGGTTGAAGATGTGGAACACATGTTCTTTCACTGTTCACGCTTCGTTGAGAAGAGGGAAGAACTCCACAGACTCCTCATGCAGAGAGTGGCTCCTGATACCATCATCACTAGGGTGATGGGAGTGATGATGAGAGTCCCAAGAGAATTGGAGTGCGGTAGCGTAGAGAAAAGAACTACCTTCATAGTCTATGGCGGTAGCCACCTATGCCGCAAAAGTTTTAAAGAAGCTTCGGTTTAAAGAAGAACGACTGCGAAGGAGTATCCCCTGACATCAGTTGGCCTAGAGCCAGTGCCGGCACTGTATAGGCATAGGCAGAACGGGCGATCGCCCGGAGTCCCGCAAGTCAAGGGATCGATGAGAAGAAATTCGTCAAAAAATGATAAAGAAATTAGAATTTAAGAAAATCGTTATCGTAATTTTATAAGTCGCCGTTCAGTAATCCGATGTTTCATAAAATTTTCAATTATTTTTTTTACCTTAAATAGTTAATTATAGTCTTTACTTTAAAAGTAGGATCATGAAATCAGAAATGTCAGACAATTCTGAAAATTTTACACAATGCTGACTTTGAAAGCAATTCAATTTTTCTCCTCTTAACATCCTAGATACTTTAATACACATTTTTGTAATATATATATATATATATATATATATATATATATATATATATATATATATATATATATATATATATATATATATATATATATATATATATATATAGAGAGAGAGAGAGAGAGAGAGAGAGAGAGAGAGAGAGAGAGAGAGATAATTGGTTGTGTATTTTCATTCTACTGTTAAAAAACACACACACACACTTTGGGACCGTGTTTTGTCAATTTTCAAATACATTTTTTTTTTGTAAATTTAATATAAAAAGCTGAAATTATACAATACCTTAAAAATATCCCGCTTGAGTTTCTGTGGGACTTTGCAACCTGCCTTGGAATGAATTGACTGTCAACAAATGTCATAAAATCAAAACAGTATGATGTGTTCTTCCTTGTTACTTCCTTCACAGCTGACACTAACATGGTCATGCAGAATGTAAATTTTACACAGAATCCATTAAAACAATTCAATTCAGTTAATTCATTTTCATGTGCTAATATTTATTATTTAAGTATGAACTGTATGCAACCAGTGATTTGAATCTACTGAAAATAATCATCTTAAATGGCACCTCAACAATAGCTCTATTTTTGACATTACTGATTGATAATAAATTTATTCACCAATGACAAATACAAACTTTCAAAGCATTACAGTATGATTTAATGAAGCTTTTGGGAGCACAGAATCAGATTGTGGAAAGTATAAAAATTGACTGAGTGTTTAGATATTCCAGGCATGTTAACAGCTAAGGTCATTAGTCCCATAATCACAGTACATGTTTTATTGCAGGACAAAGCTCTAATCTTCTCTGCTGGCTGGTGAAATCTAGCCCTGACCTACAGCGGCTTGGTGGGTTTTTCCTCAGCCAGGTATCTCCCACCAGCATGGCACCACCCCAGCCAGGACAAGCTCTAAGCTCCTCACATTTGTGATAGTGTAGTGCATGTGAGTGAAAATAACGGGTGAGGATAGGACAAGGAAGAGGAAGGAAACGCATGGTCCATTTGTTAGGGTACTGCTCTGGCATTCCCTGGTGATGATTAGAGAAACAATGCAAAAATACGGATCAGAGCAGCCGGCCACTAGAATTCTCCTTCAGGCAGGGGCTGAACTTGACTCAGCTATGTAGCTAGTGTCGAAAATCCTGCCATTGTTAGGACTTGAACCCTCGGACCTCCTGGTCAAAGGCACTGCAATGACATCAGTTGATGCTCTGAGCCATCTTTGCCAGTAAATATTTCATGAATGATCCATTCTTCAGCTGTGAAAATAGTAATCAAATAGTTCAACTTGCCCATGGTAGCTTGTACATGTTTCAACACCACTGACATCTCTGAAAATATACAGTACTACACTATCTTACATTTTCTTCTTAAAGCAATATTCTAATATAATAAAAAACTATTTTTGTTTATTTCTTGCTTGATCGTCCTTATTTGAATCGGGCAAATTATCTATTAAAAAGTTACTTTCTACAAAATTAATAAATTGAATGAAATTAAGGAGGAATTTCTGACATTGCATTCACACAATTCACTGTTCTAAACAGTTCTACAGGTGTAGATGTTCAAGCATTTACGACAATTTGACATTTTCATGTCTTCTTTACATGTCTCAACTTTGATAAGAATAAAATTCAAATAAATTAACAACAGAAAGAGTACTCTCTTCAGTTTATTCAACAATTTGGAGTAAAATTATCAAAAAACTGCTAAACTCAGGCATAAAAATTCAGATATTATTACTGGTATTGGATTTTTATTTGGGAACAGGAAGAGAGGAGGAGGAGAAGTATATTCTAAGTTAACATACAAACCTCAATAAATGCTGGCCTGGATAGCTGAGGCCGCTAAGACTGAAGAGCCCTAGTTGCCTCGGATCGAAGGGTTGCGGGTTCGAATCCCACCTCAGGCATGGATATTTGTGTGTATGTAAATGTTGTCCTTATGTGTTCTCCTTACAATTAAGTTAAAAATCAATAAATGACCAAGGAGTTAAAAAGCGACCAAAACACACACACACTCAATAACGATATCCATTAAACAGTCACATTGTTAAAAAGATATTAAATGTTTTTTAATCAAATAAAAGAACAAAAAGGTACAATAAATAAAATTTGTCTGAAAGTAAAAGGTTTGCTCTAACAATTAATTCTGATTTCAAATTCATACGGTTAAGAAATTACTATTTCTTGTATAATCTTGCAGATAATATAAGTAGTATTTAGGAAGGTAAAGGGAAGTTCAAAAGTAACTACAAATAAATAACAAAATATGTCCATAAAAAAATTTAATATTTGTGCATTACCAATCCTTTATAACCAGTATTATCTCACTAAACATGACAAAAATACAATATATGTATTGTCAATGCACATATTTTTTCAATTTTATTCATGATCTGATTTGATCTACTGGTTTAAAATGGTTCACAACATTTACAGTCCAATCACTTTCAACACCTTTAGTAAATTCACGAATAAAGCGATAGTTGCAAAGATGAAGTTTATCTTGATATTCAGGCAGCATCCCTAAATTTAATGGAGGATTTATATCTTGAGCTTTCATTTCCTTCAAACCATGAAGTATGTGATACACCATTGTAATTTCCACAAATCTTTGCTGATTTTCTAAAATATAATAAAATGTATCTTGGAGATAAAAAGGTGATAACAAAATTTATCATGCAATTAATTATTCAAACAACTTACGGTCATCATCATTGAACATAATTCCAATCTGATAAGGAAATGAAAAATAAATATCTTCTTTATCTACAAACAAATCATGTCTTTGTTCTACTGAGAATAAAGACATGTTTCTTTTTACTTCATTTAAGGCATCTTTAGTCACTAAACCTTCCAAAGAATTGTAATCTCCCCTTGACAAGTAGCTTGATACACACTGCACAGCCTGAAATAATATATTAGTTGAGAATTAAAAAATATAAATGATAAAATAAATAAATTAAAAAAGAATATGCTTCAGAAATCAGCTCACCTGTTTAGAACCTAGAACAAAGTCTGAGAGACGGAACTCTCTATCAAAATATGGAGTAATAATAAAACTAGATAAAATTCTGTTCTTCACAGTTTTAATAACACTAGGCCAGACTATTTCTGGGAAACTCATCAAAGGGGGCAAGCTTTTTGCCGGGTTACCACTTGAATTCCATCTTACTTGTGATATCATAAGCTCTGTTTTCCCTCTATCTTTACTGTAGTGTGTGTATTTTCCTGTATGCAAAATATGACCACTAATATTCTGAGTCCTTTCATTTGCTCCTCTATAGAGTTTACTACAACTACTATACACGAATTTGTGCGATTGTGAGCTCCTTACAGCCTCACAGAAAACATCAAAATTTGGGTACCTATCTTGCCTTGGAACACCCTCGAAGGGGACATTTCTTGCCCCTAAATTAGAAAGTAATCGACGATTTGTGTAAGTACAAAAATGTACTTGTTTTAGACAAATGCGTCTTCTTAAAATTTCACTCAATTTATTGTTTATCACTTGACTCGAACACAAGGAAGCTGCCATCTTTGGCCGTCTTCGGCCATCGGCCAAGTTCAGATGATAGGGAACAAATGACTGTGATAACGCGTCAAAAGCGTATAGGGTTTTACACAGATCCCGTTGGCTTTCTGAAAATTGGTGTTCAGAAATTGGAAATAAGCGATTGAAGATTTAAATATAAAGATCAGTGTTTTGAAGAGAAAATGACAAAACTTTTGCTCGCTTCAATTGTTATGTTCAAACAAATGAGTTTCTTAACCAGTACCAATGATTCGTCTGTGTACATTTAGTATGTTTAACATGAACATTGCTTACTTTTATTATGCAAAGTTTAAGTTATGAATTCAAAATACAGCTTTCTTTCATTTAAGACATTTTCTCTAAACTTTGGCAAATATTTATTTAATTCAAAAGGGTTATGGGCGAACTGAAAATATTGACAGGTATCAGGCGTGTCAGCTGACTCTTGTCATCTCGTAGGAAAGGCATGGAATGATAGATAATTTACACGATTTCTTTATATTCATGACATGGAGGAAAGATTTATAAAGCTCTGCAATGTTTCAAATTGCATTCCATTGCATGAATATCAGTCAATGAAAATTTCTACAGATGTAAGATATGTATGCATACAGCTGTTGAATAACAAAGCAATGCTGTATTGCCTTTCTAGAAACAATGAATGTACTGAGGGACCTATTTGGGAATGCTCAGATGTCAGAAGGTATATAAATAATTTTAAATATGGTGTATATTTGGTCTGTTATTGGATGTAGAGTCTACTTATTTTTAATTCTTTAGAATTTTTCCTATGATCTATTGTATTGTGAAATTTATTAACAATAATAATAATAATAATAGTATTTGCTTTTGTATTGCTATTTGTATTATTATGTTTAATTTTTCAGGGGATTTGATAGAATTTAATAGAACATCAATGTAACAATGATTTGTAAGAGAAGTGTGTGAAAGTCAATTGAAAATTAAGGGATATCATGTAAAATTTAGAAATTAGAGCTGATGACTATTGCATGTGATTGTTTGAAATAAGATTTCAATTTTGTGTGAGAAGTTTTCTATTATTTCAAGTTAATTCATTTCATATTAAGGTCTTGAATTGTGTTGCTTGTTTTGTCATTTATCAAGGTTTTATTTTTACAGTTGCATTTTCTCAGATGAAGGCAATGAGTTCATGGTCATATCAATTGAAAATTGTTGTAGAATATACAAATTACTTGAAGCCTC
Source organism: Teleogryllus occipitalis (assembly GCA_011170035.1). Classification (NCBI taxonomy): domain Eukaryota; kingdom Metazoa; phylum Arthropoda; class Insecta; order Orthoptera; family Gryllidae; genus Teleogryllus; species Teleogryllus occipitalis. Next base: position 187,573 of record BLKR01000409.1, read on the forward strand.
GATAGTTCTTCTTCGAGAAATTAGTCTGGAAGAACTATCCCTCATTACTGGTGAACTTGACATAGGTATGATATACTCTTAATTTAGTAGGCAATCCTACTATGTTTCAGTGTATGACAGACATTGATATCTCACTTTCATATTTTTAAATTCATTAATATTTTTGAATTTTAAAGCTGTTTCTAATATTCCATTAGTTATTTCATTACTGGATTCATTTTATATTTTCAGTTTACTATTTTTGAATGGAAAGAATCATTGACAATAAAAAATTCTTTGTTTTTGATTTCAGAATTAACGTGTGAAAGTGATGTGCAACTACATAAATTTAACAAAAAGACTGTTATTGTGTTTGTGAATAATGTGTGGTTGGTTATATTCAAATGGGGTAGTGAAGAAGTTCTGTTAGCTCATAATAAAATTGAAATTGCTTCTTGTGTTACCATTAATATTGGACTCAGTGCCATTTACGCATTAACAGCTGGTGGCAATGTATGTATCCTTTAATTGACTATAGAAAAATTAATGATTCCTTAAGTATTCTTTTAAATAATGGCTTGAAATGGTGTTATCAATAATTACTGATATATTTGTGTGACTAATTTATTTGCCTTAATGAGTGATAGCTGCTTATGATCAAAATGATGGAGGGCAACTGGGTGTTGTCCATATTTATGCTATGGTTCCACCATCTCGAGTAATGGATGTCCTTAGTTTTAAATATTTGTCTGTGAACCGTGATGGCACGTCACTTGCAGTATCAGATCGAGCAAGTCAGGTTTTTCTTATAAAAGTGAAAAATGCATTTGCGAAGAATGATGTCAGTGAACATGGAAAGTAAGTACTATTTGTTCAACAAGTGTGTTTGGATATATTCTCAATTTTTTAAAAGTTGTGTTTTCTGTATATAGTTCCAGGTGGGATTGTGGAACCAGTGTTAGGTCATTTGGTTCTGATGTATCCCGACTCACATCTGCAAGCCGTGTTCAGCCAAAAGTGCTGTAGGTTTATGCATAGACTCATATAAATGTAATGTACTTGACATTGTAACATTTTTGTGTAGTGATTGTCAACTTAATATCTCTTTTCCAGTGCAGATACTATTTCTTTAAGTTCATCTATTACCCAAGATACCGGAAATAGCACATCTTATAAAGTGACTTGGAATTCATATATTCAGTCTTTGCAGAAATCGCCATTTCTAGGTTTGAAAATTTTGTGATTTTATTTATATAGTGCTTGAGATCTCTAAGATGTTTTTGAATACTCTCTGCTTTTAAAAGTTAGTTATGTATTTATTCTAAATTGAAGTCTTCAGGCTTTTAAAAACTTTGTGTCAAACATGAACAAATCATCTTGAAGACAATATTTTAAAATTAATGTGTTTTACTGCAACCAGCTTATTTTTGATAAGATGTAACACTTTGAATTAGGTACTTCAGAAGATCAGTATTCGTGTATGCAAAAACTATCTGATCCACCTGCGGGTCTAACAGTAAGAGGTCTTCAACTTGGAAATGGAGAATTGTCAGTGTGGTTCACGGAGCCTGATGCCCAGTCTGGTGGAATTTACTATTTACATGATTTGGTGAATAACACTTGCATTGAACAACCCCTTCCTGATGACACAGTTGTTATTCCTGGTGGATTAGTGGGTCTTAAAGATGCTTTTCTCTCTCCCAGAGGTCTTTTTATGTTCCTTGGGACATTACCCCATGATGTTCTTGTTAGTAAGGTGTGTAATACTTTATTCGCCCCAATATATGATAAAATGTTATAAAAAGTTTTCAAAACATGTTAATTAATAATTTTAGATGCTGCATTGCATGCAGAGAGAATCTTTGGGTCGTTTATTACAAGGTGAGACATGGACAAACCTTATGGTGCCTCTTCCAGCCGTTGTTGTTGCTCTTAAACAACAACAGTTGGATGTTGTTCAATTAGCTTTAAGTCTTCATGTTCATGGTAAGTCATTAATGTTATATTCTTGCATAAACTTCTCTTGTTGTTTCTTTACAATATTAAATTTTAAAATTCTATAATTCTGAAACAGGTTTAAAGAGCTCCTTTTTAAATGTTGCTGAATATGAAGAGAATGGTTGGAAGGATAAAATGAGGAAACTTATGGCGGACTTGGAAGAACTTTTGCTGGTGATACAACAATCCTGCACTGAATATGCTGCAAAACCAGCTCTTCGTGAGCAACTTATTTCATCTACATTAGAGCAAACCAATCGTTTACTTGAGTGCCTTTGTGCAAAGAAATTTACACTTGCATTTGAATTTGCACAACAAATAATGTTACATGTCATCCAACTTAGAAAGCACCTTTTAGGACAATCCATAGCAAGAGAACCAAGGGAAATCAAATGTGAAGATGATGAGTGTCCAACGCAACTGTCTGCAGAATGGCAGAAATGGAACAATATGAGTGATGAAGATGTAATTCAAGATGCTATAATGAAGAACTGTGTTCCTCTTTCTCAAGTATTTTTTATTAAAGTTAGATCTTGGCCTAAAAGTAGCATTCACTCTCAGTATCATAAGTATGTGAACAATTGGGTTTCATCACTTCTTGAAGAGTCAGACTTTGAAAAGGCTGAAATGATTTTATGGATAGTTGTAAGTTAACTTTTCTCTCATTAAATCCTTTAAAATTGAGCAAGTAACTGGATCATTTTATTCACTTCAAGAATAGTTTCTATTCATATATTGAAAAAATTCTCAATATGATGAGTTAATTCAATAATACTTATGAGAATTAATTATTTCATAGACTAAACAGAATAATCATTGTGGAAACTAATGTATGCATGTGCTAGTTGCGTTTTACTTTATTTTGCTTTTGGTATGTGTTTGAACTTTATTTTATACCTTAATGGATTAAAAACATTTTTATTTGTAGGGTAAAGATCCAGATGAAACACTTCTGAGAATTTGTGTGGAAACGGAACATCATAAACTGAGAGATCGACTTGCTCAGCACCTTTCAGAGAAGGGTAATTTTCCTCATGCCGAGATGAATGCACTGAATTTTTTGAAACAAATTGAAGAAATTTTGGATGTAATTGATTTCTCCAGTTTGGGGTAAGTCACAATTCCTTTCTCATTGTCATAAAAGAAGTACTTTGAGCATTTTAAACATTTTCATAAATCGTTCAAATTTTTAATTAATTCAAATAATTTCAACTTTTTCAAGGTTTCTTTGCTTCAATGTAGTTTTCTTTGTATTAAATTAATATTGTTATGGTTGTTTTGCAATGAGACTCTCAGACTCTCAAAGTGCATGATAAATTTGTTTGATTTGTCCAAAATTAATCGTAGAATTCTTCAGAATTGTCACTTTCAAAAAGTTTGTAGGGTTTATTTTCTCATGGATATAATTCTTATTATAGAACAAGAAGAGATGCTAAAGACAAAGTATTTCTCAACATCCATTTAAATGAAGATAAAATACCTCTGTGTGCAGTTTTAGAAAAGTCAGATGAATGGCGACAGTTTGTTTTAATATCTTTATTCTTTAATGTCCCAGGTAAGGACATTACATGGCACATTCACATTCATTTTAATGATTTTTTTTTATACCTAGTTACTTTCTTTATGTATTTTTTATTGTGGAATGATTGGTTTATGTTAACAATTCATTTAACAAATGCAATGCATTTAATTTATTATAAAATTTATTAATACAGTTTATTAAAGTTATTTGATATTTTCATTTATTTACTTTCATGAGATGGGTAACAATTCAGTGAATGAAAGTTAAGGATGCTGTTTTAGGTGCTGGTCATCTGGAACCTGTGTTACAATGTGAATTTGTTTGGCTGTACTTGTTAGAAAACAACCGTGAAGACTTACTTTGCACATGGATTACTTGTGCACTCTCTGAAAGTTCATGGGAAACAATCCCTTTATGTGTAGAAGAATGGGCAGAAAGGCTAAAAGCTATTCCTGTAGTAACTGCTGTTGGGGAATGTAGTTATATTTCAGCAGAAAATTTGTTGAATATTTTCAAAAGATGGCTTATTACTGAGGACATGGTAAATTCTGTCTCTTCTGCTAATGCTATGACGACAATAAAAGAAATAGTTCTGAATCACTTAAGTAGGTGCGTTGTTTCATTTTTAGAGTTCTATTGATATTAACATATAGAATTTCATTATTTTTTAATTCAATGTCACATATTGCTAATTATTTAAAGAAACATAATAATAACTATTTAATAATTTGAATTACAGATTTGGAGTGTTTAGCAGCAGTGAAAAGGAAGATGTAAGAGCTATTTTGAAGCGGACAATCTTTACAGGAAACGTGGACAATTTGGAAAATGTTTTGAACCAAAAATCTGGAAATGTCACTTATACTGGATTTCAAATGTTGCTTACTAAACATTTAATAAATAATGATCTGTATGACATAGCTTTTCCATGCCTTGAAGATTTTGAATATTCTGATAGACTACTGGAAAATTTATGTAATTCTGATCAAGATCATGGCGATTGGCTTCCTTTGTGGCTGACTTTCAGGGACATGAAAAAGAAACCTGAAGACAAAACAGCTATGTATAATGTTATTTTGAAGAATGCTCAGTATCTGTCAAAAGGAGATTTAAAAGTATATTTAAAAGAACATCCAATTGTTGTATTGGCATTGCTGGTTTATGAAGGTAGATCAATGGCAGAAGTTTTTACATCAAATGAAGATATTTCAAACATAGATCGGGCAACTTTGTCTGCTACACTAAATCACTACCCTCTACTGGAGAGAGCTGTCCTTAGCTTTACAAATCCATGTGAAGAGACACCTGATATAACGTTATACCAGTTATTGGAAGGAAATACCCCATTTGATGTTTCCAAGTTGTTTGGATGGCAAAAATCTCACAGGTATAAATAATTTTCTTAAAAAACAAATGTAATTTGAAAAATGTTCAAGTATTTTCCATATTTGTTAACACTGTTGTTTTATGTATTGTTATCCACATCTGGAAAGATTCTCAATTTATTTCCAGGATTGAAGGAGAAGAGTTTCCTCATTTCACATGCCCAAAGCTTGTAGATAAGTATGGTATAGAATACAAGATGACTTATTTGATGTATCTGAAGCTGGCTAGACCGTGTTTTGCAGCATGTAGATTTGTGATAGATCAGTACAAAACTTACGCCACACTTTCACACAAAAGGTGAGGTTAAATATGTTACTGTTTTTCAATAAGAAAGTAATACTGTAACACATTTGGTGAACCGTTTTTCAGAATTAAAGATGCTGTTAATGCTGCTCATGGTCTAGCTTTGCAGAATTTTGATGATGAAGAAATTACTGCATCTTGCCTTGCTTTTACGGAAATACTGGGTGAAGACAGTTGCAAATTAAAAGTTGATTTGTGTTCGGTCAGAAAGATATTTAGCTATCTTCAAAGCAATGGAAAGGAGAATGAAAATATTGAGCAGATTGGTAGGATAAAAAATATTTTTTTTATTTTTGATTTCAATTTGTCATACATCGTCCACCATCTTTTTGTACTGATTTGTTTGCATGTGCAGTTATTAACATGCAATATCTGACATGCAGGTGAAATGTTGTTTGAAATGAGACAGCACAACAGTGAAGCTGCTACCAAACTCCTTCACTTTCTAGAAATAGCTCTGCAAAAAGAAATTAGTCACAGCGTACAAGTAGGAAAGAAATCTATGGAAGAAATTGCACATTGGGGTTTAGCAGTGAAGTTTGCCAGGTCTCATGGGTTGAAGTTACCTGAAGTATTCTTGAGACAACTGACTAGTGAGAATAACCTATTTCTCTTCATGATGTTCATTGAAATTTACAGATATCCTCTACATCAAGTGAGTTGGATAGACATTCTTTTATTTATTTTATTGTTATTATTTTATTATATTTGTATGAAGTTCTTTTTTTCTTGTAGGTAAAAGACCTTTCAAAATCATTTAGTTCTTTGATTCTTCAAGAACATTTGTTTCATGTTCTACAAGTAGAAGTGATAGCTGAAAATAAAGAGGATTCTATTAATTTAGTGGCTCGTGATGCTCGAAAGACACTCTATTCCAAAATTCTTCCCAAGAAATCAAAACTAAAACAAGTAAGTTTATGTATTTCAAAAATATACTTTGGAATTTTTTTTTTCAGTTTTCCATGTCAGGTTTAATTTAATTTTAGTTTTTTCAGGAGGATGCACCGCCTTTGGTGAAACCGAAAAAAATTACCAAACGCAGACGAGAAACAGATCATCCAGATCAGCAGAAGGGAGCAACTGATAAAATGATGGATTTGGCTGCTTCTCTGTCTAGTGGTAGTTCTGGTGAAGAAGCAGTAGGAAGTAGCCTAATTTCTTATGATGTTTGGAGAGTAGATGATAATGTAGATCTATTTCTAGTAGTATTGAAATGTCACAATGCAGAAGATCCATTAAGGGCTTTATTGCATGAAACATATGCATTACAAAACCCAGTTTTGGCTGTTCTTGCTACCTGTTATGATGTGAGTGTCTGCATTTTTACTGTTCGTATTTTTCTTTTGGAAGCACATTTATACACTACTAGCTCCTACTGTTTCAGCTTGGAATGGTTATTCCCTGTTTTTGCGCTTGGATGATTGTCTCATTGCCACACCCAAATTCAGAAAGATTACTCAATGAACTTGGTAAATCTAGCCAAGATCTTGTATGGTCAGAGGATGAAGTTTTAAGAATATTAGAAGAAGCTGTATCATGCAGATTTATCAGAACTCTTCAGCATGGCTGCTGGATATTTTTTCCAGTATGTTGTTTCTCAATTTTTTTTTATCAACTCTTTTAGAATAATTAAATTAGAGGTAAAAAGTGCCTAAGAGATTAAAAGAAATGGGATTCTTGAAATTTTAATTATAGTTGATTCCAGAAAATATTACTTATATAACTAACACTCTCACTTCCATCACAAACCTATCAATAGTAGGATAATGGATCACGGGATCGGTCAATTAATGAATTACATTAGTTTGCCAACATTGACCGATCCCGTGATCCATTATCCTACTACTTATTAACGGTCGTGATTTCTACAATGGTCAAACCTATCAATAGAAATATAATATTAATCCAAGGTCAAATTCAAATAGTAGATCAAAGTCAAGAAGGCGAACAGTATCAGCTGTATCTTTACATTGTTTTTTGTACCATTACACCTCATAATGACACCGTTTTTGTACTGTTATAAAGCAAGCACAAAATCTTTCATTCTGCTGACATACATACAACTCATTTTGTTTATGAACTGAGAACTCTGGTTGTCATGTTCCACGGTCACCATTTGATCATTGGTTGTCTTAGTGTATTGATCCATGTTCACACACTATTGCACATTTTTACTAAACTTGTCCTGTAAAAAGGTTTTCCTGAACTAGTCTGACAAATCTCAACTTGATGGGGAGATAGCTGCATTATGAGATAAGTGTTCAAAAAAAAATTTAAAATTATTGTATTTGTTCTAGGATAACCCCCTAGGTGACTTAATGGATTTTTTGTACGAAGCTATTATTATGAAGGATTTTGAAGAGTGTTTGCTGAGAATGAAATCATTTAAAGCAGCTTTCTTGAATCTTAAAAATAATGTAAGTTAATTAAGAAAAATTTAATTTCTTTTGTTTTTCATTTCACTAATTTTCTTTTCTTTTTGGTGCAACTATTGTTTGTCTAAACCAGTGTTATTATTTCAAGGATATTTCAGTTTTTGTGTTATTGGTTTTGTGTTAATTTTATGGACAAGGCACTGTAAATTTCATTATTTTACATTCTTAGAGAAATGATATGAACCAAGCAATTAGCCATGACATTTAGGCTGGTTTATGAGAAACAAAAACAACAAACAGGACAAAAATAGTTTAATAATAATGTATTAATGTCCGTAAACAGTATTGATCTCACTTGAAAAAAAAATATACCTTGCTTATGTTTACCATTACTTTCCATACCATTGTGTTTCAATCTGTTCCTCAACATGCTTTACTTTCTGAAATGCATACATAGGCGCAAAATACCAACATCTTTTGTTATATTGATTTAACTATATTGAATTTGTTTTTTCACTATGAACAGGAAATGATGATGTTCATTTTTTGTACTAAAATATGTGCACCACAATAATTTTTGTGCCCCTTGCTGTAGTTTGCTTCAGAGAAAATTGCATCTCTTACAGTTCCAAAGATATTTCAAGAATGTACATGCAGTGTGGTCTGTGCTGTATGCTTTTAGAAATGTCTAATTGAAAATCCATTTGCCATGAACATTTAAAGCACATTTCTTAAACTGGAAGGTTTCTTTTGATTTACTAAAAAAAAAAGCACTTTTTAGACCATTCCATTTTTTAACACATTTCTTTGCCCATGCTATGATTATGAATGTATTGGAGTAAAATGTTTTGATTCTAATTCTATTTCCTGGATAATTTATATTGAACTTTGTGCAATTAAAGAAATTTCATCCTGCATACAAAGTTTTTATGTTAATATAACATACATTGCTAAGATTATAAGGGATTTGAAGATAATGTAATAAAATATTTTTTATAATACAAAGACATATTTTAATTGTGAAAGTGCTGCCGTTGTAACTTAATATTTATTTATTTAATTATTATTAATTTTTATTTTAGGATCAAAATCAATCTTTAGATTTTATTAGCAATGGCCTATGGTTAGGTCGTGTGGCTGTGCAACTCACCAAGGCAGCTGTGTCTTTTGCCTTGACATCTCTACAGTTTGTTTTGGAATTTTTAGCTGTGATGCGTGAAGGAAACTTTTTAGATCATCTTCCAGGTAACTTTTTGTTGTAAGGTGGTAATAATGATATACTTTAAAGAGGATTTCATAACTAAATGCTTCCTTGTAGATCCAGATTTAAGGGTAAATATACTTTATAGTCCAAAATTATTCATACTCAGATGAATATTTTGTGAACAGTTTTCTGAACTGTTTAGAAATGTAAATGAAAAAGCTCTTCTTATTCATTATATCTTTTATTGATTTAGAACCTCTTCCTGACTTTGAACTCCTGGAACATGTGTTGAAATGTCTTTCTCTCACTGGTGTGTTTCCTAATATGGCTGCATTGCTAAATCCCGCTAAAAGTTCGGAACATCAGAATGAAGTTAATCGCTGCTTACAGGAGCTTTCTCAAAGCAAACAGTTTTCGTGTGCTTTGCAATTAGCAACAGCAAGTGGCTTGAGTCGAGATCCAGTTCTGATGGCACAGGTTAGATTTCTCTGGTATTTTTCTTGAAATTTACATTTTGTGAAAATGTACATGAAAAATGAAAACAAATTAAATTTTCTAGTGGAGTGATAAATTTGAACAATCCTCTAAGCGACCTTTGGGAAGAGGTTTTTTGGGATTTTGGAAGAAATGTGATGACACATTTCATTCTGAAAAAGTGTATCCACACACTGCTGCTAAATTCTTTCAATTCCATGCTGAGAAATTAACAGATGTGGAAGAAAAGTTTCATGTACTGCAGTTGGCTGTTAGTTGGCTGCAGGAAGCTTTACTTCAAAGTACAGATTTGGGTGCTGTAGATTTCAAAAAGGAAATGGCAACAGTGGAGCTCAAAATGTGGAATTGCTGGCTGCAAGCCCCTTATGAACTTCCAGTAAGAATTTTTTAAATTTTATGTCTAACTGATGTCACATGTTGCAAATGTTTCTATACAAGCTAGTAAAAATATCTTTTGTGCTGATGAAACACTGATGTAATGTTTTTTCACATTTTGCTCTCTAAAAGTATGTGAAATGAAAGTACAACTTCGTATAAATTAGTAATTGTAAAATATATTTTGTATTTTAGTTGAGTACAGAAAATACAAATCCAGAGATGTTGTACTCCACAAAGAATGTCATTTTAGAGCAAGCTGGAGTTTCAGATTTGATTATCTCTTCTGAAATAATTTCTGATGAAGAGAAGCAAAAAGTGCATGTGCTTTTGGGAAAATTACTTGATTTGGGTAGTATGGTTTCTGCTTGTCGTGTGGAAGCAATGTATGGTGTTAAGCATCAAGTGAGTAATAATGATCAGCCTAAATACTTTATTAAAAAAATACTGTAAACATTGTTGACTTTTACAAATAATATGAAGAATGAATTATAAATACTATGGCATTTTGTAGGATTTGCATATTTTATTGTTATGTCTTGGACTGGCAGAGGGTACTGTATCTCCCTATGAATTGACTTCAGAACAACGTTTATTGTTTTCTGAAGTGTCAACTACTCGTACACTCAGCCACAGACGAAGAGCTCTTTTGTCATCAATTTCAACATGTAAGAATTTTTCCATTCATGGGTTGGGAATGGAAAAGAAAAGAAAAAAAGAGCAAAAAAAAATGTAGTACCTTTTTTTAACTTGTTGCATGATTTGACTTACTACCTGAACAATGTTTTGATCATAGAAAATTCTTTTATGAAAAGCAAGTCCTAATTGTTGTCAAAACCAAAAGAGAATTGATTATTTTTTAGCGTAAATAACTACACAACAAACAACTCAGACTTTTTTCCCAGATATTGAATAATTGCAAATAGTTTTCATTTTCAGTATCACACAGTCCTGGCACTAATAGTTTATTGGTGGACTATGTTGAAATTCCCCCAAGAGATCGCCAAGACACATTAACATCTTTAGAGAAACTAACAGGTCGTTTGGAACATGGTATTGCTATTGGTAATCGTGTTGTAATGTGCTATCGTGTGGCAATGAATTTAGATTTGAACTACCTAGTAAGTATTGTGCCAACTTTTTGTCCTATATGTGTTCTGCATTTTAAAAATTTTATTTACTTCTTTAAGGATGTACTGATGATGCGTGAGCCTCTCAACTTACTGAAGACTGCTTTAGCAGATGATTGTCTAAATAAATTCATAGTTGCAAGTGACATTATTACTGCAGCACAGATAAACAGTACAGAAGTTGCTGAATTTATGGCTCGAGAAATTCTTGAAGCTGTGACAAAAAGCAAATTAAAAGGTCAAGTTCATTGATTTTTGAAAATAAGAATGGAGAGAGAAAATTTGTAACAAATATTATCTATTGCAGGTGAAGTCTCTGGAACGACAATGTGGGGCATAGAACTTGAATCATGTTTTCATCTTGTATTGGATGTCTGTAGAGATCAAGCTGCTTTGGGCAACAAGCTTTTGAGTCTTGCCTCTCAAGCAACGTCAAGTAGAGTGCATGCATTCCATGATGGTAAGAAGTTTAGGACAATAATGTTTCAGGACAATACTACCCTAGTCTGTTTCCTTTTTTCTTTCTCTTTTAAACTTTGAATTTCACAATTATTGTTAAAAAATATCATTCGAGATTCAGAAATTTAAAAAAAATAAAAATAAAAATTAAAAAAAAATAATAATAATAAAAAAAATATAAAAAAATTGCAAATGAAGGGGCGTGCCATCACTTAACATTACCACAACTCAAAAGAAGTAATATTTTAGGAGAGTCAGTTAAAGATTTTTGAATCTAAATTGTTACTTCTTTAGAGATACAATAGGGCCATTAAAGATTGAAGTCAACTTTGTGATAACAATTTATCCCACACATTGTAAATAACAAAAAATTGTAACTTAGGTTAATTTCTGAAGTAAAGTGTTGCTTTTTTCAAATAGAATATTGCATTATGTATGTCATGGACCTAGTTAATATCAATCTGTTTTTGTCATCAGTGGTAAACATAAATAGAAGTTTCAAAGAGAAGTTTCACATCCTTGAATTTCCCTTACATTTCTCTGGTCTTAGGATCTTTCAGTCACCTGATCTCTGGATACTGGAATGAGATAATTTCAAGTAAAGAATAAAGACTAATTCCTCATGTGAAAGCATCTGTAAAATTCAGATCAGGGAAAATCAAAATGAAAACTAAAAGATAAATAATATAATCAAGCTTAATTTTTTTTCTCGCTTTAATTTGGAAAGGAAACAAACTTCCAACATGTAATGAATGTTATATAAATATTCAGCCTTATAGATAACATTCGTTGCCACACGGTAATATTTAAAGAAAAATTTTAAATAGTTTCTTGTTTCTACTAGTCCCTTTAGAACCATAAAATTCTGCAAAAAACCATGCAGGTCATTGTATTAAAAAATTATGCATATATTCCAGGAAATTAATAAAAAGATGGTAAATTAAAATTAAATATCCAAAATTGCACTAACTTATTAATTCAGAATATGAAGATAATTTTGAAGTAACCAGAATGAAGAATACTATTACATTCTGAAATGTGATTATCTTTTCTTATGCTAGTTTGCACATCAAATGAACGTTTTTCATTGTTGAGAAAGCAGAAAAATGGCATTTTTTGAGATGTGATAGTCATCATCTTCCATGAATGTAGTTTCTGAGCACTATAATTAATAATTCTACTATATTAATAAACTAAAATAGACTGAAACATATTCATAATTTTTGAAGTTTTTGTTAAGACTTTGTATCAATTTTTATGATTTTCAAGAAATCTGTGAACAGATAGTTGTGTTTATTGTATATATTCAAAAATTATTTATGAACATTATATCCTTGCAGGTAGTGAAGTAGTTTGTGCATTTGTAAAATGGGAGGTGGATTTACATAAATAAAAATGTTTCTCTGTTATTCTCTTACAGCCCATGTGATTGCAGTAGAACTTGTTATTCATGCCCACAACTGCTTTGTTGCTGCACTGAATATGGAAGGTATTGGTTCTGTGCTTCAGATGTGTCAGACTATTACAACTAGACTTCTAAAGAAAGAAGAATGGGGTTTAATGGTAATGTACTCATGAGAAACCGTAGGAGGTTTAGATTAGAAATAATACCAATTTTTGTACAAATATTGTAATGTTTTTTATAAAACTATCTGAGAAGCAATGAAATGTTACTGATATTCCAGGTCCGTCTATTGACTGGTGTGGAAAGATATACAGAAATGAGTTATATTTTTAAAATTCTGTATGATCATGAACAGTTTGAATTTCTTCTTGCAAAAGGATTGGACAAGGTTAATTAATTTGATTACGTATTTGTGTTGGCAGATAATTTTTGTATAGTTTAGTTTCTGTGAATTTATTTCAAACTTGTTTTTAGGTAAAAGGACTTAAAGTAGCAGTTATAGATTTTCTGAAGAAGCGTTGCCCTGGAGATAGGAAACTTTATGAAATGGTCACTTTACGGTTTGGTATGTTTGAAGAAGTGGCTGTTCTTTGGGAGAGTGATGGATTAGCTGAGGAGGAAGCAGTATTAAAGTTAATTTTGAAAGATCAAAATGGTACTAATTATTCTCTTCTTCCTCATAATGAGGTGGTGAAGAGACATCTAATGAATGCTATGGACTGCTTCAAACATGCAGCGGAATTTTTCATCAAGGTGGGTCAATTTTAATTTTGGAATAATATTTATTATTGGTTTTTATTACATTTATGAATTATTATTTTGATAGTGTTGCTCTTCTTAAAATGTATAAATTTCAATAGTATGGCTTTCAATAGTATTGCAATAAATACATACAGAAGAGAATAAAAATGCATTGTCATCAGGGGCGTCCAGAGGGTGGTGCAGCTAGGGTAACTTGCCCCAGGCCCCCATTTAAGTGGGGCCCCAAAAATTTATTCAAATTGTATTTCCTTCAATACGTTTTTTGAAGAAGAAAAGAAAAGAAAAGGAAAAGAAAAAGAAGAAAAAACCTGTAGTTGGAATATGATTCACTTTAAAATATATTAATAATTAACGATAATAAATAAGGAGAACTTTAGTTGGAAATATCCCAATTCTACTGCATCAGACCCTTTGTTTTCACTGGACACCCCTAATTGTCACATTACATTTTATATATAATCACTCTTGATTGATTGAAGCATTGGTGACACATCAAATTAATGCAGTACGTTGCTGCATTGTAATACAGTGAGATAAATACATTGTAATGTGTGATTAGTGAAAAATTGTGCTGAAGTTGTCTTTGTCATTATTAACTAGCTAAAGTAATGTTAAGTATTAATAATATACTATTTCTAACAATAGTTATAGCTAATATATTACATATATTAAGATTAGTAAAACTTGCCCATTGCAGAAACTCAAGGGACCAGTATTTTTTTCCATATTAGACAAGATTCTGCATTATGCAATGTAGTACTGTAGAATATATGTTTGGCAGGACTGCGACTTATGTTCACATTAGACAGATTTCTGCATTATACACGCTCCACATTGAGCAAGTTTTACTGTATTTCTGTATTATAATTGACCACATTTGACTATAATATTATTACAATTGAGGCAAAAACAGGAAATTCTGAATTATAAAATATTTACAATAGTGTAATAACAATAATATGTTATGTTAATTATTTAATTTACATTGCATAAATTATTGAATTATATAAAATATTTACTGTGTTGTAATAACAGAAATATAGAATGGTGTGTTTGAGATTCAAATGATATGCTGCACATTTTTGCTTTGTCATGTTATTACAATTAATTTTTAATTTTTGTTTCTACTGACAAGTATTCATTTACCAAATAAAAACAATTGTCCAGCAAGAATTTGTAAACTATTATTTTAAAGTATCTTGCATCTTTAATGTAGTGAGGAATTTGATTGAATAGACTTAGTCCCATATAATCAGTACTTTGCTCATAAAGTTTGGATCTGTGAGGTGTTAAATAAATTTGGACTTGATATATTCTTCTTTTTCTTACTTTTTAAATTATAGACAGACAATTATTAAACTATTGGTAGAATTATTTATTTATATTGTTAAAGTGTTCATAAAACATCTCAGAAAACATTTGTTTCCATCATCAGATACTGCAAAGAAAAAATATTTATAATAAGATGATTTTTGATATACATGAAATGTTAGTAATCTCAGTTACCAGAGGATGAAGTACAAGGTAAAAGAAAGTAAATGATAAAAACTGTTTATGTTAAGAAAATGAACAGTCATGGAAAACAAATGCATGTGTGCAGGGCATGCATTTTGACGCTTTTGTTTCTGGGTGGGTGTGATACATGCCTGTGTGCATGCATGGCTGTGCGTGCGTGTGTGTGCATGTTAAATTCTGTCCCCTATTCAGTAACCAGTGAGATTAGAGCTGGTTACTTAAACACATTTAATAAATTCAAGTGTTTTAAGCTCTTATTATATTCATGACAATTTAAATACTTAATTTAACCACAAAGATTGTCGTACTGTAAGGGAATTGTCATTGAAAAGAGTATATGAGATTATCAATGAAGTATCAAAATGCATGTTTAGTGTTGAAATGAGAATTATAATTTGTATTTTTGGTATGAATTCTTAAAAACATAAACTAAATTAAGAATAATTTCTTTGAGAAAAAAACCTTTACTTAATTATTTTAGGGTGAACTGTTGATACGTGCAACTCATTTGGTACATCATGCTGAATTGGTGGCATTGCAACGCTACTTTATAAATACAGTGTCTCCTGGGCAAGGTGCCCCATTGCTGTTACATTTGAGTTCAGAAGAAGTTACAAATCTGGTGACACACGTTCTTACGTAAGTAATGGAATCTCTTCCCATTATTATTGCTTTATTTTACTTAGTGTGTGTTATTTCTTAATGAAAATAATTCAGTTCTTATACACACTATTGATCTCAAAAGCTTAAGTCTCGTGAATACACGGAAAGTTTGCTTTATTTTCTTTGTACCAGGATTTGTGATTCATCTAAAAAAGAAAAATTCTATCTATTGAAATAAATGGAATAGTGCAATATTAAATAGTGGTACTACAGAATGGCACAGTCTTTCGTGTACTAGTTTTCTAATTTCTTTGGTCTGGGTTAGCTTTTCAGTCATGTCCCACCCTCTTGAAAGCTGCCATCTACTGCCACCCAAAGTACATTTAGCACTATCCCAACTAAATGTTTAAAGAAAAAAAATTGGAGCAGTTTTTGAGAAATTCTTGTTTTTGATGTTTTTTAATATTGCGCATATTTTACTCCATATTCCGCGAAAACTATTAAAATTTTCAAAAAATGTATATAATATGAATGAAAGAACTAATTATGGAGGAGAAATTTTGTTTGAAGGAAAAAATCTCTATCGTCAACTTTTTAGTTGTAGGAAGACACCAAAATATTTTCAGACTTTCAGTTTTTGAAAATTCAGAGATGACCTTTGGAGATAGTGGACTTCCGTCACAATTATAAGTGTATTTTACTCTATCTTTTTTAAATTATAGAACGTCAAGTGAGGCCAGGTTGACAGGGTTTTATTCAGTTTGGAAAAAATCCTACACATAGTTTAGGCAATAATGTTGTTGACAGACAGATGGACTGACTCTTTGAAAAAAACACTTTTTTGGTATTGCGGGACCCCAAAACATGTATTTCTGTTGAAATCTCAAAACAAATTTTCCACAGTGTTACATAACTTTATTACTCTGTGTTATTATATTACTCTATATATACGTATGCATACAAGATATTCTTTATTAATATTGTGGGAGACCTTTTGGCTATGGGAGTCAATCACTTTATAATCATTTTTAATTCTGATTCCTGGTAACTTAAAAGAGGGTTTTGAGGCTGAAATTTAGGAATTATATTTTGAATAACTTTCATTTTTTTTATTGCTTCTGTTACAGATTTCCCCAGGGTTATTTAGTGGTCAGAGCTTATGATCACCCTGTAGACTGGGCTGCAGCACTTTATCAGCATTGCATTTTAAAAGGGGATGAATCTTATTTTACTGCCTTTACGACAAGTATTCCTTTGAATTCATCAATGGTGGAAGATGTTGTTAGAAGGTAAATATAATCATTGAATAACTTGCCAAGTTTTCTGTGGTTGTAATGAAGTTAATTAATGTGATTAATTTTAATGTAATCATTCACAGAAGTAAAGCATTGCATTCATGTTCATGAATACATAAAGTATAATATGGATTATACAAACTTCATGTGTATGATGTGTAATGTCAAGTATAACAATTCATTTACAGTGTAAGTTTTGCGATTGCTTGCAGAAGATTGATAGAAGAATACAATATGTTTTTAATTATAACTATAAATCATTTTAGATTTCTTAATATCACATATTCTATACTGATTTACAATGACATACAATGAAAGGAAATGAAAATTGAAGTTTGTTTGCAATCTTATGCTGAAGACCCAAGATGAAATTATTCATAAATAATTTCTATCTTGTGGCATACAATATTTGTGTGTGGGTTTTGAAAAGAATGGAATCTTTACGAGTACAGATCTAGAGCCCTCCTTTATGGGTATTACTTATTTTACCTTTATGCTTGGTTTACTAAGAGATAATTTTATACACTGTGGCTCACCCTAAGGAAGATCTTGGGGCCCTTCAGACTGGGCACTGAGGGTTCTTCAGACCCCCCAAGAGCCAATGACACTTATTCACAATTATAGTTTTTAGTCATTTTCTTTAGTAATGAAAATCGTATAGTGTCTCAATATAGTGCATTGTAAATAAGTATAGATCAACATATAAAGAGAAATTTTAAATTCAGTCTAATTGAAAACTTCTTTGTAAGAAAACATCAGGTATGCACCTATTGTTCTCCCTAGAACAATCCAGTTGCACTTGCGTTTATATACATTACAAAACTTTTTGTTGATTTTGAGATTGGAATTTTTACTGTTTCTATTCGTAAATGGTTCTTATTGTAGCAATAAGCTGAGCAATTGCTGTTAAATGTGATTGAAATTATCATATCAATGGTAGATTTTTTTTTAAGCCTTACATTGAATAATTACCAATATTTTGAATGGAAATTAGTGCCACCTTTTTTTATTTTTTAACTTCTTCCTGTATATCTTTGTACAATAAATTACCACATTTTTCACACATTTTTAGTGAATAATATCATGATTGTCATTTCCAGGTTTCAAGTTCACAGAAATATTACAGCAGATAATGCTCGAATGATGAAAATGTTTATTGAACAAGTGGACTCATTGGAACTGAAATACCGCCTGGCTAGTCAGCTAGGTTTCCGAGATCTGATAGAAAGTTTATTAAATGGTCCAGAAGATGATGTTGCTTATTTAAAAGATACTGTGTGGCAGCATGGGTTCCGCTCTTAGGGTTCAATGTTAATTTCAATATAATTTACAAGTATTGTCAAGATGTTGATGTTTGAATCAAATAAGATGGAGAAGTTAAGAATTAGGTTTTAAAAGGCTTGATGTCTTTACTCAGGTGTTCATAAGTTACAGAGCTGGTTTAAAGAATCACAGATTCCACCATAAGCCCACTTGTCATAGTTGACATTGTTTAATAAGAAATAAAAAAAATAGTAACAAACATCACCACTGCTGCTATCATCATCATCATTATGAAGAAAATTGAACTTGCATTGGTTGTTACACCTGAAAAAACTACTGTGTACTTAATTTTGAACAAATTTTCAGGACATAAAAGTATATTTTCAGAATTAAGGAGAAAAAACGCATGCAAAATCATGCTTGTTGGCAGATTAATAACAAAATAATTTTTGTAATATTCCTAAAAGTAACTGAAATGTAGCCGGAGTTTCTTGCTGTTATTTGTTTGTATAATCATAGAATTCTCTTTGTATAATTTTTATGAAATCTATTATTAGAGACACTGTTTGTTACAAAAATAGCTTATAATGATTAAAAATTGTTTTGTAGTCCTGCTAGGCAAATGTTTCCATAAATGCTTAATTATTATAAAAATATCAAATTAAAAACAAAAAAGATTTTTGTATATTTTATATCTCTGAAGAATTTGTAATTTTATAATGTTGATATCACAAAAAAATCGTTTGTGGTGACATGGATTTCTGAACCTTTAAATCAGCCCTTGTCATCTTATTGAAATTTGTACAAAAACTCGTGTGCTTTTCACCAAGATATGCATTGATGTTTAGCTTTACAATGAAGCTTTTGTGTTTTGCAGTGCCTGATTTGAATGCTCTGTACAAGTGCTCATTTCGGTGTTAAAGCAAGTCATACTTCTGTGATAATGCAATATTATATAATTTATATATGTACATATTGATACATTTTGTGTAATATTTGTAACATAAAATATATTTTTAAGTAATATTTTTATTGCTGAATGTCTTCGGACAAGAATGATAATAGTTCAGCAGACATAAATTATAACTCAAATTGTGGCCATATAAACAGGAGGGTCCAATTTATTGTTTGATATAATGACAATACAGTTATTGGTCTTCCTAAGACTTTTTTTGAAGTTAATTACATATGTAATGCTGTTTTTTGCCAAAGAATATATATTATTTATTTTGATTGATGTCTTTTAATAATGACAAATTAATTCTTTTTAATATATGTCTATTGCCTTTTGTACATCTTTATTTTGAACATATTTGTAAGATGCTGTCATAGATGAATATGTTAATCTATGGTGCTATGTTTCAAAAAGGAAGTAATATTTCCAAATTAATTATCTAAAGTTTACAGTGAATTAAGAGTTTATCAAAAGATTATGATAATATACCAACAATCTGGAATAAATAAACTTGATTTACGATTTCAAAAGGTGTGAGAATGTAGTAAATGGGTGGAATAAGAAACGAGTTGTTTTGATTATGGTCACTTTGTTGATATTTAAAATAATAATAATAAACATGACTGATTTGTTTCAATCTTTATCTGACTATTGCATTTTTTGCAATTATTGCATGTATTGCAATGAGGACAGGTGAAATTTGAAAATGATCATTGCCATCATCATTATCATCGTCATCATTGTCTTCGTCATCATTATAGAGAGGAATTTTATGCCCTAAAAAATCATGAAATATGCTTTTAAAAAAATACATTTATGACCTAAAAGTTCTCAAATATGCACTTTAATATGAAATTAAAATTAACAATATTTCATTTTCTGTATTAACCTTTCTTGTTAAAATTCAGGAGAAGCATGTTTGGAATGAAAAGGTATTTTTTGTGCAAACAGAATATAATGGAAAAAATATGGCCATATGGCTTACTTCATGGAAAAAATAATTAAAGTAAATATTCACCTTAATGATGTACATTGTACGTCTTATTGCATTTCTTCCGACTAAAAAAAAAAAAATATCAGGAAATTCCCTACATTTGCATAAGTATTTTATCATCTACAGAAAAGAAAAAAAACAAATTGTGACAAGCTCTTTGTAATTGATGAATACTCACAAATAAATAGATACTAGTGTGAAAAGTTGAAAAATTTTAGAGGTAAGTCTCTATTTTAAGGCAATAAGCAATACATGTACCTATTATTACACAAATATGCACCAACAGGAAAAATTAGCCAAGTATGCACTTACATATTAATCTACATAGCATCCAATTCTAACCAAATGTCAAGAAATTTCACTTAGCTATGCCCTAAAGCAATGGACAAAAATATGCAAAATCATAAAAATCTGCTCCTCTCATCATCTTGAACAGCAGAGTGTTAGCATGAGACAAATGACTTAAAATTATAATTTATGTTATCTAGTAATGACTAGCGGATGGATTTTAATGAAATGTCATTGTTTTCTTTTCACTTTAGAACAATACCTTTTAGTATAAATATTAATTTATACTAAAATATACGACAAACTGAAATGACCCATTTTTTTGTATTTTTGTTGATTTCGACTAATAAGTAATTTTTTAACTTTTTCCGAAATTTTTAAAGCATTTCTCGCTGATTTCATTGATTTTAATGGTATTTGCTTCAAATAATATTAAAGGGATGCAAAAAATGTTCTCCACAGATTTCCTGAGTAGCCAATTTGATTTCTTTGTTGGGAAATTGTAGTGTTAGCTGTTGTGAGTATGCAATCTAAGGTTCCTGTGACACTTATCAGTCCCATTGTCAGTTCAGCCAATTTTGTGATAAGACAGTGATTTCCTGGTAAAGACCAAATTTTTGGCAATGTTTCAGGTCGTCAAAATCCACTCCCCAAGTAATGACGAGCACATATTTAAGCTAATATAGAACTTCAATTAACACACTAGACACACAGAAATAATAAAAGTAACTATCATTCAATAGATGATAACCTTAAATACTTGTAATGTTATTGAGAAGTGTATCCTACCTAAAATTATGTCCGTATCTGTTACAATGCGTTTTTTCTTTCATATCTTTTTTAGGTTGACCATCTGAGATTGCTGTTCATGTAAAGATTGTTAATGGAGTCAAAACCAATCTGAAAATATATCTCTTCCTACTGGTGATGTATTCTTTTTTACAGTGTTTAACATAATTCATATGACTGCAAGTTGAAGCCTTCACAATCCGAGTAAGGCAGGCCTATGAATTCAGTGAAGTTGTGATATCTGGTGTAAGAATATAGGCTTCTCTAATGAGAATGTTCCATTATTCATTTTCACATGCTACATGCCAGGAGAAAAATTGAAGAAAATTCATTGACACTTGACATTAGTTAATGGAGATCATGCATATCCTTTGGCACCATTACCATTGGATTGGATCATTCAAAAATGGCAGGGAGAGTGTCAAAGATGGCTCTTGTTCTGGTTAACCATCCAGAAGCTGTGCTTAACAAGATGAGTCTGTTAACTGAAGGAAATCATCATATAAATCACCAAGATGATAAGTAAAGCGTTTTTCATCAATATAGATAGCATTGACACCACAATCTATCTTCTTCAGGATGAGGAAGGTTATGGAAAATTAGTTCCTCATTCTCTTAGCTCTAAGTAAAAGATGAGAAGTCACATAGTACACTATTATTTGAAATTGTCAATATCAGCTGACAGAGATACGAACAGTGGATTAAAGTTGATTTTAACACTACATCATGTCAAACAAAACCCAAAACTATGTGGTTGGCTAAAATTGATTGCAGGGATTCAACATAATGGGAGTGACATTTTACAGTTTTCTTCTATAATGAAGGACCACTATGGAACTTTGTGCTAATCCTTCTATTTTAAAAAAATTGAAAGAAAGGGGATCAAATTGTGTGTGCTGCTTGTGCATGACAATGCTTCTGCTCACAGACGTGCAGATATGTAGAAAACAAATGAAGAAAACATCCCATCCTACAGTCTTCACCTTCAAGCAAAAAATACATTATATGCTCGAATGTCTTTACAGAGCATATTAACGCATATTAACGGCGTGAGAGATATTTTAAAAAAATGGAAAATTAAAATAAGTTTGTTTTGAAAAACAACAACAAAAGAATACCTTAAAATGATCATGTCATTCAAAACAATACAATTAGCACTACCCGTTTGAAAATTTTGAAGAACAAATTTGGAACCATTTTTGAGAAAATGGCGTTTGTGCGTTTCTGAAAATGGCGGAATTTCGAGCTCATTTTAACAGAACTGTTGAGTTTCCGAGAAACTTTATATGACATTATTTAAAGCACATGAACTCATAAATACAGTAATATGAAAAAATTGCCGCTAGTGTAAATATTAAAGACGTGAGACATGCCAAAAAATTAGTTTTGTAATTTTCTAAAAAACAACAGAATAGAACAATATGGTGGTTATTTCATCTTATAGAGTGCATTTAGCACTATTCCTACCAAAAATTTAAAGAAAAAAATTGCTGCCGTTTTTGAGAAAATCTTGTTTTTGTAATTTTTGAAAATTGCAATGACCTTAATGAAAGAACTAATTATGGACAACAAATTTCATTTGAAGGAAATATCTCTATTTTCAATTTCGTAGGTCTAGTTGTAGGAAGACGCCGAAAAAATCCAAAATTTTGCAATTTTCGAAAATTCAGAGTTGAAGTGAAATCGAGAGTCCGTGAAAATCGGACCTTTACCACCTTTATACGTGTATTTTACTCTATATTTACAAGAAATTTAAAGAAAATATTTGGAACCGTTTTTGAGAAAATTTAGAAAATGTCCGAGGGGCTTTGTGGAAAGCTTCGAGGCAGATCGACTGGGGAATACCAATTTTTAAAAAATATCCTACTATGGTTTAGGCGCAAGTGGTGTTCACAGATGGACTGACGTTAAAAAAAATTACACTTTTCTGGTATCGGTACCCCAAAACGTGCATTTCCGTTGAAATTTTGAAATCGTTTTTTCGCAGCATTACGTAAATTTCTCTATATTGCGTACTTGACTCCGTATGTACCGTGTGTTCCTCCGTATACGAGGAAGTAAAAATGTTTTTCTGAAAGTATAAATTTCATATTTTTAGTATATTTTTCATATTTTTTCAATCAGATAAAATTGTGTTAAATTGACGAAAAAATTAAAATAAAAAAACACAAGTCTGGCAGTAGAAGAGTGTGGGTGGTGGGACGGGGGCCAACAAATCTTTTTTACGTTAATTTATAGTGTAACCACTCATATGTCTTTTAGTTTAGGGGAACTTTTTACTATCGTATGCGGGGACCCTTTGCCCCCCCCCCCCAATAAAAGATTCAAAATACCGCCTCTGAGTCTTCACCTTGTATTATATTTCTTCTAGTTGTTCCCGGGAGAGAAGCTCAGGGCATTAACTGATGTGACTGTAGTGCCTCTAACCGGGAAGTCCTAGGTCCGAGTCCCGACGCGCAATGTGTGATCAATTTTGCATCGCTAGGTGAAAAAAAAATTTTCTCGTAATCTGGAGGGCTCGCGAAGAGCGAAATTTGGCTCAGAGACTCAGGAGATCAATCAAAATTAACTGAAACATGTATATGACCCTTCTAAAGAATGCACTGTAACGATGTTTAGCAAGAAAATTTACGTACACATTTTTTGTCGCAATTGAAAATGGCAATTACTTTTTGAGGAAAGAGAATGAGATGATAATACTATATAGTCATTTGTATAAACAATAGCTTAAACTTTCACCGTACGCGTCATTGGCACTCCCATAGGTAGACGCATGCAGCTCTTAGTGCTGCGCCGACGAAATATATACTCCCTCCGAGAACTCCCTCCGCTTGTAGGTGCTGTGACCTCCACTTCCACCACAACCTCATTTCCAAATCATCAGCAAGTTTTTCTCCGTCTTTCCATTACAAATTTTCAAAATATTTGTAATGATTTCCTCCATTTTTCACAAACGCGTTAAAATGATGTCCAGGATTTCCTGAAGTATAATTTGCGCCAAAGTATCAGTTATAGTAACATCGATTATCCGGATAACATTTCGTATTTGCTTCTAGGCTTTTGAAGTAATGAGGATAGAAAGTTGTGTTTTTTTAGTGCATCGTCTCTTGGCGTTATGTATGCATTATGAGTTATTTTTATATCCATTATCAAAACTACATAGTGCGTCGTCGGGTGAACAAAATTCCGGACGTGTTTACGTTTGAATCTGCTGCGCGATTCTTACTACTCTGTGTTCTAGGAGTGCTAGTTGAGGCCTGTCCTATGACTTCGGCAATCTCTTTTTGATCACTTAATCGGAAACTACGCCTAACGTCATTTGGCAGCCTAGAGGCGTTTTTTCTGATATCATGTCGCTGATCTTTCACTTCTTTCCTGCTTCGCTGCTTTCGTGAAAGAGCTTTTTAGGCCTTCCTCGTCTCGTAGTAGGGGGTTTCGAACGTACCCAGAACTCCTCACTGAGCTTTCCAGAGAAATTTACTTGACAGCTTTGTTTCTATACGGTGATACGCTTCCAACGCTTTGCGAGATTGCAACAGAATGCCTTAATTTTCGTCTGCATTTCTTCCTCAGTTGACTTCAAGACTTCAAGTCCCAAGCGTGGTGTGATGTAATTAAATTATTTTTATTTTCTGATGCGAAGTCATTCTGAATGCCAACTCCTCTACGCACGAACTCGAACAATTCTCCCGGGTGGTAACGACATGCGAGAGTGCAGTTCCTACAGAAGAGCATATCTTGCATCTCACAAAGATTCGGATAGTAGCACGAAATATTGTACCAGCGCAGAAAGAAGACATGTGATAATGAGTTAGTACAATTTTCAAAGCAGTAATATGTGAGCTCTCTCTGTCTCTCTTTTTTTCTTTTAGGAGATACACAAGCTTTGTATCGTGCAAAATCAGTCTAAATAAAGGATGTTGTTAAAATTAGTGTTTTTATCAGTATAATTTTCTGAAATACCATTACCAGCAAGAGACATACCTGCATCAGTTTGTTCGGTGAAGACGCAGTCGAATTTCAGCTTGCAGAGGAACAATAATGACATACTCAAGCTTGCTGAATCGTCAATGGAGATGGGTGAGCTGAGGCGCACCGACGGCTGACTTTCGAACATTGCTACATCATGCCCATCGCTGTCGGTGTATTCTCAAGCACATTTTCTTATGCTCTGGTTTATGTACTTCGAAGTCACATCGATTTTAGTCAGTTTCAAAAAAGTTGATTTTTGTCCAGCTAACGACGCGAATTTGATCAGTGTGCGCCGGTGACAGGGTTGAATTTAGTCGCTGACTGGAGGGGAATTCTATCGGCCGGCTGCTCTGATCGATAGTTCCCCGTGTTTCTCCTATCAATACCAGGCGAATGTTAAAGCAGAACCCTGACAATCGGGCCACGAACCTCGCGCGATCTTTCTTTCCCCTTCCTTGTCCCATTCTTACTTACACTAACATGCTGAGAGACCGGTCGGAAGCATGATTGTCCCAGCTGGGGCGGTGCCGCCCTGGTGGGAGATACCTGGTTGGGAAAACCTTGCTAACCGACAGAAATCTCACAATCCAGCGGAGGAAGATCACGCCACCACCGCCGCCACCACCACCGCCACCACCACCACCACCACCACCACCACCACCACCGAAGAATAAACATACACTACACTTGCAGGACAAAGAACTTTACATATAATCCTGCCGGGTTGAGTTTCCCAACTATCAGTATCAGTAACTCATTAGTTCAAAGGATTGAGCCAAAATGTTGGATAGAATTCTTGGGATATTTTAAACAAATTAAAATTGTTTGATTAATTCGGATGCATCCATGTACAAAGTATATTGAAAATTTTCAAAAGCATACGTTATGTTGAAAAATTAAGATTCAACATTAAGTTTGAAGTACGGAATTCCATTCCTAGAATAATCTGAGGCTCCATCGTTACCATAGATCATCCGCCGTCCCTGTAATAGATGGTTGCAGTACCTTCAATTATATTTGGAATACGATAGAAAATACTTAAAAGGATTGTGAACATGTATCAATATATTTCGAATATTTTTTAGATTTTAGATGGTCAGTTGCGAAACCTTTTGAATTATTTCCATGATATTATGTTCTGAATATGTATTTGCATCTTTCCCAGTGCTGTTATTTTAAGGCCTTATAAAAATATTACAAGATGTAGAATTGTTTTCAATTGTTTGCCTTAGTATTCTTGTACGAAATTTCAAATTATAATTCCTGATATGGGAAGTATAGTAGGAGAACAGGCCTCTCTGCAAGGAAATAAAAGTTTCACTGGAAAAGTAAATGAATACTGAAAGTCAAATGAAAGTTCCTTCATCAATCAAATGATCTAAAGAAAGAAACTCTCATTTCAGTACAGTGAATCATGATAAAAGGGTTTCACCAAAGTGATGCTTTGAATTGAGGGCACACTCTTTTTGTTTGGTAAGAAAAATGGAATACCGAGTTTCGAGGTTTTCAGTTTTTTAGGGTGATCTATTTCAATTTTTGTTTTTTTCTTAAACTCAAAAAAGAGACGAAAAGTAAAAAAGTATGTAAATTCAAATCCACTCAGAAGGCTGAAGCCCAAGAAGAGACCGAGAAGACCACCAAAAGAACCTGGAATAAGACATTAAGATTCTTTAATCAGTTAATGGAATTATTGTAAAGGCATTGAAAAGGCATTGCATGTCTTACCTAAAAGAGAATACCAACTATACAAAATTGTCCTTCTGTAGTGAGTTGCCATAAAATTGCCGAAGAAGACGTGGAAAACGCTGTGATTGTCAAGTCCCAAAGATTCTCTGTGAAATCGAAGATATTGTAGAAATTAATTTATCTGATGTAATTTCAAATAATTCCAGATGCATGTATCATTCTACGTATTTAACCTTTGAATTCGAATTAACGTCATGGGGTCACAATGACGGACACCGGATTGGTTTTTGTGACTTTTATCTTTGTCTAAGTTAGGAGTTACAGTTTCATCGTTTGGGACTTTTATTATAAAAAAACGTTTCTAAATCTAAGTGGTAGTTTCGTCTCTCAACGCTGTCTGATGTTTTTATCTATTCTATAATTTCTGGGGTTATTCCATCAGGTCCAGCGGCTTTCCCTATTTGGGTTCTCCTCGGGGCTCATTCTACCTCTCCTTCTGTTATTTGGATCCCTTCTTCTTCTGCCCCTTCTGCCTGGTGTCTCTCGCTCACCAGGTTCGAGTAGCCTTCCTCCTCATTTCTATTTCCCAGTGACGTACAGGGTTTCGTGCCTCTTACATCGTCCCGTTCGCCAGTGGTTTACTCTCTAAAGATGTTCTCATAATATTTCTTCCATGTTTGTAATAACTCAGCCTGCCCTGTCCTTAAATTGTTTTTTGAATCCCTAATAATCCTCATCGTTTTCTTATTGTTCCCCTTTAATCCATTGATTACTTGCCAAAAGGAGATTCGTTTTACTCTACTAAAAATTGTTTGATATTTTGTGTTTTTCCTTTTACTTAGATGAAATAAAAGACTGACCAACCTAAATAAGACTGAAAATATGTTTTGTGTATTCATTTTACGAAGGGTGCGTGAATAACCTATGTGAGGCTGAAAAGGAAGTGTTGGACACTTTAATTATGTGATTATTTATTTAATTTTAACACTATACCAATTTGTTTGGGGCCACTTGAACTAATTGGTGACACAAGGGAGATTTTCCTCCCTTAAAAACTCTGGTCAACCTGGAGAACCTGGTCAACGTGGAGGAAGAAAACACAGCAAGTACTTCTTATGCTGTCATGGACGTCGGCTGGCTTGTCTGCCTGAGATACACGGGATGCCGCTCGTAGAGGAGGACATCGCATCGAAAACAAATTTCGAATTGGTCACGAGAAATGAACATGGAAATCATGATGGCCTTTTACCACGTAAACAAGTGCGAAGATACGCCTCGTATAGATTGCAGACGACTTTTCTATAAAGGGTATGAGAGGATTAGACCAAATATGCAACTTACAGAACAAAATGCTGTTGAACAAAATGCTGGTAGAAAATCCATTATCACCAAAGGCTATTTAACACCAACTGAGTTAGAAGGAATCCGTAGGCAGGTTGAGAGTGAATTGAATTTGAGTGACGAAAAAATAGTACAACCAACCCAGAGTACTGCATCAAATGACATTGAGAGTACTTTGAAGCCGCCTCAGATGTAGAAGTGATCCAGGATACTGGACTGAGTGAAGAGGCAGAATGCTTTCAAAGTCTTTTGGAGCTCTACTGAAGTACTCAACCTTCCAGCAGACCACGAATACCTATTTTTAAGAACATCAGAAGGGCCAAATTACAAATAACGAGGACCAACGCCATCTTGGAAAAACACCTGAGCCAATGTTTGGAATTAGAGGAAGTACACCTACCAATATATTGTGCAACGTCAACGGTAATCAAACTTAATGGACAAAATACATACGCACAAAGGAGACAAGTTCAAAGAGGTGTTAAAGGAAAGAAACTGGCCTGAAAGAGGAGACTTGAAATGAGTGTGTATCATTTCAGAGCAAGGGCAGATTTGATTAATGGATTCCTGAAGGGTACCCGCTCCCGAAAAACATTAAAGAAGATAACCGTGATATGTGCTCAGTCAAAAATAAATGTAGAGGATATTAATTGTCAGCAAAGACTTCCAGAACTTAATGATGAGAACCAACAGAAAGCTAAACTGAAAGGAGCACGATTGAAAAGGTATGTAAAAGGTATATAGCAGAAAGAAGCAGAATATTTAAATAAAAACAGGAAATGGTTTTTAGACAACTGGTGTAGGGGTGTCAGACAGATTCGTCTCTAAATCTGGATTTCGGTGTGTTTAAAGATTATTGGCGATCAATTTGGTCGAAAGTGAACATTTTAACCAGAATAGACTGGATCAAGGAAATCGAAGAGCAAAATGCTTCTATATCACATATGTTGGTCACCGGTTTCACGACCGAAGACATACATAGAAATATTAAGAAGACCAATAACTGGAGGTCACCAAGACCAGATGGACTTCAGAATTTTGGTCTGAAGTATTTCACAACAATCCACGAACCATTGGACAGCTGCTTTACAGAAGCATTAAATGACCCGAGTAAGATCTCACTTCATTTTACCGACGGAAATACCTTTTTGATTCTCAAGAAAGATGAAGTCTCACAACCACAAAACTACAGACCAATAACATGTTTGTCTACTATTTATAAATTATTTACATCTTTGATCAATGAAAACATTGATGAGCATTGTGAAAGAAATGGGTTAATACCAGAGGAACAAAAAGGAAGTATTAGAGATGTTCTAGGTTGCAAACACCAACGTATAATATATTCTGTAGTTTTAAAACAATGCCAGAGTAAGCAGAAAAACTTTCACATGTGTTAAATAGATTAATCAAGAGCTTTTGATTCAGTTCCCCATGATTGGTTGATTAGAATACTTGGAATCTACAGGATTTCTTCGAAAATCATAACTCACTTCAGTCATTGTTGCTAACGTGGAGGGTAAATTTGCATGCTAATAAGGAGAAAATATGGACATTAAACGTGGGATATTCCAAGGAGACTCTCTTTCACTCTTATGGTTCTGTCTGGCCTTAAATCCGTTGTTATGGCTGTTAAAGAATAGTACCATTGGCTACAAAATTACTTCATCAGATCATACGACATTAAATTATCTTTTATTTATGGACGACCTGAAGCTTTATGCTGAAAGACATAAAAAACTCTGTTCCTTAATAGATACTACCAAGATATTAGGATGAGCTTCGGTTTGGATAAATGCGCCATTATAAATATACGAAAGAAAGTTGAATACAATTGTTCAAGGCATAGAAGAGCTACAACCTGATGCTGCTTACAAATATCTCGGAATACAACAGAACTTCATCACAGTGAAATTAAACATGAGTTTACTGAGAAGTACAAGAAGAGTGTAACCAAGATACTGAATACGAAACTAGCCGGGAAAAACATAATTACGGTCATCAACAGCTGGGCTGTACCTACGCAGATATAGTTTTCGTATAGTAAAATGGTCTGATACCTCTCCAAATACATTGGCTAGACTTACTAGAGGGCCTCTTACAAAATTAAGATGTCTGCACCCTATCTCTTCAGTGATCCGTTTGTATTTACCAAGAAGAGAAGGTGGTCGAGGGCTACTCAATATTTTTAAACTCTGCAGAACACAAGAACAAAAAATGAGGGACGCTAAACTTAGGTCTGAGGATTCCCTCATGCAGAAGGTGCTGAATGCTGACAATGGATACACACCACTTAATTTAAACAACCAAGGCCCGAATATTATAATACCAACTCTAAAGAAGGAAATACAATATTGGCAACAAATGATACTTCATGGTAAATTTCCAAACTTTCTGTTGGACCCTATAATTGACAAATCTGCGTCCTTAAAGTGATTGAGCAATGGTTACTTGTACCCGAAAATTGAAGATTTTGTAGCAGCAATTCAGGATAGAGTAATAAGAACTAAAAACTATGAAAACATATTTTAAAAACAAGTGATATCTACAAACGTAGAAGATGTAACAACGGAGAGTCTATTGAGCACATATTGGCGGGGTGGAGAACTTTGTCAGAGAATGCATATTTAGGCAGACACAACGAAGTGGCAAAACTCATTCATCGAGAACTAAGAATGAAACTTGGAATGTTGGGGAATAATGCTCCAGCATACTACAAGTATGAACCAGATGCTGTGCTTGTGACGAAGATGCACATCTTATACTGAAATCGGCCTATTATGACGTATAAAACAGTCGATCATAACCGCCCTGACATCCTCATAATAGACAAAGAAAAGAAAACAGCCTCTATAATCGATGTTGCAATCCCTTTGACTCACAACTTGTGGAAGTCCGAAGTAGAAAAATTCAGAAAATATGAGAACATGGCAATTGAATTAAAAAAATATTTGGAAGCTGCACGAGATCTCCCATTTCCCTATGGTTATATCTGTTGAAGGAGTCGTCACCAGGAACTTTAGAAGAAATCTGGAGAATTTATTCATCAGAAATATCTTTGATGAAGCCCTGAAAACTACCCTCCTTCAAACATATCATATTTTCAGAAAATTCTCAAATACGTGACATTCATGTAGGACAGGATGAATTTCCTTCCTGCGCAGTTCGAGCCTAGTTCTATAACATCAATTGGACTGATGAAAGTTTGCCCTGCTTAAGCAGAGAAAGCGTGAAAAATCGAAATAATAATAATAATAATAATAATAATAATAATAATAATAATAATAATAATAATAATATTTCCATGCGGAGTCAATAGATTCTCATCTAGCGCCTCTCCAGGTGGCGGATAGGAGAATGCTCACCATTTATGGAGGGTACTGGGGAAATTAAATCCTCGGGGCGGACCAAAACTATCAACCAAAATCCACTAACGTATGTCTGGTATGTATCGGTTAATGGTCAGAGTCCGTTCGCCTAGATGGTGCGGCTGCAGCATTCTTCTTGATATCAACAATCAAGTCGCCCTTCTCGTAGTCTTTCTCTGAAAGGACCACCACCAAACATACTTTACAACTTGAAACCCAAACTGATGAGAACCCAAGAAATGAATACACTACTCCAGGCACCAGTTGTAAGGCTGGCTCTGCCTGGTCATCGGAACCTAGGGAACCAGGTACATCATGTTACGTCTAAGGTTGAGAACCACAAGTCCTCAAACTTCTTACGCACGAAACACAAACATTTCATCGATACACTTTAATACTAACACTATGCAAACTGGACAAGATTAAACATACAAATTAAACTTACAAGCACACTGCAATAATTCCACATCAAAATACTTGCAATCCAGGAAACGCGATTTACGAAAACCAGTTTGATACAGAAAATTACAGAATCTACAGCAGTTACATACAGAAAACCAGCAGTTAAAAGTAATGAGAACTCAAATAGGACTCAAATAGGACTCAAAAAGGACTCAAAAAGGACTCAGATAGTTGGTTACAGGATTTGCAGTCCATCAGAAATTCGGTCATCGACTTCCATTTCACTTCAGAATGCATATCAATGCTGTCCGTCAAATCGGCTAACAAAGCATATACCTTGATCAAAGCACACACACCCACACTATAACAAGAAGAACCTCCTGAAAGTAGATGACTTCTGAAATGAACTGGAAGAGACGACAAACAAAATTGCCAAGCACCATGTGAAAATCCTATTAGGTAACTATAACGCACAATTAGGATAAGAGAAAAATTCAGGAAAATCACAGGAATCCATACAGTTCACAAGGGAACTAACAAGAATGGGGAAAGATTGATAAACTTTTGCGAAAATTTCGGTCTCATAATCATGTCAAAACAAATCGAGAAAGCCAAGAAATAAAGGATTGGGAGTCGTCCAAAACAATGATGGGTGAATTCCAGATAGACCGTATGGCCATCTCCAAGAGAAACACAGCAGAAATTCTGAATGTGGAAACAAGAAGAGGCTTTTTTGAATTAGAGCACCACCTTCTACAGATGAAGACCAGTTTACAACCCAATAGGAGAGAACCAAAACTAAGAAAGTGTTGAGACCAGTTCCAGAATACTTAAAATGCAACAAGGAAGTCATCTTACAGGAAATTAATCAAATAAATCACACACACTAGACAAAACTTCTGAACGTCCTCAAACCACAATGAAATTGGGACAACATCTGAGGAGAAAATACAGATGGTCTAATTTAATGTGACCAAGCAATGGACGAAAGGATCAAAGTCTGGAAAAACATCAATAGTAAAAAAAAAACAACAGAAAATGGCAATAATTTCTAGAGATTTGAAAGCAAACAATTTGGAGGAAAAAACGTAATTATGACAAAAGGCGATTGGATAGATTAGAACAAGACTTTAAGAAGAATAACACCAGAAATTACTAAAAGGCCTTTAAAGAACACATCGCAGGATACCAGCCGCCTAATCCTTGCTTCATGAAACCAAACGGTTCACTAGAAACCAACACACAGAAGAACTGCCAAATACGCGATGACTATTTCAACAAACTTCTCAACTGCGAAAGGCCCACAGATGATATCTATACTAATAAAAGTAAATTCAACGACGTAGATACCACAAAAAGTAGCGTCTGAACATATATGAAATTTTTACAGGCCCTTCTTCACGATTGTCGCAGTGTCCTCGCAAAGTTTGGTAACCCAACCCAAATACGGAAAATAAATAATTTAAATAATATGTTTGTAGATGGACCGCCGCCAATTTTCACAGCTCGCGTAGAGCACGTGGTTCCTAATACATTCCGCCAGAGCCCAGTAGTGCAGCAGCAAAACTGGTACCTAATTTATTCACTAAAGACTAGTAGGTGCAGACGATAACAAAAATTTCATCTAATAGCAATGTGTGGTAAAATAAAATGAAAGAAAATTATAGTATTTTATTAAAATTTGGACCAATTACGTTAAAAATTATAATCTTAAACACCGTGGTTTATATAAAATTGATCTTTTCCCTCATTCACAAGGATTGAATACGACGAAAGCCCGGGCAACGTCGGGTATTTTGCTAGTTTGCTATAAAACGTCTACACCAAATCCCGACGCTAAACCATCAAACATCAAGGAAATAATGAAAATCATGAAGCCACTGAAAAGCAATAGAGCCCCAGGAGAAGATGTAATTATTGCGGAACTCTGGAAACTAAATGATGAAAGATTAACATAAAAAATCTGCAAGATCATATTAGACATTTGGGAAACCAAACAGATCCCTTCTGAATGGAAATGCACAATCATCCATCCACTTCACAAGAGAGGAGACAAAACAGACCCGAATAATTACAGAGGTATCTCACTTTTGCCGGTCACGTATAAAATTCTTTCAAAAGTTCTCGTGGATGAAGAGACCAGCATCAGGAATTTACAAACACACTAACAAGAGTACTGATACATTCAGGAAAAGGAGAATGCAGTTCTACGGACACATGGATGAATGAAAACATAATTCTAAGGCGGATTCTTACAGTCATCAACTCAGGAAAGGGAAAAACGAAGTGGACATAAGAAGTCGAGGAGGACTCAGACAATCATACATAACAAAAATAATGCATATGATAGAAAAGAATTCAGGAACACTATAAAAAATATACATTTGACACCACAACCCACAATAAGCAAGGATGAAAATGGACAGAGGAGCGAAACAAACAACACAATGAAACATGAAGAAAATTTGGGCCCAAAGAAAACATAAACAATCATCTTAAAGCCATTCAAGTCCAAACGCTCTCTTTAAATGGGAATAATCGAAAATATTATTATTATTATTATTATTATTATTATTATTATTATTATTATTATTATTAACTATAATAATGTCGATCCTGATAGCCGAGATCGATAAGGCAGTGGTATCATGACGAACTCGGACGGAAGGATCGCGGGTTTGAGTCCCGCCTCGGGCATGGGTATGCTTGTGCATATCTGTATGTTTGTGTCGTCCATTCACCGTTCATTATCATCGTTACCCCATATACCATACTCCCAGGAGTAGTCAGGACCTCTTCCACTGGAATAAGACATTCGACGCGTTTCGGTTTGCTGGTGGGAAATGGGCCATTGTTTTGAATTCTAATATAATTAAAAAATCTCACATACTAATTAAGAATGAAAATCTTAAAGCGTCGAAGACGGCACACTAAGCTAGTATTATCAATATTCTTACTCAAATAGTACTCGACTGTTGCTTGCGAGAGTAGCAAGGTCACCACCGTAATCCTCTAAGGGGTAGTAGTAGTTCTCGCAGTCCGGAAGGCAGTCGCACGGAAATTGGAAGGGCTCGTTGTCCAAATCATCAACGGTTCCATTGCGACCAGGGTACATGGTCTGAAGAAGTCCTGTGTGAACAAACATTTGAGATTATTCAATAAGACAACGCAAAAAGGAACAATTGCAAAAAAGATCTTTATTGAAGAAAGAGACGTGGATCTCCGTTGATGGATGTAGTACATCATGCTTTAGAGCTTATTTCAATTCAGATAACATCCTCAAAAACAAGGCATTTTCTGACTTCTCTCGCATTGTATGTATGTATGTGTGTCGCATTGAATGAAAAGTGTGATTGTAAAGAGAATAAAAATAGATATAAATCGATTATTAAATCCTTATTAACAAGCTTTTCTCGCTAACACAGGCCATTAATTATATAAGAAACAATCATATAGGCTGTTTCGCCTATATATATATATATATATATATATATATATATATATATATATATGTATATGTATATATAAACAAGCTCTGTCACACTTATTGCTATAAACCTTTTCAAATAGCGATATGGATCCACATAGCTTTTTGATCGGTACAAGTAAGGGACATCATGTATTTGTAAATCCAGTACTACTATTATTGCTCATTTCCATTTTGTTGTAATACTTAGATGTGTAAGCACATGCAGTAGAATCACGAGATAATTGGGATCGAAACTACCTCGGATGTGATTGGGATAATTCGGAGGTTATTTGGTAAAGAGCCGTAAGAATGAAGTAAAATAATTTTATTTATTCTTTAGTAAGGATTATTAAAGGATGTATGCAGGTACGTTTATTGGTAAAACTGTGTGCATGTATTGCAAATAGCTATATACACAAATCAATAAAACGCATATTTAATTAAAAATTGGAAAAACTTAACCTGTTTTACCTTAAAATAACATTGAACGAGTCTGATGATTATAGAATTTGGGAAAGGCCTCCCGCGCACATGGTTCTGGCTTTGATTTCCCCTGGGCAATTAAGTTCGACTCCAGCACATTGTAACAACCACTATTGCTTCGACACATTTCACACTAATAATATTATTTTATTTCGAAAACTTCACTACCCTGGTATATATGTCAATGATGAAAGATATTCGACACCCATTCCTATTCACAAGAACGTTCGCAAACAGCTGGTCAGCTGCAGCCACGCCGGCTTCCGCGAGACACTACGGGACCTTCATCCAGAACGACCACCTTTACACAAAGAACTCGTCAAATGTACGTTTTGAATCAACAAACCTATTATCAAAGGAAAATAAATTCTCCAAATATCATAAAAAATGCATTGAATATCGTCAATAATTGACTGAACTTGTGTACTTTCAATAACAAGCGAAAATCATAAAACTATGTTGCAGCGAGTGAAACGAAGACAGAATATTGGGATTCCCCTGAGACTCCCTCCGTCGCCGCGCAGCGCTAGACAGCGCCACTAGACTGGTTGCGCCACCAAAAGACCGTATGTTCCCGTGTTAACTCGAAGGGCCAAAGAGAAAATTCAATAAACCAAGTAATACTGCCTAGAGCGTGGTGCAATGCGTGACAAGGCACCAGACACCGGAGAGAGCGCCAGTTGGACGCTCTTTAGTTGAAAACGATTTCTTATACATCGATATTGCTGCAATATCTTGAATATTGAATGTCATTAAAAGGAAAATGTATATTCCTAAGATATTATAACATCTTCATTTTTTGGGGGTTGTGCAACCGTGCAAGCACGAGCAGCTATTGGCACTTAATAATATAGGTGACCTGTTTTGGGTATCTACCAGATATTATCTACCAGTATTATCTACCAGATAGTATCGGAGAAGTAGGGAAGCACGTTGCCGCTGCATTTATCACATTCGTCTGTTAGATCAGATACACGCCTCGTTTTGACGAACGATGTTGAGAGTTTCCATGAACGCGCACATGCGCACAGCGGCTCGACCGCCTAAGAAGTCGCTGCGCGCATGCACGTAAACTGCTGAAATCGTCCAATAAATTAAAGAATTGTGTAAATCGGATCTTAGGCAGGAAAGGGAATTCATTCTATCTGTAGTGCAAAACTGAAGTATTGTTATTTATGTAGCCCGCTCCACTTCTCTCTGCTACAAATCCGCGAACCGTTTCACCTCGTCCACTTTCGCCCCCCCCCTTACGACTCTCGCATCGCCTGAATGTCGTCCACCTTCGCCCACACATTCGTTTTTCGGCGAACAGCGAGCAAATAATCGCCGAATCCTGAGTAGTGTGGATGAGTTGCTTGCTACTTGCCGAGAAACGAGCGTTCGGTGCTCACCCTACCCACCGCGTGTCGGTCTTTCGGACACATCAAAGGAAGCGAGCATTCGCCGAACACATCAGCTGCTCCGGATCGGGCGAGCAGTAGCTGGCTGCTCGGCGAATGCCCAATGTGTGGAGCCGCGTTAAGTTAAGCAACGAGCCAACATTGGCGTTGTCTATGCAGCGATTGTGGCCGGGAGCTCCTAGGATTCCAGTCCCGACAGTGATGGATATTTGATATAACTAGCTACATAACTAGGTCGAATTCAATTGCTGTTTGGAGAATTCTAGCGGCAGGATGTTCTGATCGACAGTTTTCCGGGCATTTTTTCTATCAATACCAGGCGTGACGGAGGAATGCCCCAAACGGGGCCAAGGATCTCACGCGATCTTTCATTCCTCTTCCTTGTACTGTTCTCTCCCGTTACTTACACACTTCCATTACCATGCACTGCACATATCGGGAGAACAGTTGATATCTTAGAGCGTGTCCCTGGATGGAATGGTGTCCCACTGCAGGTGTGTGGAGGACAAATTTCCCCGCAAACCCACAACACCGTCACATCTCGGGATAAAACACTGGTTATACTAACGGCATTAATGAGCATAGCATTTGACGTGGCCGCAAACATCAAGCAATCAATCAACCTTACGGTTCTCGCTCGCATGACCTGCTCGCGACGTCGCCTCTTACGGTTCCATAAAAGCTTCTCGCGGTAACAGAATTTAATTTAAAACGACTATGTATGTGCTGGGGTCGCATCCAAATCCTTGCACTTTTATTACCACACTACAAATGTGTCCATATGGACACGCTGGGCAGTTACGTAATCATTTTCTGCAAAATCTA
Organism: Teleogryllus occipitalis; assembly: GCA_011170035.1. Classification (NCBI taxonomy): domain Eukaryota; kingdom Metazoa; phylum Arthropoda; class Insecta; order Orthoptera; family Gryllidae; genus Teleogryllus; species Teleogryllus occipitalis. The sequence goes on from BLKR01000409.1 coordinate 225,614, forward strand.
GAACACGTTCGAAAATTAATTAATTTGAATAAGATGGTGATGTGAAATGGTTTTATTATTATTGCAACACGACATTGCAAGGGATGGGAAAGCTGCACATCTTTCGGGTAAGCTAAATTAAACGTCTGTTTAACCTCTAGGTAGAGCAGGCATGTCAAGGTCAATGGCAAGGCGACTAGACAAGGCATGTCAAGGTGACGGACAAGGCAGCTTGCTAGAGTTCGCGGGAACTGCATACAGAGCAACTGACGTGATATTTTAAGGTAATGGTAATACAAATAATTCGGGAGTTGCGATACGTCACTGTATACCTGGTCTATGACACTCTTTGGGAGAAGACAGTTGATAAATTCCCCAAATGTATATTAAATCGTTTCGTGTCATTTGACATGCAGGATTCAGCCAAGATCACATAGCGGACAGCTACCGTACCTGTCGCAGGTGGCTTTGGTTTACCACTCCGCCTGCGAGAGAGTACAAAAGTTGCGGCAATAATTCCGAGGTCAGCATTTTCGCTTTTTCTCATATTTAGGAGGTGCCAACTCATCCTTTGATTCACTAGACATTTAAAGCTAAAGAATTGGCCGCTTTTTACGGACAAACTCACGGCAGCAACATATAACACAAAATACCTTCGTTCGTTATATTAGCGCCAGTCAAATGTTTTCCTCTACCACTACCACTGCGCTACTCAAATAGGATCAAAGTGAAATTACGATCAATTTATTTTAAATAATATTCCACGTAAAAATCACTGAGATAAAAGAAATTAAAACTGAACAACGTAATATAATATTAAATGCAATTTTAATGTACCCAATCGAACAAAACATTTACTACAACGGTTCTTAATGATTACCTCTTAACTACCCGAATTACATTTTTCGAAAAATTATATTTATTATGTTCCATGTATTTAAAAAGCATACATATATGAGGCTAAAAATATATTTTGTTGAAAATATTTGTATTTTTTTTAGAAAAACAGTGTCCATATGGACACGCTGGGCAGTTACGTAATCATTTTCTACAAAATCTGGTACACGTTCGAAAATGTTTATTGGTAATAAAAAGAACAATACATTTTATAAACATAGAATAATACAACACTGATTAAACAGAAAGAATTTAAAATAATAAAATAATAATTTAAAGAAATAAAATAATTATTTGAAAAATTGAAATGTAGTGCTGTCATTCGAGAGTATGGTAACTTCAAAACATTCCAAACATAAACCTATATCAAATTTTGCGTACTGCTGACAATGTGCTTGAACGGTTTCTCCTACATCTTATCTTATTTTCAATTTTTATATACTTTATATACTATCAAATCTCGTGTCCTCTGTAACACTTGTTTTATATGTGATGAGAGGATTGGTTGATGTACCTTTTTCTAGATCCATGTACTTTGTGAAACTTGAACAATTTTCCACCTAATATCAAGCTTTGACATTTTTACACATCGTCTTTCTTAAGTTGTCAAGTATTGTGTCTGTGTCATGTTTATATGTCTCTTAACCATGAAAATAGAGTCCAGATCCATTTCTGGTATCTAATGTTTATTTTGTACATGGCAATGTTCTCATCCATCCGGTCTACACTCCCCGATTATTCTATTATTTTCAGCAATTGTGCGAGGCTGTTGAATTTGGATGGCTTTTTATGTTTGTGAATATCTTTTAACTGAGAACACAGGCTCAACACCAGCACATGTTGAAGCTGCAGCATCAACGGTGTTGTCAACCCACTTCACGTCAGTAATTTTCGACTTTACGATGTAATGCACAAAATGCCCCTTGTGTCGGATACTGATCAAATGAAAGAATTATACAATGGGAGTAGAAAAAAATAAAATTAACATTTTGAATCGACAATATCTTGATTTCGCAATCCGTCGCATTAACTTCCTAGGTTCAGGTTAGGTTTAACATACGAAGATTTTTGTCTGCTAAAAGAGCTGCCAACCCGTAAGCGAGTATTTTTAATTTATAAGAATTTGTTGATTTATTTCACATTATTGCTATTGTGAGGAATCATTCCAGGTCCGGGTGGTCACACAAAGCAGATCTACGCTATGCTCATGCTCAGTCTGTCTCGTTTTCATCTGATCACCTCGCTTTCCTCTTTCCCGGCCTCAATAGTGATATCGTACACTCAAGACTCGCTGTCCTCACTTTGAGCATATCTAAAAGACAAATGGCAGAGCGGTGAACGTTCGCGCTGTTACTTTCTGATCACCAATAGCGGGTACTTCCTCACACACACACACACACACACACACACACACACACACACACACACACACACACACACACCACTCATCGGCGTTACCAACTCCCGCCCCATGCTCATGTACAGTCTGTCTCGTTTTCATTTGATCACCTCGCTTTTCTCTTTCCCGGCCTCAATAGTGATATCGTACACTCAAGACTCGCTGTCCCCACTTTGAGCATATCTAAAAGACAAATGGCAGAGCGGTGAACTTCGCGCTGTTACTTTCTGATCACCAATAGCGGGTACTTCCTCACACACACACACACACACACACACACACACACACACACACACACACACACACACACACACTCATCAGCGTTACCAACTCCCGCCCCATGCTCATGTACAGTCTGTCTCGTTTTCATTTGATCACCTCGCTTTCCTCCTTCCCGGCCTCAATAGTGATATCGTACACTCAAGACTCGCTGTCCTCACTTTGAGCATATCTAAAAGACAAATGGCAGAGCGGTCAACGTTCGCACTGTTGCTTTCTGATCACCAATAGCGGGTACTTCCTCACACATACACCCACCCACCCACCCACCCACACACACACACACACACACACACACTCATCGGCGTTACCAACTCCCGCCCCATGCTCATGTACAGTCTGTCTCGTTTTCATTTGATCACCTCGCTTTCCTCCTTCCCGGCCTCAATAGTGATATCGTACACTCAAGACTCGCTGTCCTCACTTTGAGCATATCTAAAAGACAAATGGCAGAGCGGCGAACGTTCGCGCTGTTACTTTCTGATCACCAATAGCGGGTACTTCCTCTCACACACACACACACACACACACACACACACACACACACACACACACACATCGGCGTTACCAACTCCCGCCCCATGCTCATGTACAGTCTGTCTCGTTTTCATTTGATCACCTCGCTTTCCTCCTTCCCGGCCTCAATAGTGATATCGTACACTCAAGACTCGCTGTCCTCACTTTGAGCATATCTAAAAGACAAATGGCAGAGCGGCGAACGTTCGCGCTGTTACTTTCTGATCACCAATAGCGGGTACTTCCTCACACACACACACACACACACACACACACACACACACACACACACACTCATCGGCGTTACCAACTCCCGCCCCATGCTCATGTACAGTCTGTCTCGTTTTCATTTGATCACCTCGCTTTCCTCCTTCCCGGCCTCAATAGTGATATCGTACACTCAAGACTCGCTGTCCTCACTTTGAGCATATCTAAAAGACAAATGGCAGAGCGGCGAACGTTCGCGCTGTTACTTTCTGATCACCAATAGCGGGTACTTCCTCTCACACACACACACACACACACACACACTTATCAGCGTTACCAACGTCCGCGCCATGCTCATACGCCGTCTGTCTCGTTTTCATTTGACTGACCCGCATACTTCAGTCGCCATCCGGCTGAATACGCACGTGCGTGAGAAGCGAGGCAGGGCGTGGCGTTGAGGTTGCAGATAGGCACGGCGCCGTCGTTGGGGTAGAAGAAGGGCGTGCAGCCGCACAGGTCGAAGGTGGCGTTGCGGCGGCACTCCATGACGCAGTTGTCGTTGGAGTAGCGCCGCATGAGCGCGAGCGCGCGCTCGTCGGGGAAGAGGCAGCCGCGCCAGCTGCGCTTGTTCACGGCCACGGAGCGCACGCTGGCCGCCGCCTGCGTCACCCACGGCTGCAGCCCCAAGAACACCTCCGACCCCACCGGCACCGCCTTCTTCATCACCGTCATGCTCGGGTAGTCGTGCGGGTCGTGGATCAGTACCTGCAACAGACGGTTCACCATCCAATGATTGATGGATTGTGCGTGATTCCGGGCGCATCAACTGCGAAGCTAGTTAGTAGTGCACGTTCTTTCCTCGAGAGGTGGCGGTGATCTTCCGCCGCTGGATGACGAGATCCGGCGCCGACCTACCGTCGGCTAGCGGAAATCCCTAACCAGGTATCTCTCACCAGCGAGGTACCGCCCCTGCCGGGACAAGTTCTAAGCTCCCGACCGGTCTCCCGACATGACTGGTAGTGTATGTGTAGTGCGTGTTAGTGTGTGTGTAAGTAGGGGGTGAGGATAGGACAAGGAAGAAAAAGGAAAGATCGCGCGCAGTCCGTGACCTGTTTGTTAGGGCACTGCTCCGGCATGCGCCTAGTGTTGATCGGAGAAACCACGGAAAACTACCAATTAGAGCAGCTGACCGCTAGATTTCTCCTCCACACAGAAACTGAATTTGACTTAGCTGATGAGTTAGTATCGAAAATTCACCGTCGACATTCACTTGTGATTGTCGCATGGTATGAAGGATTTTAGGTGTATCAGAATAAAGGTTACGAACTTGTAGGGAACGTAAGGTGTCGTAGACGACCAAATTTGTCTATGAATATATGGTAAATTTCATGTCATGAAGTTACAAATGTGGCATTTACCTCTGATAGGCAGGCAAGTCACCTTGCATTGGTGTAGGGGCGTGCACGAAATCTCTGTGTTTCAGAACGCGAACCATCAAGCACCAGTGAATGATGACTTCCCTACGTATCAGGGACAGAAACAACACGTGTGACTTCCTTACATGGCATTACTCAGTACATATTCATCGGGAAAAAAGTGATCCTCTTCGACCCATAAGAATTTTGTGGAATGGAAGTTTGAAACATTAATTCCAAGACAGGTTGGTTAGTATTTCACGGCCGGCGTAAAAATGGATATTGTTTTTCGGGCTGATGGCCGCGGTCCAGAGCAAATTTCATCTGCTACTCTGTCAGACTGCCCCTCAGCCTCTTCGCATCTGGTGGTGAGCTCCGAAGTAAGGAGGCGAGGGTCGGTGCTTACCTTGACGCCGAACGCCCCCATGACGGAGGCGTGGTACTCCGCTGGCTTGGACTCCACCAGCACCGAGAGGCCGGTCTGCACGCCGGCGGAGCTCACTCGCCGCGGGGGCTTCATCACCATCTCCGCGTCGTGCCTGCCCCGCGCCGCACATGCGACAAGCCACGGCGCATACTACTCGCGCAACTTTTCTTGAACGATAATTGAAGAAATGTGGGCGAAGTGGGGGTATTAGTTACAAAGTTGGCCTCCAGAGTATTTACAGTAATGCCAACCTCCAGAAAATCAAAGTCAACCTGCTACGTGTGCGGCCAGGTCATCGCTCTGGGTAGGCAAAAGCAGGGACACTAGGAGTTTTAGGTGCCTCCTTTGAAGGTCCTGGACCTGCCTCGGCCCTTTCTTTAGATAAAGGTAATAAAGCTGAAAAGAAGTTCTCGACTATGAAACAACTAGCTTTGACTATGAAACAACTAGCTTTTGTTTCGCGCCAACGAAATTTTAATGCTAGGAATGTTGTCATCAGTGCTCACTGCGAGCTTTTGTCTTCAACTGTTTATTGCTCAAGGGAGGGGGAAGCAAGGTTATCGTTCAAAAAAAGTTGCGCGAGTAGTACACTCCGTTTTAAACTTACCCTTAGATTTATTTAACGTGGCGCCTCAAGACCGCGAGCTGGAAGGCGAGGTGCACATTGTCATCCACTCGGTAGCTCCACACCATAAATTTAAATTGAAACGAAGCTCCCGATTGGATAACAGCGTCCCCCTCTTCGGCCAAATCGTGGCCATGAGGCGCCACGTTAAATAAATTGGAGTATAGTGCCCCTTAAAGGTCACGAGCTGGAAAGAGAGGGGGGACACTGTCATCCAACCATTCAAGCTTCAATTCGTAAACTTTAAGATATAGCGAAGCTCCTGACTGGATGGCAGCGTCCCTCTCTCCTTCCAGCTCGTGACCTTGAAGGGACACCATGTTTAAATCTGAGTGTAGCATATGTATGCATGCATGAATACGTGTAAGGAAGGGTTTGTGTAGTTTGGTATATTATTTATTTTTTAATAATATTAATAATAATAATTATTATTATTATTATAGTTTTTGTTGTTGATGTTGTATGACGTATCTATAAAATTCAATTGGAAGTGAAACTGGTCCACATACGGGCTGCTACTATTATTTTCTAGATACCGTGATCTTACGTAAGAGAACAAATTTGATATGGAGGGATCCCACCAACTACGACCCACCCCCATAACTTCTGAACGGTTCGCGATATCGAAATGCAGTTTTAGCTCAACAATGCAGAATCATATGGCAAGTAATAAGTCGCAGACATATTGTTTGACATATTTTTAGTTTTTGAGAATGTATTCATCTTTGGTTTTTTAAATGGAACTATATATTTTTCTCACTAGTAATGGATAGATCATAAAAACAGAAATACAAATACGTACATTTGTTAATAATTTGACATTAGTTTGACTATAAAATTATAACTTCTTATATGAAATTTTAAATTAAACCGACTGATTTTAAATTAAACCGACTTTAAATTTCCTGAAGTAGCCCTTGCAACTGTTTGGGGAAAATGGCCTTTGCGGCGCCGAGAATTATGGAGTGAGGGGGACACAGAGGGGTGGCAGTACTGGCGCAATTACACCAATCCGTAGTCTTGGCATGATGAACAAAGGTACAAACATCAATATTAACGATCAGAATGAAATATTATTTCCATTGATTCATCAGAACTGAACATTTCTTTTACAGTTGAAATTCCAAAGCATCGATTCATAGTGCCACAAAACATTACAGTCAGTTTGCTGGTCCTTGCACACACGACTGCAGATGTGCATTGCTGTTGATGGGGGACACAGAGCATAAGTGTTAATTTATATACATATATGTATTAAGTTTTTCTATATTTATCTATGACTTATTTTAGTTTTGTAACTTTACAATGATAATTTGAATAACAGTAAATAATAACAAAATATCTACCTATTTAAAATCTGTTGAATTATGTGGAAAGATTGTAATGGAAATATTTAACTACTCATTCCTTTTACTTGTATTTGAAATGTTTTAAAACGTTGGCTTGTTCTTAAAGCCTTTAGACATCGAACTCGATTCTTGTTAAATTTGAAAATGAGTTTTATTAGTAATGGTCAATTTCTTTACATTGTTCATTTCAATGAGCAATGCTTTGGAATTTCAATCACTGGAAGAAAAGTTCAATTATGATAAATTCATGGATAAATATCTCATTCTGATCGTTAATATTGACGTTTGTTAAAATGCGTCATTCGTGTCAAGACCACGTGCTGCTCTAATTGTGGCTATATCCCTCATTGCCACACCTCTGACATCTCTCTCGCCGTAACAGTTTCATCTCCGTGAAAGCCACCATCTTCCCCAAAGGCGATAGTTGCAAGAGTTACTAAAGGAAATATTATCCGTTTAATTTAAAATCGCACAGAAATGACAGAAAATATAATTTTATGCTTAAATTACTACCAAAACATTAACAAATGATTTATCATTGTATTCTCCTTTTTGTGATCTATCCATTGCTAGTTAGAAAAATACATAGGTATATTTAAAAAGTCAAAGAATGTTAAATTTCTCGAAAACTAAAACCGGCTTAGGTGGCTCAGGGCATCAATTGAGGTTGCTACAGTGCCTCTGACCGGGAAGTCCTAGGGATCGAGTCCCAACGGTGGAAATGTTTTTTATATTAGCTACATAGCAATATCGAATTATGTCGCTGTCTGGAGGAGAATTCTAGCAGCTGACTACTCTGATCGGTAGTTTTCTGTGGTTTCTCCGACCATCCCCAGGCGAATGCTGGAGCAGTACTCTAACAAACGGACCACGCAATTTTTCCTTCCTTGTCATATCCTTTCCCGTTACTTACACACACACCTAGATACATTACACTACAACACATGCCGGGAGACCAGTCGGGGCTTTTTGCTTGACCCGGTTGGGGTAGAGCCAGGTTTGCTGACGTAGGTCGACGCCGGAACTGGGCAGCTAACAGGGCAAGATCACTGCCACTTCATGCGATAAAACATGCACTACACTTACGAGACGAATGACCCTAGCAATTGACATGTGACTATGTGGCTAGACTCGAAAATCCTGCTACCGTCGGAACTCGAACTCTAGAAACTCCCGATCAGAGGCATTACAGTGATATCATTTGATGAGGCACCTTTGCTAGTGCAAAATTTGGACGCGTGCGGATATGAGTACTGCGACATTACCGCATATTTGTAGAATGACAGGGCAACACCGCGCTGAAGCTCGGTACCGAGAGATACCCGAATGAACGGCCTTTCCACGCCACACGAATTTCTGCACCGCGATGCTCGAAAAGGCGCAACGCGGAGCGTGTTACCACGAAGCCAAAGCGCTGAGCCACGCACTGTGTTACCCTGTTCGTCAAGGAGCGTGTGCATACGGCCACCACCCACGCGCTCAAAGCGGTCGCGCGTGTACTGGCGCAGCTATTGCATTTGGACGCCAGCGCATTGGGATGTGTACTGTGTGCAGAGGAACAATGCGAGCCCTCACAGGTTACCCCATGTGAGAGGGACTTCGAGCAATATTCCTATACGTCTGTAAAATGCATATGTTATAAATGAGTTTCATGTCATATGTAAGGCATGTCAAGATCCTGGGCGAAGTAACTAGCTTTCCAGAGTATCCAGTCATTGTGACTTGAGAAATTGGCGCGTGGTTTAAAAGTGAGGGTTGTTAAAATAGCTCCGGAATGGTGGTACATCCCTGGATACCTGGCCCATCACAGTCTTTTGGAGAAGTCGGTTAACAGCTAAAAGCTATTGGGTCATAAGTAATATTGATTCTCAGTTTTACTTTCTCGTATACATACATATATACGGAGTAATATACGTAGTACAGAGAAAGTTATGTAATGCTACGGAAAATCGATTTCGAGATTTCAACGGAAATACACGTTTTGGGGTTCCCTGATACCGAAAAAGTAGTGTTTTTTTTCCAAAACGTCCGTCCATCTCTCTCTCTGTCTGTCTGTCCGTCCGTCAGTCCCTCCGTCTGTCCGTCCGTCTGACCGTCCGTCTGTCCGTCCGTCCCTCTGTCCGTCCCTCTGTCCGTCCGTCTGTGAACACTACTAGCGCCTAAACCATACGTACGATTTCTTCCAAATTGAAGAATTCCTTGTCGATCTGACTCTAGTTTAAGCTTTGAAATTTTGAAAAACATTCTTTAAAATTTGTGGGTACTTTACATGTAGCTCCCAGGACATTTTCAAATTTTCTGAAAAAGACTCCAATTTTTTTCTTTAATTTCCTTTAAATGAAATGTATTGTGCATTAATAGTTGCTTCAATAACATCATGTACATTTTTTGGAAATATAAGTAGTTTTCGTGCAATAGAGCGTGAAATATTTGCAATTTAAAAAAAATACAAAACAAGATTTTCTCAAAAACGGTTCCAATTTATTTCTTTAAATTTTTGGTAGGGTTAGTCCTAAACGAAACCTATACCATGACATAAACGCCATATTGGTCTACTATTTTGTATTTTCAAAAAATACAAAAATGTAATTTTTTTTACCTATCTCTCGCGTCGGTAATATTTACATTAGAGGCGATTTCTTTACATTATTACATTTTTGAGTATGTGTTTTAAAAAATGTCAAATAATGTGTCTCGAAAACTCAACGGTTTTCTGTAAAAATGAGCTCCAATTTACGAATTTTCAGAAACGCTTAAATGTCCTTTTCCAAAAAATGACTCCAAATTTTTTCTTCAAAATGTATCAATAGATAGTGAAATTGCACTGTTTAATATGTCGTAACATTCATTGTTTGTGTATTCATTTGTTTTTTCCAAACTTTCACAAAAGTAATTTTTTTCAAATATTTCTCACGCCGTTCATATGGACATTTCCATTGATTTGTATGCATTATTTCATTTGTGAGTGGATGTGCTTCAAATGATTTCAAATGAACCTTTTCGAAAACTCAATAGATTTCTGTGAAAAAGAATTTCAAATTTCGCATTTACAGTAGTTTTTAATCGCAATTTTTTAATAACCGCTACAATTTTCAATGAAAATTTCTATTTGGGACGAGTTTGTACTCTTCTTTAATATTCTTGAAGTAATAATTCAGTTGTACTACTAGGAAAGCAAAGAGTTAAGAAAATGTCAAAGAAATGTACTTTGGGCGACGATAGATGGCAGCTGGCCAGAGAATGGAGCAAGACCTTAAAGCCAGACCACACCAAGGAAATTAGAAAACTTTACTACGAGAAAGTCTGTACCATTCTGTACCACCTCTAATTTCTACTAACTCAAAGAAATTATTTATTAAAAGAAAACACTTTAGTCTCGTTTGAAATCGTTAATTGAGAGGATAATTAAACATTCTGAATTGAGAGCATCTTGATTTAGCAATCAAATTTACTTAAGAGGCAATAATTACATTAAATTTCGACGTTCAGGTCAGGCGGTTTTAACAGACAAGAATTATTGTAAGTTGGAAGAGCTGTTCAACCGTACGAGAGACTTGTTTATAGAGACTTGTTAATTTATTTCACTTAATTGCTACATAAAAATTACAATGATTTAATTCCGGCCTTTCCGTTCGCAGAATATTATGGAGTGGTCTTTAGAGAGACCACTGCCAGGGATCGCTAGTGGAGGAACAGACGGCTGCAAAAGAAAAAAATAATTTTTTTTCTCGCAGCGCCGCTGATGACAAAATTTCCGCACGCTTTAGTTTTTAAGCATAGTAAAGAGTAATGGGTGGTGGGTGACTTCTTTTTGCCAAATGTACTTACGCGAGTTAACGGGAAAGAATATAGAAGAGTAATTGCAAAAATTGTGTAACTCCTAATCTGACGTGTAGAATTTTCATATATTTGATGACGACGCTGTTGCGATCGAAATGACATAAGAACAACAAGACATAAGAACAACATTTAATTCTGCAGCAGAAGGTGGAATGCTTTGTTCACTCCAAATGACTCGCTCTGTATATGTATTTAGTAAGCTTGAAAAAATATATTATTGAAATTCCCATGTCAGGAAAATGGTAAAACCAGGGGTTTTTAGAGGGCTATTTATTTAACTGAATTTAAGTTATTCAAATAAATGATGTTAAGAAGACATACAAAAATATTTTGAAGGTTTTTCTTGAACTACTATTACTCCCTAGTATTTAATGTAGGTCTTCATTCTTTCTAAATTTATTTAAATGAGTGCAGACACGACACTTTAGACAGTATCATTTACCCATATCATTACGGCGACCTTACAGGAATGATATAATCTTTTTAACGTAATTTCGCAAGTTTTTGCGACTGTAATACTTGGTTTCAACAACTCTAGTAAGATAAAAAATTGGTTTTTGTATAATATTCCTTAAGATTTATGGATACATTACGATACATTTTTAGAATAGGACGTGCCTGTCAGCAGAAAAATAATTTAAAATGTAATTGGATTTCTCTAATCACTGAGCTATTTGGTGTTATTGCAATGATCAATAATGAAACAATTTCGCGTCTTCTCGACCCGAAAAGACGCTCGTTTGAACTGAATTTGAGAATATTAGCACATGGAAAGTTTTAGTTACGAGAACAAAATCAGAAGAATTAAATTTACGACATACAGCATTATTGTAGACATCAGATGAAATGTTAAAGCACTAAAAACACGATTTAGGCGTGAAAAGGCACTAAAATTACAAATAAAGGGGAATAAAAATAATAAAAACTCAAAATTGAAGATGAAATTCAATAATATATTTCTTTGCACTTTTTTCTAAAATTACGAAGCAAATTATTCAAAACAAACATTATAACACGGGCAAAATAAATGAATTTTTATTCTTGTTGGGCAATTTGTAGATTGACAAATATATAACACTAGCGGAACCCGGCAGACGTTGCTCTCTCTCTTTCTCTCTCTCTCCCACTCCCTCCCTCTCTACCTGCCTCTCTTTGTCTCTCTATTTCTTGCGTCTCTCTCTGTGTTCGTCTGTTTTCGTCTCTCTCTGTTTCCGTCTCTCTCTCTCTCTGCCTCGGTCTCTCTGGGTCTTCATACCTGTCTGTCACCGTCTCTCTGACTCCGTCTCTCCGTCTCCGTTTCTCTGCCTTTGTCTCTCTGTCTCCGTCTCTCTGTCTCCATCTATCTGTCTCCGTATCTCTCTGTCTCCATCCTTCTCTGTTTCCGTCTCTCTCTGTCCTCGCCTCTCTGTCTTCGTCTCTCTCTATTTTCGTCTCTCTGTCTTCGTCTTTCTCTGTCTTCGTCACACTCAGTCTCGGTCTCTTTGTCTCCTCTCTCTTTGCGCATCTATCTCCGTCTCTCTCTCTCTCTCTCTCTCTCTCTCTCTCTCTCTCCTCTCTGCCTTAGTTTTTCTCTCTGTCTTCGTTTTTCTCTCCGTCTCCGTCTCTCTCTCTCTCTGCCTCCGTATCTGTGTCTGTCTGTCTCTCTGTCTATCTCTCTACCTCTCTTTCTGTCTGTCTCTCTATCTCTCTGTATCTTTGTCTCCGTCTCTATTTCTCTGTTTCTTTTTTAACATATTTTTAACAACCGCTCCCCCAATACGTAGTGAAGTCTCGAAAATGTAGAAATGTGTGTGGCAAGTAAGAAGAGTAACTTGAGAATGGCTATAAATAAACTCATATTTGTTATACGTTACTGAGAGTATAGATCCGCAGTGACTCGCGTAGAGTTTGCACGAGATACTGTGCACTCGACGACCTTTACAATGCGAGTGAGACGCTAGCGAGCAGCTATTGCGCAGAAAAGCCATCTAAGCATACTATCGCCGTTCAGAAAATATCGGGTAGCCTTACGCCACCTAGGGATTATAATCGCCCTAAAATGTGTTTTGGTTGAGTTAGTCATTTCTTTAATTGGGTTTCTTGTGTGCTGTCTTACACGAAACAATAAAAGTAGTTTTTGGGGGCTAGAACTACCTGTCGAAAAGGTAGACAGCCAATGTTTTTGAGAAGGCATTTAGAGTAGCCGCCATCCTCCTCAGCAACGTCAGCGGAGTGCACAGATTCTCTACGCTGAGTTCGTTGCCAGCCACCACATTGTTTGCAAACACTCCGGGCCTGCTTAGGAGTCACTGACCGGGAGGCCTAGGGTTTGAGTCCCGATTGAGTGATGGATTAATTAGTGATTCCGGGTGCGTCAGTGGATAAGGTATCTAGTCCTGTAGGTGTAGTGTATGTTTTTTTCTAAAGAGATGCCGATAATCTTGCCTCGCTGGCTGGCGAGATCTGGCGCCGATTTTCCCCTATCAGTTATCTCTCAATACTTACTGTACATCACCCCAGCCGGGACAAGCTCTAAGCTCCCGTCTGTCTCCTGACATTTGACGGTGTTGTAGTGTAGTGCAAGTGAGTGTAAGTAAGGTGTGAGGATAGCTAGTCTTCCGACAGGTATGGTAGACAAGTGCATGTAAGTGGGTTAATAAGGGATTCAATTATCAGGTCAAGGAAGCACAAGGGAAGATCGCGCGCGCGCTCCGTGGCCGTTTATTGGTGTAAGTTCGTGTAAGTAAGAGATGGGGACTCGACAAGAATGATGAAGAAAAAATAGTGCGCGATCAGTTTGTTAGGGTACTGCTCCGGCATTCGCCTGGTGTTGATCGGAGAAACCACGGAAAACTACCGATCAGAGCACCGACCGCAAGAATTTTCCAGAAAGCGGACGAATTCGACCTCACTGACCAGCTAGTGTCAAAAATTGAGTCCCAATGCTGGCAGGGTTATCGGCACTAGCCAGATAGCTGGGTCAAAGTCAGTCTATCTAAAGAAGAAATCTGGGTGACGGCTACTATGATTGGTAGTTTTTCATAGTTTCTCCGATCGACTCCAGTATTATACTGGAACATTGCCGCAACAAACGAGCCACGGAGCGCGGTCGGTATTTCCTTCCTCTTCCTTCCCCTATTAATTTAATCCCTTATTAACAAACAGTTACACTTATATGCACTACATTACCACACATGTCGGTAGACTAGCTAGATAACTGGGACGGATTCAGCCATGCCCTGATGGAGAATTCTAGCGGCTGTCTGCTGTGATCCGTGGTTTGCTCTGATTTCTCCGATCAACACCAGGCGAATACCGGAAATGTACCCTAACAAACTGACCGCGTGTTCTTTCCTTCATCATCTTTGTCGGTTCTCCACCCCTTAATTATACGAACACACGCACTACTCTATCACCTATGTTAAGAGACAAGTAGAGAGATTAGAGCTTGACCTGAGATGTCCCACAGGTGAGATATTCCTGAACGAGGAAAACTCCGCAAGAAAACATGTAGGTCGGCGCCGAATCTCACCATCCAGGGACGAAGATCACCGCCCCTCCCGCGATGAAAACGTGCACTACTTTAATGGGACTAAAGGCGATAGCAATTGATGCGCCCGGAAACACGAAATAATTAAATAATCAAACGAAAATTCAGGGGAAACAGTGAAAATTGAGTCAGCGCCATATATATTTTTTCCTCGGATGACAGGAAAGGAAAATTAAAAATGGCACAGGTTCAATGTTTTTTGTCTTCTCTGAATTTTCGAAAATTGCAAAAATTACAAATATTGCGAGATAGTATGTGCCGTTGAAGCATCATTTGTTTTCAATTGTTTTTTTATTTAAAACGTTTATTTATTTTGCATGATTAAGAAAAAGTCTTTACAAATACATTTCTGAAAGCCAATTCCAAAATTTGTTTTCATTTCCCAACAATTGCTCTTCAAGCAATGGCTGTTTATGAATTAAAACTCAACAATTAAATTGTATTCTTGCAAAACCGTCTTTTTTAAATTGTATTGACTCCCTTTGAATAGCTCCTGCTTCAACCCCTCTCATTGGTCCATGCCTCCGTCGTTTTCATCATCGCCAAAAGATCTAGCCCACCTTCATCATTGTCGTAAAGATCCACGTCTCCGTCACTGTCCTCAACCTTGTGAAGGCCCATACCTCCGTCGCCATCATCATCAAGGGACCTTGCATTCAATTGTTCTAACCTCACGTTTGAAGTACTTTCTTTTTCTCGCACTATTTTTCCACCATATATATTCAAACTCGGTCAAGGGGGATTGCGGGTCGTGAAAAATTCTATTTATTTTTCCTCGGTATCGCTTTTTTATATTTTCCTTTCGTTTTTGTTTGCACCAGCTTGTGCATTCTTTCTGATTTCAAATGAATGCTTCGTTCTCTTCTTGCACTCGCCTCCCCCATCTTAAGCTCCTGCTTCGTCATCCCCGTTTTGGTTCACGCCTCCTCCGTCATCATCCCCGTCTTGGTTCACGCCTCCTCCATCATCATCCCTGTCTTGGTTCACGCCTTCTCCGTCATCATCCCCGTTTTTCAGCCTCCTCCATCAGTCTTGGTTCACGCCTTCTCCGTCATCATCCCCGTTTTAGTTCAAGCCTCCTCCATCATCATCCCTGTCTTGGTTCACGCCTTCTCCGTCATCATCCCTGTCTTGGTTCACGCCTTCTCCGTCATCATCCCCGTCTTGGTTCACGCCTCCTCCGTCATCATCCCCGACTTAGTCACCGTCTGCACCTCGGTCATTCCGTCGCCGTCGTGGTAGTCGTCGTCATAGAAGTCATAGTACAAGTCTTACTCCTCCTCCATATCCACCCAGTCAGCGTCGTCGTCTGGAAATATCAAGAATCAGAATCACATATGTTCAGAATACACACACACACACACACACACACATTCATACACACATGTATGTATGTATATATAATAGAAATAGTTGTACATTTACAATATAATTTAATAATTATAAATCCTATTAACAACACGAATAATAAGTAAAAACTAGTTACTATATTAACTGTTATCTTTGATCCCGGTGAATAAGCTGACAAGTCCTGAAAACTTAATTTCAAAGGGGAGCAAAAAACAACTTTCAACTGATGCTGTAAATCAGGAATTAATGATATTCAAATAAAACAGACACACACACGTGTTTTCATTGGAGTATCATCTTCGTTCGAATAACATTAATCCCTGATTTACTTCAGTTAAAAGTTGTTTCCTGTAAAATTAAGTTTTCATGATTTATCAGCTTATTCACCGCGATCAAAGGTATAATTGTATTCCTTTTGTAGAAATAAAACAGTTGAATGGAATATTATTGAGTTTTCCAGTTGGTTTCTTTATCGAGATTTAATGGGGAACGTGATAATGTGGTAATACATTTTGAATACAATAATTGGAAGAAGAAAAAACTTTTGTGTTGCTCTGAATCCTCTGAAGTAATAACACCTTCGTACCTGCAGTAATAGATCTGAAGTAGAGCGCCCCCATCAAGTAGCCCAGAACTCTCACGGAGTGGAACATCGCTCCGCCTTGTGCCAGCGCCCTCTAGCAAGCTGCCTTCTCTGGAACCAGCGCTGTCTCTGAGGTTACCACTCCGGTCAAGAATGGCGCTGCGCGACAACTGACGTGGAGGCCAACCCAGTGATTGTTAAATTACATTTTTGTCTATGTATTGGGAAGTATTATTAAACTGCTAAGATCATCTGCCCGGGTACTCTATAGGTAGAGAAATGAAGTTGGTAGACTGTCGGCTCGATGAGCAGATTACCATCTACTATCGAGTGTCTTAGACGAAGGCATTTTGGTCTTCAACCACTTCACTAATGTGAACATGGTAAGTTTAAATTAACTTTATCCGGTAACATGTTTTGGTACTATGTTTGATTTGGTTATATCTATTAAAACATCCAGAAACAATGAAACCAGTCAGCTATGCCATTGACTACAATGTGCAATCTTGCCTCAAACGTTTTGTGAGAAATCTGAACAGCAAACGCTACATCAGGGAGGCTTTAGAGCCCGAGCTACTGCCTCTCCTGCAAGCAGCTCCACATGCCATATTTCAACAGGACAATGACTGACCTCGTGTGGTGAGGAATGCGC
The DNA here is from genome assembly GCA_011170035.1 of Teleogryllus occipitalis. Taxonomy (NCBI): domain Eukaryota; kingdom Metazoa; phylum Arthropoda; class Insecta; order Orthoptera; family Gryllidae; genus Teleogryllus; species Teleogryllus occipitalis. Next base: position 242,661 of record BLKR01000409.1, read on the forward strand.
AAGCTCTCTGCGAAAAACGACGGGAACCACTGTTTCCCTGGGCTGCTCGTTCACCTGAGATACCGCCCATCGAACATGCCCTGGATATGACCGGTCGACAACTTGTTCGTTTTGGTCCTCCTGCAACCACTGTTGAAGCTTTGTGGTCACTTATAGAAACAGCGTGGCAGTGGACTTCCCAGCAGCATATCCAGGCTCTCTTTGAATTCATGCCACGACGTCTATAGGTTGTGATGGCAGCGTATGGTGGCTTCACACTGTACTAAATGTTGAAGGTCAAAATGCAGAAATAGTTCTGTAATTTTAATTATTTGCATATTGTGATATTCCTAATCAGTGGAATGAATTTGGTTGTAATACTATTTCTCCTTCTTTGTGTTGCAATTTTCACAAACACCAGTGTATATTTTAAAAAATCAGACCTTTAAGAAAGGTCAGGCCCAATTTTTTTGAAAAAAGGGGTAGTTTTGAGTATTTTTTCTTGGAAGTTAATGCATTTTATAAAAACACCTTTCTCAAAAACAGCTCCCATTTTTTTCTTTAATTTTTTCCATGGATAGAGCAAAAAACGATTAAAAATCGTGCAGGTCTCATTTTCATCAAACACTGAATTTTTAAAAATTGCAAAAGTAAGAAATAATGAAATAAAGTATGTGCTGTTGAGAACCACTAGTTCCTTAATGGTTTACAAGAGGGACAAATGCGTGTTAAACTACTGAAATTTGATCGTTTTCAGTTTAAACATAAATTGACATTAAAACATGTATAAGCTATTAGTGCCTTAATGCGCTCATTTACATTTTTCTTTTACTTTCTCGCTAGCGCTTACGCAGTAGATGGAAAGTTATCTAATGCTGCGCGAAAAAAACGAATATTTTCGGGAGAAAAACTCTTATTACAGTGCCCTAGTAACGAAAAAGTGGATAAATCCAGTTGCCAAATTTTAAAAAAATCCTCTAACATGTTTTGTGGGTCCTTGATACCAAACTAGAGGTGCTACAGAATGGCACAGACTTTATCGTAGTAATGTTTTCTAATTTCCTTAGTGTGGATACGCTTTACGACCTTGCCCCTTCCTGTTGCTAACTGCCATCTATCGTCACCCAAAATAAATTTTGTTTTACAATTTCTCAATTTTTCGGTTTCCTAATAGCAGAACCGAAATGTTACTTCAAGAATATTAAGAAGCGTGACACATCGTCCTGAATAGCAATTTGTATTGAAAAATTTGAAGGCGATTTTAAGAAAATGGCGATTAAGCATTACTGTTAATGCGAAATTTGAAGCTCTTTTCACATGAATCTATTGAGTTTTCTAAAAACTTAATTTAAAGTTACTTGAAACATTTCCTCTCTCAAATGCAATAATGTATACAAATCGACGGAAACGTGTATACCAACGGCGTAAGAGATATTTAAAAAAATATATTTGTGTAATTAAAAAAAAAATAAAAGAATACACCAAAATGAACTTTACGTCATATTAAACTGTGCAATTAGCACTATCCGTTGGAAATGTTTGAAGAAATTATTTAAAGCCATTTTTTGAGAAAATAGCGTTTGAGCGTTTATGAAAATGCGGAATTTTGAGCTCATGTTAATAGAAAACTGTTGAGTTTTCAAGATACGTTATATGACATTATTTCAAGCGCATGTACTCATAAATGTAATAATGCGAACAAATTACCACTAATGTAAATATAACGACGTTGGAGACAAGTAAAAGAAAAATATTTTTTGTAATTTTTGAAAAACAAAAGGATAGAGCAATATGGCTCGATAGTCTTTTAGCACTATTTTGAACTATTATGCATTTAGCACTATCCCTACCAAAAGTTTAAAGAATAAATTTGGTGCCGTTTTGAGAAAATCTCGTTTTTGGTATTATTTAAAATTGCAAAATTGCACGCACTATTGCACGAAAACTATAAATATCTTTAAAAAAATGTACAGTGTCATAATGAAAGAATTAAATATTTTTAACAAATTTCATTTGGAGGAAAAAAGCTCTATCTTCAATTTTATAGTTGCTGGAAGATGCCAAACAAATTCAAACTTTTGCAATTTTTGAAATTTCAGTGTTACCCGTGAAAATCATACCTATTCCACCTTTATAAGTGTATTTTACTCTATTCTTACAAAAAATTTAAGGAAAAAATTTGGAGCCGTTTTTGAGAAAATTTTGAAAAAGTCCGGGGACTTCCTGTAAAGTACACCCAAATTGTAAAGAATGTTTTTCGAAATCTCAAAGCTTCGACTTGAAACAGATAGATAGGGGTTTCTTCAATTTGGAAAAGATCGTATGAATGGTTTAGGCGCTAGTGGTGTTCACGGACGGACAGACAGACGGACGGACGTTTAAAAAAAAAACAACAAAAAAAAAACAATAACACTTTTTCGATATCAAAGAACCACTAAACATCTCTGTTGAAATCTCGAAATCGATTTCCCGAAGCATTACATGACTTTCGCTATATTACATACAATACTCCGTATACGAGAAAGTTTACTAGTGGTGCTACAGAATGGCACAGATTTTCACAGCAGTACCCAAACAAACGGGCCAAAGACCGCGCGCGATCTTTCCTTCCTCTTCCTTGCCCTATCCTCTCCTCTTACACGCACACACTTACACTAACGTGTGCTACGCTACAACGTATTCCTGGAGACTGGTCGGGAGCTTAGAGCTTGTCCCGGCTGGGGCGGTGCTCCGTTGGTGGGAGAGTCCTGGTTAGGGGGAAACCCCGCTAGCCGTCGGTAGGTCGGCGCCGGATCTCGCCACCCAGCAGGGCAAGATCACGGCCATCTCCAGAGAAAAACACACGCACTACACTTACGGGACTAATGACCTACGCTGTTGACGCGCCCGAAATCACTAACCAACCAACCACAACCTTTCTCGGAGTACAATTTTCTAATTTCCTTCCTGTGGGCTTGCTCCATCCTCATGCCAGCTGCCATCTATCGCCGCCCAAAAATACATTTTTTTGAAGTTTTCTCAATTTTTCAGTTTCCTAATAGTAGTTTTGAAATATTACTTTTAAAATATTGTACACTCTCGTCCTAAATGGAAATTTTCGTTGAAAAATGTGGAGCCGTTTTTAAGAAAAATATCGTTTAATCTCTAGTTTACAATTATTAGAATACTACACATTCTTTTATTAAAAAATCAGGCCCGTAAGGATGAAATTGTTTGTTATCATCTTGAAGAACAGAGATTTTACTTTCATTTAAAGTATTTTTGGGCACCGTGGTCGATTCAACGAACATACTACCGTAAATTTTATTTTTCTGTGCTTCATTTGAGGTGGTATCAATAGTATACAAAAAGGCAGTAATAAATTAAGATAAACTAGAACGACTGACGCCGTCATGTTGACAGCAACAACATATTCAGATAATATTTTATTCGTATCTTTATGAAAATGAACAGTAAGTCAATGTGATTACTTGACTTTAAATGTATTTATGATGTATAGTATATGTACAAATTTCGAAGTTACGACGAAAGGTTACTTACGAGTGAGTAGCCGGAATTTTTTGTAATTATTTTGATGTCAATTGCGTATATTCTAATTACTGTATTGATATTATTAGCCAAACGAATGCACATAGTTTTGACAACGATCCGCTGGTAACAGTGCCTTGCTCGTTTCTTGGCTGAATTGTACGTTTTCAAATAGTATCTGAGGTATTAGTAGCGCCCAAAATGCAATATTGCAATATTACGTAGCTATTTCTAATAACGCGAGAAAGTATGTGTTGTTTAGCACCACTAGTTTTTGGATTAATTCCGGCGGCTCAATATTTGTCTTCAATAATTGAAGATCTTTCAGGAGCGTAAAATCCAACAAACGTACTAAACGTACTAAAAAGGTATTACACGGCTCTATCGTAATGCTCGGCCAAAAACGTGTCAATATTCATTCACGTTCAACCATGGTCCCATCGGGAATGTAGATTCCCCCACGACACTACAGCGATCTATTGAATTTTCTTACAAGTATTTTTCGGTACATTTAGCCTTGGGAGATGGTTAAGTAATACATCTAGTTGTGGAGATGTCTAAGAGAGTGCGCCACCACCATCACCACGCTCTGCAAAGCGCGCAGCGGCGAAGTGTTTGAAGGTCAGTCGCTGCGAGTCGCCTGTAATACGATGTAGTGGTTTAATGTAATAGTATCTTTTAAGTACCATTTTTGTTACAATAAAGCTATTGAATAGAAATGTGTCACTTACACTTACATTTGTTAATATTAATCAGGATTTATTATGCAAAGTCACAACTGCTGTCTTCTTATCGTTGAAAATCTCATATTTAAGAGGTGCTCGGCCGAAAAAAACACTATTTTTTTGTTTATTTTTTCCTTAAATCAGCGTTCGATAAGGATATAAATGAGTGGTAAGTGTACCGGATAAAGTTAATTTAAACTTACCATGTTCACATTAGTGAAGTGGTTGAAGACCAAAATGCCTTCGTCTAAGACACTCGATAGTAGATGGTAATCTGCTCATCGAGCCGACAGTCTACCAACTTCATTTCTCTACCTATAGAGTACCCGGGCAGATGATCTTAGCAGTTTAATAATACTTCCCAATACATAGACAAAAATGTAATTTAACAATCACTGGGTTGGCCTCCACGTCAGTTGTCGCGCAGCGCCATTCTTGACCGGAGTGGTAACCTCAGAGACAGCCCTGGTTCCAGAGAAGGCAGCTTGCTAGAGGGCGCTGGCACAAGGCGGAGCGATGTTCCACTCCTTGAGAGTTCTGGGCTACTTGATGGGGGCGCTCTACTTGAGATCTATTAATGCAGGTACGAATGTCTAATATTTCAGAGGATTCAGGACAACACAAAAGATTTACCTGCTTCCAATTATTGAATCTAAAATGCATTGCCTCATCATCACATTCCCCGGATTGAATCTTGATAAAGAAAGGAAAGAAGAAAGGAACTGGAAAGTTAAATAATTTCCCATTCAATTATATAATTTCTAGGAATGTAATAAAGTTATTTTTAAAAACCAATAATGTATTTCCAAAGGCTATTTTTATTTCCTGTTATTATTATTATTATTATTATTATTATTATTATTATTATTATTATTATTATTATTATTATTATTATTATTATTCTTTAATTTCATTATAAATATGTATCTATTTCTATTAAACAACATTCTTGTATTTGGAGCGCGTTTCTGAACCTAAATGTTTATATATATATATATATATATATATATATATATATATATATATATATATATATATATATATATATATATACACACGCACACACACACTTCTAAATACATGTGTGTGTTTCTTGATATTTGCAGATGACGACGACGCGGACTGGGTGGATATGGAGGAGGAGTAAGGCTTGTAACTACTACTATTACTACTATGACGACGACGGCGACGGAATGACGGAGGTCCAGGCGATGACCAAGATGGGGATGATGACGACGGGGGAATGGACTAGTGACGGAATTGATGAAGCAGGAGCTTAAGGCGATGGTGGCGAGTGGAAGATGAAATTGAAGCGCGCATGAGAAGGTAGAATGAAAGCATAAGACGGTGCAAACCAGAAGCGGAAGGAAAGAATAATAAAAAGCGGAACACAGGAAACACAATTGCAGAATTTTTCACAACACGCAATGTTCCACGATCAACTCAGAATGAATGGTGGAAAAATAGCGCGAGAAGAAGTGAGTGCCTCAAACGCAATGTTAGAGCGAGCTGAATGTAAGATTATAGCAATGGATGGCTTCAACGTAGAATGGAAATGACGTCTCCAAAGAGGCAGGGACGAAATTATATTAAATGTACAAATTAAAAAAAAGAAGACTTTTCATAAGTGTATGGATGCAAGAACAGCGAACAATTTAAAGAGGACTATATATTTAGAAAGAATCATACTATAAGAAAATGAGTTGCTTGTTGGGTTTTAATTTATAAATAGCTTTTACATGGAGAACAGTAACCAAAACTGGTGGGAAATGGCAATGAGTTTTGGAATTGGGCTTTCAATAACTTATTTGTAGAGATTTTATGTCAGCATGAAAACTAATTAAATTTTTTTAATAAAAATTCATTTCAAAGTCAAATGTTGCTACAACAAAATATACTTTCGCGCATTATTTCTAAGGTTTCCTATTTTCGACAATTCAGTGAGTCCAATGAAAATCAAACGTTTCAATCAAATGTCATTTTGAAGCGTCCTTTGCTCTTATCCCAAGAAGAAGGAGCAGAAGAAGAAGAAGAAGGAGAAGAAGAAGAAAAAGATGACCCACACCCAATTTTCATTGTTATCCTGAATTTTCGTTTGATTGTTTGATTATTTCGTGTCTCTAGGCGCGTCAACTGCTATGGTTATTAGTCCTGTCAGTGTAGTGCATGGTTTCATCAAGGGGGCGGTGATCTTCCTCCCTGGATGGGTAGATGCGGCGCCGACCTACACATTGACTTGCGGGGTTCTCTCTATTCGGGTATCTCCAATTAGCGGGACATCGACACGTCAAGCTCTGAGCGCCCGACTGGTCTCCGACATATTGTGTGGTAGTGTAGTGCATGTGTGTTCGTGTAAGGGGTGGGGACCAATAATGAATAATAATGAAAATGAAAGGAATATCGCGCGCGGTCCGTGGTCCGTTATGATACAGCTCCGGCATTCGCCTGGTGTGTAACGGTGAAACGACGGAAAACTACGGATCACATCAGCCGGCCGCTAGAATTCTCCTCCAGACCGCGGCTGAATTCGGTATAGCTATCCAGCTAGTCTTCCGACATGCGTGGTGGTGTCATGTATGTAAGTGTTAGGGTTTTTTAAGAGGTGAGGATCGGACAAGGAAGGGGAACTATCTCTTGCAGTCCGTGACCCGTTTATTGGGGTAGTGCTCCGATATACGCCTGGAGTCGATTGGAGATACCCCAGAAAACTACCATTCAGAACAGCCGTCCACTAGAATTCTCCTCCAGACAGCAACTGAATTCGACCTAGCTATCCCACTAGTGTCGAAAATCCTGCTACCATCGAAACTCAGACCCTAGGACATCTTTATCAGAGGCACTGCAGTGATATCATTTGATGTTCAGTGTCTTCTAAACCAGTCAAGAGAGTTCACATACACACACACAAAGTGATGGCCGTCGACGAACTCAACCTTGCAGTTCGTGTACAAAAATATTAATTTCGTATTTGGTGTAAGAGAGCACACAAGAAAACCAATGAAATAAAGTAAAAACTCTGCCAACAAAAATTTCAGGGCGATTACAATCCCTAGGTCGCATACGGTTATCCAAAGTTTTCAATCCTCGTGTGTTTCGCTCGCATTCTAACGATGGTCGCTTGCACATATTCTCGTGCAAACTCTACGCGTGACCCTGCGGATCTATTCTCTCTCTTACTTATAAGAAACATGACTTTATTAATGGCCAGCCTCAGGTTACTCTTCCTTCTTGGTACACATATCTACATTTTTGTCTTCACTACGTATGGGGGATGAATAATATTCACCCACTTGAAAGAAATAAAAAATCCCACTATTTAATCCGGTGGATGTTACTTACCCGCGATGAAAGATTTACTTTCAGATATCACTTTAGTTTTTACTTTCTCGCCTTACTTCATAAGAAGATAAAGTATTGAAATCGTTCGCCGAAAATCGGCGATTTCTCCACAGAAGAACTCTTATAGCCCCACCCCGGTAACGAAAAAGTGGATAAATCGTGTTTCTATACATGGTAAATTACTCTAACGCGTTTGGTAGTCATAATTTATGTTTTGTGGGTCCTCGATTACAAAAAAATCGATTGAGAGCAATACATCTGTCTGCCGTCAACGCTAGCGCCTAAATCATTCAAACGATTTTCTCCCAAATTGTATTCCCGGATCAATCTAAACGAATAATCAAACGGAGACTACGAGTTTCAAACTGATATTTTGATTTTGGGGGGCATTCAGAAAGCCTCAACCACATTTCCAAAATTTTCTAAACAATTACATGTTTTATTAAACTTTGTCCTTCGATAGCGTAAGAAACTCTTTAAAAATGGCGTTGTTCTCATTTTTGTTGAAATTCCTGATTCTTTGAACATTGCAAAAGTTCAAAATTATTTTCGGCGTCTTCCTACAGCTACAATATTAAAGAAAGATATTTTTACAAAATGAAATATCTTGTTCAAAGATAGATCTTGAAATAATATCAAGAATTTTCGGAACATAAGAGTAATTTTCGCGTACTTTCGCGTGAAATAAGACAATTTTTAAACAATATTTACCCCCAAAATCTAATTTTTTTCTTAATTTTCTCCTCGTATGTATGAAAATATCGGGTAAAAATATTGTCGCTGGTCCTATTTTAAACGAAATTTCTGTATTTTCGAAAGGTGCAAAAAGTTAACATCACAAAAGTATAATAGTAAAAATATTGGTGCTGATCCTATTTTGAACGAAATTTCTGTATTTTCGAAAGGTGCAAAAAGTTAACATCACAAAAGTATAATATTGAATATATTTTTGTCTTAAATGTCTTCAAGTTCTGAAAAATCAGATCTTTAAGAAAGGTCATGTACAATATTTCGAAAACAAAGAGCAATTTTCAAGATCTCATGTTCGTTAAAAAACCTGACTTTTTTCGACGTTCATTTTCGAAAATTCATTTTTTTTCGACGTTTGAATATCAAAATGTCAAAATATTGAAGATAGAGGTTTAATGAAATTTGTTTCTTTAAATAAGGTCATGTACAATTTTTCGAAAATTTGGGTAATTTTGCGTACTTTTGCGTGAAAATACGGGCTAGAGAAAGAGCTATTTTAGCTCCATTAGTTTTTAAAATAGAGTGAAGCTTTCAGCTTAAAGAGTCATAATGGAGATATCATGTCCAGATCAAACCACAGAATTGACTGATACGTTTACTATATTTCAATAAATTTTACAGTTTTACATTTTACAGTTTGTAATTTTTCGGATAGGTAAAGTACATAGTAAGTACTACATATACAGTACGTGTCATTACGAACTTTCACATGATATTTTCTTTTCAAATGAACGATTTACCTGGATGCGAGGTATGGTATCCAGGAAGTTCTGAGTCCATTGAAATTATTTCGTGTCAGGAGTCGTGACCAACATTATCTTTTCTAAAGTGCTGGGGCCTCAATTATTGAAACTGTCGATCATATTTCGAAGTAGTTTCGGTAGAGAAAGAAGGGTGAAAGCGGAAAACGAATTATTGTACCAGTAGCCAGTTTGGAAAACGAATTATAATAATTGCTACCGGCTTTTTGGCTCTATATTGTGCTGTCAAGTGAAACTTCCAGCGCCTGGTACCTGAGAGGTGTGTTATTCCGACAGTCAGTTGCCGAAGGCAGGGAACAGTAGCCTTCCAAAGGAAAGAGTAACAACTATTCTTTTGGTTGAAAGCACCGCCTACCGCCAGACCATTTTCTCTCCTGTTGGGTATATTTTCTCCTAACTTCTATTCTTTCAAAGATACGACGTTTCTCGTTCTTCGTTTACTGGAAGTCTTGCAAAAACCTTTAAGAGATACATTAATGAAAGTACATAACAATATCGTATGTTAAATGCAATTTCCAATACATTTCCACTTTACTATTATTAATTAAACATACGAGAAGCTGAAAATGGAATATTATACTTTGTATGGTCATGTAGAACATACATTTTTAGGTAACAATGTGAAAAAATATTTGACGAGTTTCGCTGTTGTAGATGTAGCGTTATTAACAAAATTGAAGCCTGCGTCTGCGCATTCCAAATAAATGTCTTTCTCTAAGCTATTTTAGTTATTTGTATGATTCAAAACCCACTTAAGTGATTTCACTTTTTTGTTTGCCTCCCTCTGTCTGGGATAATCCGAGGAATCGGTTAACAGATGTTGATAGGGGTTTTGCTAAAATGAGCTATCAATGAAAAATTTAGGCTCGTTTTAGATATTATTTTCCATTATATAGAAACGTATAAAGATATTTCTTTTAAACACAATTGTTTTATACAAATCCACGATTCTATTATGATGTTGATGAAATTGTGCACACATGATCTTAAAAAATGTCATTAGTCAGTGTTTATATTAGCTTTTGTAATTATACTCCCATCGTTCTTCCCCGCCTCTTATAGTGGAGTTTAAGTGCGCACATTCAATTTTTCGCTAATATCTCGAAGACTATACTGAACTACACCAAAAGTGATTACAACATTTCTGAAAGCCGTAATGCAAACTAATATGCTGTATAGTTGTCTCATTCCAGTAGCACAATTAGGTTCTGGGTAGTGGAAATGAAAAATTAGTTTAGGCGGAGCGGGCTTTTATAAAAACAGCGTAAAATGAATCTCCATGGCTCTTACTTAAAATACCTTAAAAATTAAAAGATTCGTTTCAAATTCGAGGATCGTGACGTCAGTGAGATCAATCTGAGAATATCCATATTGGATAATATCCCTTGAATGCTTTAGACGGTAGTGTTTCTTTACGGGCAGACGTACAGCTTCCTTATTATGGACCCAAAGCATATATTTCCGGCGAAATCCATAGATTTTCTTTACAATAAATTTCTGTATATTACAAGATCAAAATTATGTAAAATGATTTTTTTAGTTTCCTTGGAAACAAATTTGCCTTTGGTATTTCCATTCTTGTGTACTATTGGGCTCTCCAGGTGCTTAAATATCAAACATATGAAGACTTCCATACTTTCAGAAAAAAATGAAGTTTTTCATTATAGTAACTCGTGATACCAAGAAGTGATTTTTCTTGTACATGTGTATAGTACATTATTTTCTCGATTATGCAGTTAAGTCGTAATCCAGGTTTTGTGTGTCCTTGAAACCGAAAAGTTCTGTCCATACTTCTATATTTCTGTGAACAATTCTACTGCCTAAACTGTACACAGACTTTTCACCAAATTTGATTTTTCTCGATCGATCTGGTTGATCACTTACATTTCTCAACCACTTATTCCTTGGCGGTTTCTCTTTAGATAATTTAAACGCTGAGCTAGGTATGAGACGCATTGAAATACTTTCGTTTGTAACCAAAAACACCGCACGAACCTATTTCAGTTTTAAAACGATTCGAACTATTGCACTTGAAATACTAGCACTAAGTAAGTATTAAACTATAAGAACAAAATATACCATACTAGAATATTCTTTCCACATTCCACACCTAATCCACTATATTCACTTCTCCGAATCTCTGAAACTTGATCTTCAATGGCCGCCATGTTCATACTTTAGACCTCGTCAAAATATTTTGTATCCAAAATTCTTGCCAAGGTAACTGATTTATACGGAATTCACCTGCCTGATCTTAACAGCGCGAAGACACAAAAACGCACATTTCCGTTAATATTTACAAACATCTGACAAAATGTTATAAGATAAAATGTTTAGAGACCATTTCAGTTAACGCCATGGATAATTTTCGTTTCTTTACAACATGTATTTTTATACTGTTTGATTAAAAACATCTCCATTTTCAGGCCTTTTTTCCGACCCCAAAATATCTGGTCGAAATCAGAATATCGTAGAGAGCTGAACTTCTTCCTTTCACGGTTTAGCCCAGAAGGCCTGTTCCGGCTGCCCTACATTTGTTGCCTTGGGCGACCAGGATATTTTTTCCCAGCTGGTCGATAATGGTAGATCACTTTTGTGAGTATCATTTTACATCCTTTTCAGGAGTTGGGTCCACGCTGAACATTTCTCCTTTGTTTTGTCTAATATAGAGAAAATGTTGAGGTCTTTTCGGATGCTTTCGTTCCTGATCTGGACTAGGAAGATACAGAATTTGACTGCTCATAGAAATCTCATTTTGGAAGCTTGTAAATTACTGCTTCTCTTGCTGGTCCATCCACTTCCATGACTCGCTCCAGCAAGGCAAAACTGGTACTGCTGTCAATTTCAACATTTTTAGTTGTGTCTCTCTTCTTTTCTTCGAGCGTCCGTCTTATTGTGCCGCACATTTGTTGGAACCCACGGAGTTTCATATCAATATCGTTCTCATAATCGTAGCTCCAGTCGCAGACAAGGTATTTAAAATGTTTTACTTGTTCCAACGTTGAATTGTAAATACATAGTTTAGATCTGAAGGTGAATTTTCCTTGAAAAGCTATTAATTTACTTATTGATAGAGATTTTCAGGTTATAGTCTTTCATACAATTCGCGCGACTTTTATAGACGTCTGAGCTTCCTAGAGCTCAACCAGCCCGACTCAGCACGGACTGGTCAAACCATTGGTCTCACACGGAACGGCACAGCAAGATTATCAGGCTGCCTCCCTTTGGTTCCAAATGAATTCAGTTGTCGCGTTTTTACTGTTCCTTACAATGCCGTGTGTATTATTTTCTATTTTATATCCCGTAAATAATCTAGAAGAATACTGAAAAAAAGACGGGGATAATAAAATTCGCGGTGGATAACATCATAATAAATACAACTGAGAATCCAAGCAATGTTTTCAATTATTCAGAAGAAGATAACAAGTAATAACACTAATAACAAATCTCAATAATTAACAATATTATCATTCACTTATTATTTTCACTTTTGGTTGCTATTAATTACTTGATTATTCATTCTAATTTATCGTCTATAATGTCCTGTTATATTAAGAGCGAAAGAGGCGCGAAATGTTGCAGAGGGCCACACGCATCCCATTTGTCGTAGACAGTAGCCTCCTCTCCCCGCAGCCCGCACCCCGCACCACGCACTGCGAGGCGCCAAGAAGTCGCGCAGCTAGTATATGAGAATTTTATGAAGTTCATTTTTATTTTTAGCAATTAAAACCTGGTCGTCTGCAAATAACAGAAAATTGAGATAATTCCCATTTCGCAAACAGATTTCATCCGAACCTTCTCTCTTCCACACTCAAAGAACATCGTCTTAATATCTGTTACAACGTGGTCGGGGACAGACTGCACCCCTGTCGTTCTCTTTGAATTACTAAAAATGTTTGGATTTTAGGTTGATCATACTTATTACTAACTTCATTCAATTATATAATGATTTACTATTATTATGCTTGCTATTATTTTTTAGGATATCCTCTGGTCTCTAATATTTGCCATAGCTTTCTTCTTACGTCTTTATCAAAAGACAATGTCTATGAAGAGAATATCGGTTTCCAAATTATATTCTCTTCTATTTTCATTCACCTGTCTCAGAATAAAGAAATCAGAATACGAAGGAATCTTGTAGAAATTAGTTTTGTTTATTTAATAAATATCTATCACTAATGCTTTTTAATCTAATGTGTAGAAGTCTGACGTATACCTTATAGCCGGAAATGATTCCTCGATAGTTTCCAGGGTCACTTCGCCCTCCTTTCTTAAAAATGGGGATAACGTCTGCAGTCATCCAAGATTGGGGAATTATCCCATTTTCCATCATATATTCGGAAAATGTATAGGATACGTTTAAAGAAAAAGCTAATATACATAAGCAATTCTGCATTCAACTTCTCAATTCCTGGTGCTTTTCTATTCTTCATTTTTGTCAGTGCCGTTCCTATTTCGTGCATACTGAGCTTTTAGTAAATTTAGTATAAATCTTCTCTTTCGGATTTTGCCACAATAATAAATAATGTTGTGGCCATTTATCTCCTTCTGTTGTATTAATTCTGGCCTTTATCTTTCTTGGCTCTTCAAGTTACGGAGAAGTTTATAGGCTATAGGCAAAGTCTTCTTGCCCACAACCATCTAATTCCACTCTGCTTATAAAGTTTTCCCAGCATCACTGTAAGAATTCCTGACATGAATTTTGGCAGTGCCACGTTTTCTTTTATTTATTTCCCTGCTTTCTTCTAATTTTCTGTAGCCATTTAATAATAATAATAATAATAATAATAATAATAATAATAATAATAATAATAATAATAATTGTCTTTATTTGTGGCTAGCCTCAGGCCTCGAAGCCTGCTCTTCCACCTAACCACATTAATGAATTTACAATTTTAAAAATTACAGTTGAGGCGTTTGGATGTAATTAATATTAACTGACATTTCATGTCGCTGAGGAAAAAAATCAATTTGTGGCTCTCATCTACATTAATTTGTCTGTGCGCGCCAAATTAATTTATTGTCATTTTTTGTTTATTCTTGAAATTTTGCCAAATGTAAAGACATGAAATGCGTTCATAAAAAATGAGATAAAAAAGAGAGCTCCTACTTTTTCCACTCAGAATCAATAATTCTAAATTCGCCCGAAATGTCAGGTGTCAACTTACCCAATATGCCTCAACTGTGAACAAGAAACAAAGAAGGGGGTATATTTACATTTACGTCTGGGATACTACATCTGCAATACTAGGGACCATCCCGGCGTACGCCTTAAGCGATTGAGTAAACCCAGAAATAAAACTGCCATTCCTCATTGGCAGTTTTTTTGTTAACGCCCTTTTTGTGCCTTCATTTCATATTCTGAGTCCCATCCTTCTTTTATTTACCCATGGCTTCATTTCCAGTTTGTTCAAGACATGACTTAATATTATTCCAGTCTTATTTCACATTTCCAGTGAGGGTGTGATAACTAGCAGGCCATCTAGTGTAGTTTGGAGTAGTCCGTATACTTAGATCACTGAGAAGTTTAACTTTTATATTTAAGGGGGTATCCACATTAGCTTTTATATTTTGACTCCCTCTCTTCCATGAAACTAACAGGAAAAATTTGGAGACAAGTAAGAAATGATCCGAATTAATGTCACATTCTCTGTAGACGTGTACTATATTTTTAATTAATGGAGACATCTTTCTATCTGAAATAACTAGTCAACTTGAACCTCTACTTGACCATGTGAATTTATTCTTATCTGTCTTTTGGAAAAATGTGTTACATATTTTAAAATTTTTGCAAGTACTAAAATGTCTCAGTGAATTTTCATTATCATTTCTATGATATTCCCACATTGTTCCCAAGATGTTGGGAATTGAATTGTTACTCACTCGAACGTTCAGATCTCCGCAGAATTATAGTCCGTTTTACTTACATTATTAAGGCATTTTTGCACTTTATCGTTGAATAGATGGCTATCCTCTTTTTTAACTTCTGGTGGGGCGTTCAGTACAATGATAGTGAAATGTCCTCTATCTTCTATCTCGTTGTTACAATCCCCTCATTGATTGAGTTATAGGTACCATTTTATTTCTCCAAGATTCTTTCTGTAGAATTGCAGCCTGTGCTTGAGATCGACAGTTTTGATTTACTCCGCTTTATATCATAACATAATTTTCTAATTCCTTAAAGGTAACTGAATCGTTTTCTTCGGAAATGTTCATTTTGGAAAAGAGAACTTAAGACTTTTCAGTAGGAGATTTTCGAAAAAATTTGCAGCATTACATAATTTTCTCTGTACTACGTGTATTACTCCTTATATACTACGTACGTATACGAGAGTGTAACAATAATTAACCATAAATGAATGATTGATTAATTAGTTGCATTTCGGGGTAGGGTCTAGACCTAATTAGTTAGAAATACTGTGTGCAAGTGAGACTAGCCGCAAGTCAAGGTGCTAAATCGTCCTCTGCCAGACCAACTATTTCTTTGCTCACTTGACAATGTCGCTGTTGATGGCGAGGTAGTTGAAGGAGCAGCAGTAGCCTTCGTAGGTGCGCCGCATGGTGAAGATGTCCTCGCAGGGCGTGGGCACGCCCTTCCACCGGCAGCTAACCAGCAGCTCCTCACAAGGCGTCGTCAGATTGCGCATGAAGGCCGGCACGTTCTCGCTCACTATGCCGTTCAGCTCCAGCATCTCCTACAGTCAATGCCTTCCTCATTCAATACTATACACTCGCAGAAATGTTTGCATTATTTTTAATGTGAAGTACATGAAAGTAATTGTCATGTACGTAAATTAAATTTAATGTACACTACAATAACTTTAATATACATGTACAATAAATTTAGTGTACGTGTACAATTAAGTTTAATGTAGATAAGTAAGTTAAGTCAACAGTCGTACATTAAATATACATTAAATCTAATACGTAAATTGAAATCAATGTAATAGTACATTAATCTCCTTTAATGTACAAGGTACATTAAAATTCATGTACAGACTGTATTAAATCTACATTAAATTTAATGCAATTTTCTGACAGTGTAACAAAACTAGGGACTGCATTTAAATGTCTAATTTAAATAACATATTAAGTACATATGTATGTTTTTATGCATTAAAAATATCGAAAACATGCGCTAAAATATGTTTTAGTAAATGCATAAACTTTCAAAAGAGAAAATCTGTATATAATATTAACAACTATTTTTCATTTTCCTAAAGTTTTACGACTTTTGGAACACGTGATTTTAGTATTAAGAGAATTTAGGTGTGAAAAATAAAATACTCTATGAAACAACTTTGTTTGTTAAGTAAATGTTTTAAATGCTTAGAAATATGTATGAAGTGGAGAAAATATTAGGAAGGATCTTATAAAAAGCTGAAGCTTTCGATCGATATTTTCGTACACAGCATTTCAATATAAAATCTGCTTCAAACACAATTTAAGATTATTATTATGCCTTCAGACGAAAGAAAGGATCATTTATGAGAACGATGATTTGGTAATAAAGTGTACCTGTAGAGATGCCAATTTATCCGCATTAAGCTGCTCGCTTTCGATGAATTCCACTAGATACGCCATTTTCAACAGAGCTTCTTCGCGGGTCATGTTGGCCGGTAAGACCCTTAAACATAACATGAGAATGACATTTTTTAGCTACGAAGAAAGAATGTTGTATTGATAAAGAAATTAGAACTCATTACTTTTATAGAGGGTTTAACCGAATAAGATGGTGAAAACTTCCTCAAAACCAAATTTATAATAGCGATGCTCATATGAAAGAGAATAAAAAATGACAGGATGAAGGTGTAATTGAAATAACAGATGAATTTGTATTTAAAAAAGGAAAGAAGTGCTTATCTGTTTCTATTTCAATGACTTGCAACTGTGATAATTTTGGCATTTAAAATTCACGCTAATATTATGACGCAAACGCTTGAAGCTCATTGGCTGAAGTCAGGGCCACCCATCTCTTTCCATCATGGATAGTTCGGTCGAGTTTGGTTCATAAATGATGTAACACATAAGACTGCAAGTTCACATGTCGTGATTGAATCTATGTTTAAATATTGGTAAAAGCGTTTTTTTAATCACATTTTGGCGCGAAGTTCAAATTTTTGAACTGATAAAATTTATTTTAATTTTTTTACTATTGTCCACATTGTTTAAAATTCTGAAAAAATAAATGTTATAGAATTTTATAAGACACTTTCAAGGGGAAATACTGAGACAGTACTCCAACGTTATCATGTTGAAATTTCATTTCAAAAATTTATTTATTTTTTCTATTTAAATTTGGCGTCAGACTTAGTTGACAAAAGTAGTTTAAAATTAAACTATTTTTCCCCGTCTCTCCAATTTCTTTCAGCCTGATACATGCAATAGAATCTGAGAAAAAATAAAACATGAAAAATACGTTCCTCGTATCTCTGCAACAGATTGCCACCTAGGAGGCTGATTTTTTGGGAATCTACGTCATTTTTATTCTCTTTCACATAAGCATCCCGATTATCGTTTTGCTTTGGGGGCAGTTTTCACCACCTTATTCGGCTTTACCCTTTATACGTAAACGAATAATTACTTTTAATCTCATCACGAACTATTCAGTATCTTATTTTGGGGCATCGAAAAAGGTTAACTTTGATTGTGTCATCCTGGTTTACAGAGGAGAATGGTAGTGAGTTATATATATATATATATATATATATATATATATATATATATATATATACATACACACACACATTAAAAAAGGATAAAACACTAATGGAGTTCATTAGAACCATAAATTTACGACGAACTCTTATTACGTGCAGTATAATACAAGTTATCAGTTCAAAGCACTGGACCGTCATCAGTAGAGCCGTAACATGTTATTTCCTTTCTTCCAAGGCAGGCTAGCAATAGTGTTTTACATATCTAGGGCGTTAAGTAGGCGTTCTTGCCCCGATGGCGACCTCCAAACCCGAGGGCCTCTGGATCGAGGGTGGGGAGTCGGTATATTCGAGGGTTGGATAAAAAGTGACGAGAAATGTCTTTTTTCTCTTAAATGACTATATTGACAGAGGTATTTACACCTACACACCTTCAATATAATTGCCTCCGTTATTAATGACCTTTTGCCAAATGTTAGGAAGGCGTGTACACCATCTGCGCGCCTATTTCTTTTGGTGTCCCATATTGACCGTCCTGTAGCATGAATAGTTTCTTCTCTGGTATTGTACCGAGGTCTTTGCAGTGGTTCTTTCAGTTTGCTGAAGACATCATAATCACAGCGACTCATATCGTGTGAATAAAGTGAATGTTCGAGAATTTCCTATTGCAGCGGCGCAAGAGTTCTCCAGTGGGGTAGTTATGTGCGGTGTAATCCTTCACATCATCTCTGCTTCATCTGAACGCTTTAACCGATCGTGCGTCTGTAGAGTATGGCGTCTCTGCATCACCACATGCTTCACGCAGTACCTGAAAATATTCTTGCTTACTCCGACCACGTGCCACTTCAATTTGGGGCCACGAACGTTGCTCTACTTTTGTAAACATGACGTTAGGGCGCTTGCACTATTGCTATAAAGTTCAACGATTAACATATTGGAGTAGACTGACAGAGTACTGTTCCCTCTCGCTGCACATTATAGTCTAATAGTTCTTCCTTTTGTTACGACAGATGGTAGCATGCCGACTTATCGACTTTAAGTTACAGCAATCTCATAACTTCTTATCCAACCTATGTCCTTGGATGCCCGGGAGATACCGCGACCTAGGTTCAGATGCCAACGTTTTGAACGTCGTGCTGTAACTTTCCTCATTTCGCCCTGAGGAAGGTCGCAGCATGTCAGTACTTACGACGCGGCATCTTCCGAAGAGCCGATACTGACTCTGACCGCGGAAGCCTGCGCTTTTAATGGGTTGGGGGTCGCCTGAGGGGCAAAATCATCCAATAATGTCCATGGTGCACAAAAAACTTTATACAGTAAACCCTATTTAGTTAGCACGAACTCGCTTAACACGAATTTTCTCCTCAAACGAACAAAATTTAGCACTCGCCCAAGAAACGTAGTAATGATACATATAAAAATCGAATAATACGATATTTTATAACATGGACCCCGATTATTTCAGTGCCTTGGAATTCGTGTTATCGCGGGTTTACTAGTTGCTGAATCAAAAAAGAATTCGAAACCTCTTTAAATTTGTATTGTGTCAAAAGTGAAAAGACGCATTTGAATCGTCAGTTGTCAATATGGGTCAGACAAATAAAGCAGTGAGCAAATGTATTGCATAGGTTCTTGTGAGTGATTTAAAACACAAATATAAATTTTAACAAAGTCGTTTATTTTTCTTAATCATATGCGAAAAATACTGATTTATACACAGTCTTGTGTTTTTATATCACAGTTGTCGAGTTATTCACTCGATTATTTGTTTTCACACTTCTCACTTCTCTTGATTATTTATTTTTCACACTGGTCACTTCCTTTGCACTGCTACATTGTCCGATACAATGATTACTGCACGGCTGTTAACGCTCACACATTTCACAGCTCAGTCTCAGACTGGGATGCCGGCCGCCGGGGACATTCATTTATACCTCGTCATGTGTCAGAGCCTAGAAGTTTTCGGAATTGTGCCACTCCTCTCCGTTGTCGCATTTAAATTGGGGACCAGAAGGAAACTAAGAGTTTAACCCATATGTAAATTGAGGACCGACTCTGAGAAGGGCATACCTAAATTGAGGACCGACTATCTCATCCCCTTTCGGGTGAAAGAGGACGGTGACACTTTATTTTCGAAGAACATTTTCATAGCCATTATTTTTAAAACAAAATTCCCTTCTAAATTTTCCAGACTTAGATCAGGCATATTTCTTTCGAAATATGATTTAGTTAATTTACGGTACAGTGTACCGTACAGAAATCTTGTACCAATTTGTGAACTTTGAAATTTTGTACCAACGTTTCTGATTTGTTTTATAAATACATGACCAACACCAACAATGAAGTTGATTACATTAATGAGAAGGAAACTTATATTCATTTTTTTTTTTTTTTTCAATTATTTTATTATTTTGAAAGGTATACATGGTTCAGTTTTGTTTACAAACTCTTTCACATGTTTTTGATGCTTATGATCTATTTTAAAAAAACTAAACTATTATTACTTTACAATTATTATTTAGGGAGAGGAAACCCACTGGGCACCTCACAATGAATCATCTAAATCTGCAAATTGGATGTAAAATACATGTTTGGGAAATCTATTTTTTATTCTGGTAGGGTTTATGGGTGCTTTGCCTAGATTGTACTGGGATAGTTGTGTAATTGTTGACATATTATTGTAAAAATTATTGGATAGCTTGGTGATGTGGTGTATGATAGGTTTTATTTGAATTTCCTTATGAAGCTGTTTGTTTGAAATGAACCAGGGTGCTTTGGTTATTGTTCTAAGGAATTTGTTCTGTATTACCTGTATTTTATGTATATTGGTTTTTGCTGCACTGATCCAGACAGGGCAAGCATATAGCATTAAGGGTCTAATTATGGCTGTATATATGAGTTTGGCATTTTCTATTGTTATTTTACTGTGGTTGTTAATTAATGGCTTTAATTGAAATAGTTTGACTTTTGTTTGTTGTGTTTTAATGTTTATATGTTCTTTCCAGTTGAGTTTAGTGTCTAGATACAGACCTAGATATTTCACTGTTTTGTTTTGTGGAGTCCAAGGAATGATGTTATTGTTCAGTGTGAGAGGAGGTGGTGTTAAAATTGTTTTTAATGAGAATATTTTTGCTGTTGATTTAGATGGGTTTAATTTAATTTTCCATTTGCTTGACCAAGACTCTATTTGATTTAGATGTTGCTGTAATATGTTTCTTATTCTGTCAAGTGATATGTTTGAACAATACAATGCAGTATCATCTGCAAATTGTGCTGTTTTAACTATGTTGGATATAGGGATATCAGCTGTGTAAAGATTAAATAATACAGGTGACAATGGGGAGCCCTGAGGAAGACCAGCATATATTGGTTTGGGGTTTGAGAGATGATTATCTACTGACACTGAAAAGGTTCTATTGCTTATAAAGCTATTGATGATGTTGGTTAGGTATTTGGGTGTGCCATTGATTCTTAGTTTGTACATGAGACCATGATGCCATACTCTGTCGTAGGCTTGTGAAATATCTAGAAAGGTTGATATAGTATGTAGTTTTCTTTGGAATGCTGTATGGATATGTTCTGTGATTCTTAATAATTGATGTGTGGTTGATAACTTTTCTGTGAATCCAAATTGGTGTCTGGGAATGATGTCATTTTTATTGAGGTAATTACTAAGTCTTTTCTGAATAAGTTTCTCAAGAATTTTTGATAGGGAGGGTAACAGGCTGATTGGTCGATAATTTTCTACATTCGATGGATGTTTGTTTGGTTTTGGAATGGGTATTATTATTGTTTCCATAATAGTGGGAAGTAACCTGTTCTTAATGAAGAGTTATAAATATTATTTAAGAATGCTATGGCTTGATGTGGCAAATTTTTTAGGATTTTGTTGTTTATTCTGTCATGTCCTGGAGCCTTCTTATTAGGGAGTGTTTTTATTATGTTTATTATTTCCTGGGGAGATATGAATCCAATTCTGGATGGTACATTGTAATTAGGAGCTGTTGCTATCTGTGTGATTGTTTGGTGTTGAATGTGTGGGAGTGAGTCGTTTGGTTTGAATGTATCTGCAAAATGATTTGCTAGTGTTTCAGCTTTTTCAACGGGGTGAGAATTTTTTCCCTGTGTTGGTATTAAGTGGAGGAATGGTATTTTTTTCTTTAGTATTTTATTTTTAAATTGCCACAGTGTATTGTTACTTGAGCTTAATGTTTGAATCATGGTGTTGTATTGTTGCTGTTTGTGTGTGAAAAGTGTTTTTTTGGTAATATATGTTAATAGATTTAGTTCCTTTTTAATTTCAGGGTGTCTAGTGTAATTCCATAATCTTCTTGTTTTATTCTTTATGTAAATTAGATTTCTTATGCATTTGGGTAGTTCATTGTTTTTATTCTGTGTATTTGTAGGTGATTTATTTGGTTTACTGTTCTCTATTTCTCTTAATATTATGTTATTAAGTATTGTGATTGCTTGATCTATTTCTAGAGGGGTACTTAATATTTTGAACTTTGGAATGTTTGTTTTAACATTATTTTTAAATATTTGCCAATTAATTTTGTGAGTATTGAGTTGTGGAGTGGGTGAATGTGTGGGGAGTGACTGTTGTGTAGTGATTATTTCTGGTAGATGGTCTGAGTCCATTTCATGGTGTACTGTGGAGAAAAACTTTTGTTGTATATTTGTTATGCCTATGTCTAACAGATCAGGGTTCCTAGAGTGATCAAATGGGTAGTAGGTTGGTTCATTAGGGGTTATGAAACTTAATTTGTTGTTGTTTATTAACCGTAGTAGTTGTGTTCCAGCTGAGTTATTATTTTTACATCCCCACTTTACATGTTTTGCATTAAAATCACCTAGGACAATTGTTGGGGTGTGTTGATCAATAATACCAATGATATTGGTATCTTGAATTTTCACATTGGGGGGCTTATATGCTACTATGAGTGTGGTTTCCAGATAGTTGTTATTAATAAATTTAATTGCTGCTGTTTCGATACCTGGGGTTGGTGGTAGTATTATTGGATAAAATGGTATTGTGCTCTTTATTAGTATCATTACTCCTCCTCCATTAGAGTTTGGTCTGTCTACTCTGACTACTTTATAACCTGGTATGCTGAACTTTGTACTATTGTTTAAGTGTGATTCAGTTATACATGCAAAATCAATTTTCTTATCTTCCATGAAATATTTTAGTTCGTTAACTTTGTTGATTATACCATTTGCATTCCAATTGAGTATGGTAATATTTTTAATTTGTGTTTGTTGTGTAATTGTTATTAATGTATGCTGAGATAGATGAATGGATATTATTTATTATGGTTGGGATAATTGAGTTGATTATATTGATTATGTGAGTGGCTATTGTATTGATCAGGGAGTTGAGAAAGTTATTTTCATTCGAGTGTGTTTGACGATTTCGATTTTGAGAGTTATAGAATTGATTATTATGTTGTTCTGTGTTTGTGTTGTTAGTGTGTGTAAAGTTTGGGATATTTTGAGTATTAGACAGCCTGGGGAAGTTAGTTTGGTTATTTTGAGGTGGTACTGTAGACGATCCATTGGTTCTAGATCTAATTGGAGGATCTTTGAGGTTAGGTTTTTGGCTTATTTTTTTATAATAGGGGCATTCTACTGTTCTGAGGTCTGCTCTGTGATTTCCTTGACAATTATAACATTTAAATGGTTCATTTTTATGGGGGCAAGTTGCAGAATAATGATTTTTGGAACAGTAAATACATGCTATTTTGTGGTTACAATTATTTTTTGTATGCCCAAAGTCTAGACATCTCATGCATTGAATGGGGCCTTTAGGTCTTTTTCTCCTTTCAGCTTTTACCATGAGATTACAAATTTGTCTTACTTCTAAAATATTTTCTATGTTTTCTTCCCCGTTGAATTCGGCTGCTATTACTGGAATTGGATTACTGTCTTTTCGGAGTCTAGTAACTTTAACAAGTGATGGATGTTTTTCTTTCAATTCGGTGTAGATTTCCTCTTCTGTGATGGATGTGTGTAGATTTTTAAATACAACTGAGAATTTCTTATTTGCTGGGTCCTTGTAGGTATGAAACTGTCTTCCTGTGTTAATTAAATATTTGGTTATGTCTCTGAAATCACTGATTTTTTCAGGTTGTATTTTCACTTTATTATTTATGAATTGAAGTGTGAAACTGTTTGTTACTTTTGTATTGATTTCCTTGCTGAAATTCGTGATGTTAGTTATATTTGCTACATAAATTGGCGGGATTTTAACTGATTCTGACACACTTGGCGATGTTTCATTAATGTAACTATACCTGTTTTGATTGTTGGGATCTGGTATTCTGTTCAGTTCTTCAAATCTATTGTAAGTTTGGACCGAATAACTAAACTGGGTTGAACTGTCTATATTGTCTTGTTTTGAATGCAGGTTAGACCTTTTGGTGTCGCTAGACGAGGTATCATTACCTGAAGGTCGCTTTAAATTTTGCCCTGCGGCATGTTGGCCTGAAGCGTTACCTTGTAGAGTATCCGGGGTTTGCTGCCCCATCGATGTCTGTTGATTTGGTTGGCGTTCCATTGTCGTTTGACTTGGTTGAGATTCCATTGATGTAACTTCGTCACTGACGGTTGCCGTTGCTTGTTCGTACAGCATCGATGTGTTTAGGTCTGGGATGGAATAATCACTGTTGAGCGTTATTAACGCATTATTGATGAGCTGCCCGGTTGTCGGGCAGTATCCATTGTACATAATTCGTAGCACTCACTAGTGGTCTGTTTCCACAGACCACAAGATTTGCGCTGGTTCACAACTTTTAGTAAGTCGCACGGTTATCACTGTTCACACCGACAAGAACGATCCGTTCGGTTCGACAGTCGAGCGCGGAATGTATATTCATTAATGAAATATAGATAACAAAAGCATATGATGACAAATGGAGAAACAAAAAAGTCTGATAAATAAGTCTACATTAAATGCCCGTAATCACATTAATGTTATTTGTATTTTTCATGACTAAATTTTCATAGTCATTTTATATCATTTTCCCTGACGCTTCCTGAGGTGTATCATTGATTCAGTTTCCTTCATTGAATTCATCTATTATCAGATTTCCAATACATATCTTTATCTTTGAATTACATTTTCAAATGTTCAGGGCACAGTAATCGTTTCAATAACTCAAGTGTGCGATTCGAGAGGGTGCTCAGGCGACGTGGATATCTTTTATTGGCATCTTCTGTCTTTTTTTTTCCCACAGGATTATACACGTGTGTTTGTTAAAATTGATACACCAAAAAGGAGTTGAAATTTACTTTGAAATTTATTCCATATATTAGGAATTAAACAATATATAAATGATTAGAATTACAGAACTATCCCTGCATTTTGCCCTTGAGTATTTAGTGCGGTGTGAAGCCTGCTGTCATCAGAGCCTCTAAACGCCGTGGCATGAATTCAAAGAGAGCCTGGACATGCTGCTGGGGAACACACGCTGCCAAGCTGTTTCTGTGTGTGACCACAAAGCACCGACAGGGGCTGCAGGAAGACCAGAACGAACAAATTACCGACCGATCATGTCCCAAACATATTCAATGGGCGACGTGCCGGGCGAACATTCAGGACAGGGAAGCTCAGTGGTACCCGTCTCAGTGGTACCCAAAGGTACCCGTCGTTCTTCACAGAAAGCTTGCACATTCCTCACCATATGCGGTCGGTCATTGTCCTGCTGAAATATGGCATGTGGAGCTGCTTGCAGGACAGGCATGGCATGTGGAGCTGCTTGCAGGACAGGCAGTAACTCGGGATCCAAAACCTCCCTGATGTAGCGGTTGCCGTTCAGATTTCTGTCAATACCTATGAGGGAAGATGGCACATTGTAGCCAATGGCCCTCCAAGCCATCACACATGACGTTTCTCCGCTATAGCGCGGAACATTGCGGGCTGGCAAATTTCGATCACCACAGTAGCGTCGAACACGTACGCGGCCATCGCTGAAGCACAAATTGAAGTGGGACTCGTCCGAAAACACTATATTTCGCCACTCTGCACACCAGTGAACACGTTCACGTGTGCAGTGCTGTCTGAGGCGTTGGTGGTTTCTGGAAATGAAATCCAACGGAAAGGTATGCCTGCCACCAGTCCAGCTCTCAGCAGGCGGCGACGGACCGTCGACGCTGACATGACCACACCCACTGCAGAGTTCAGCAAGCCAACGAGCAAGTCAATCCAAACAAGTCAAGCAAGCCAAGTCAAGCAAGTCAGCAAGTCAAGCCAACACTGTGAACCACGCCGTTCTGTCGGTTACGGCCATGCGGACAATTGAGCGGTCATCTCGCGCTGTGGTCACATTGTGTGGTCCAGTACCCGCTCATCGCTGTGCACGATCCTCTTCTCTCCACTGCTTCCCCACATGCATCACTGGCGCAGCAGCGCGCCCCGTTCGAGTCGCAATGGTACGGTATGACAAACCCACTTCCCGGAGACCGATCATTCGAATCGCCCCGTTCGAACTCACTCAGATACTGATAATGCGTCCTTTGCTGTCGACGAGGCATACCGTCACTTGCTTGCACGTTTCCACGTCGTCTGACGGCTCTACACCGACTGAGTGTGACCTAACACTGACCTGGCTGCCACACAAAGGAGGGCGCTTCTAGGCCAACGTGCATACCATCTCTATATAAATTGAACCACTTCTTAAGGAAACACTATTCTAGACATATACTGATTTTTAAATGATCCTGACCATTCCTTGTAGGTGTTGCAATTTTCACAAACATGAGTGTTTAACTTTCTCTGTAATACGTAAGAAGTAGTGGTAGCTCAGTGAATTAACTGATGTCACTCCAGCGCCTCTGACCGGGAGGTCCTAGTTTCGAGTTCTGACGGCGGCAGAATTTTCGACACTAGTTATTCAGCTAGGTTGAATTCAGTCACTGTCTAGAGAATTCTAGCGGCCGGCTGCTCAGATAGATAGTTTCTCCGAACAACACCAGGCGAATGCCGGAGCAGTCCCCTAACAAACAGGCCATGGACCGCGCGCGATCTTTCCTTCCTCTTCCTTGTCCTATCCTCGCCCCTTACACCCACACACACTTACACTAACAATTACTACACTACCACATATTCCGGGAGACCGGTAGGAGCTTAGAGCTTGTCCCGGCTGGGGCGGTGCCCCGCTGATGGAAGAGGCCTGGTTAGGGGGAAAACCCGCTATCCGACGGTTGGTCGGCGCCGGATTTCGCCATCCAGCGGGGGAAGATCACCGCCATCTCCCGAGCACTCCCCATGCACTACACTAACGGGAATAATGACCTAAGCTGTTGACGCTCCCGGAATCACTAACCAACCAAAAATTGAACTCGCAAATGCAATAGTTTTTAAAAATAGCTGGAAATGTGCATATTAACGGCTTGAGATATATTTCATGTTAAGTACCCCCAAATTTTAAAGATTGTTTTTCGAAATCTCAAAGCTTCAAGTCGAGTTAGATCGACCAGGGAATATCCATTTTGAAAAGAAAAAAAAATCCCACGTATAGTTGGTTTAGGCGCTAGTGGTGTTCACAGACGGACGGACAGACGGAGGGACGGGCAGACAGAGGGATGGGCAGATGTACTGACGGACGTTTTGAAAAAAAAACAACACTTTTTAGGTGTCAGGGGACCTCAAAACGTGTATTTCCGTTGAAATCTGGAAATTGATTATCCTCAGCATTACATAACTTTCTCTATACTCTGTATATTACACCTATATATGTAGTACGTATTCGAAAAAGTAAAAAGGTCTTCGTTTTGTATAAAGGAAAACCGTGAGAAAACAAGATTGTGTCATTTTGATGCGTGCACCAATGTCATTCATCCGTAACAACACTATGGGCAATTTTCAGTGCGTTAAGAACGTAAATGACTGTGGAATTTTCTTGGCTTGTTCAGAACGTTCCCACACAATGACTCAGTTTTCTTCTAAGCTCTTTGTGTAAAACTGCATTGCCGTTTTTCTCTCACCCATAGTACGAGATAAATGCATTGCCGCTTTGAAGTCGCATTGGGGACGAGATAGGTGCGAGTACGTGCTGGAATGGAAGAAAACCCCTTACAGCGATTAAGCACGGGTTAAAACATCGTTGGCGCCCACTCGTACAGGAATGAGCATTCCATGCAATCTCCGTATTACAAATCATTTAAAATACGATATTAAAATCTTTTACCTCATACTACATCGCATTTCGGTTGTTTACATGCCTCAAAGCAGATCGGAAAGTGGAACTTCATGGGAGAGTGTACTGTAATGAAATTTCATACCACCTTATGAACTTGTAAATTTGGTATCAATGTTTTTAATTTGTTTTATAAATACATGGCGAGTACCAACAATGCATTTGATTGCAATAATGAGAAGGAAACTTACAATCATTTATGAAAAATGTAGACAAGAGTATCGTATGATGACAAAGTTAGAGAACTTATTTATTTTTAATTCTTAAATGCAAATATACTATACCCCATAATGTAAGAAAAATTCTAACGAACGTAACAGGATAGTAAGTTCACAAAGAACTGTGAATAATTGGATTAAGTCATTCATTATGATAGCTAATTTTGAATATTTGTGTCAAAATATAAAAATAGCTTGTAAGCACTTTTACTTTTTTGCTAGCAATGAAAGAAAACAATGATCTTTCTATTAAAAGAGATTCGCTAAGCCTTCATTTACATACATTACTTTTAAAATGAACAAAAAATAAACCAGCGTTCTTTTAAGAAGCTACGTCTCTTCAAAAACTGTTCCATGTTCCACTGTTCCATTCCACTTCCAACTGTTCGACTGTTCTATGTGTCAAAAGTCGATAAATGAAATGTGACATTCCTGTATGAAAGAAACTGGACTATTTGGTGAGTCAGCTCGTTTACTTATTGTAATCTGTTCTAAAAAAAAAGATCATGTTCAAGTTTTTGAAACAAACGAGTCGTTTTTGCATAAATGCAAAGGTATAAATATAATAGGTAATTTACAGTTTCTTTTATTTTTTATGACGTACAATTTAAAAAACGAGTAGTTTTTGCGCAATATTTGCTTGAAGCAAAGATAATTTAATTTTTTTCTCAAAACCCTTTCCAATTTCTTTTTCACTTTTTTCTCCGATAGAGCAAAGGACAATTGAAAAACGATGCAAGTATCACTTTCGTTGAACTCCCTGAATTTTCATTAATTACAAAAGTTTTAAATAATGCGTGAAATTTGTGTTGTTCTAGCACTACAAATTCTTTTCTGCAACTAGCGGATCAAAAATTTGAGAAAATGGGGAAAATGTCTTGTAGGTAGCAGTTGGTAGGTAGCTGCTGGGAAGAGTGTGAAGACAAATCCGAAATGCTAACCCAGACGAAAGAGATTAGGAAACTAACTAGTGCAAGAAAGTCTGTGTCATTTTGTAGCACCACTTGCTTTGTTCACACTTCGTCCTCGGATAGAATAAAGAACGCTTAAGAGAATGGTGCAGGTTTCTTTTTCGTTAAAATCCCGGACTTTCGAAAATTACAAAAGGTCAATTTTTTTCGACGTCTTCCTACAACTACAATATTAAAAATAGAGATTTTTTCTTTGAAGACAGAAGAAATCTGTTCTTTAAAGACAGAAGTAAAATAAGTTCTTGTACAGAATATGCATTTTTGTGTGAAAAATGTTAGCAATTTTTAAAATTTGTGAAACATTTTTTTGAAAACGGCTCCAATTTTTTTCTATAAATTTTCTCTTCATGAGTATTAAAGGACTGTAAACAAATTGGCTCTATTCTCATTTCCGGCAAACACTCTTTATATTAGAAAATTGCAAAAAGTTTGCATATCAAAACTGCAAAGTCGATGATATAGATTTTTGTCCTAAACAAAATCGATTTTAAAAATTAGCTCTATAAAATTTATTATGAACAATTTTTTAAAATAACTAGACTTTTTCGCGTAATTTCAACTTGAAATTAATGCAATTTATATAAAAGCAAATCTCAAAAAACGCTCATTTTTTTCTTTTTTGTTCACTGATAGAACAAGGGACCCTTAAAAGTCGAGTGTAGGCCTCGTTTTTGTTGAGCTCTCTAAATTTTTGTAAATGCAAATTTAAAAATAATGCAAGAAAGCTTGTCATATTGTAGCATCAATAGTTTTAATGGAAAGGTGTATCTGACTTTTCTATTCAAAGTCTAAACAAATCAATTTAGGAGCTACTTGTATCATGGATTACTGGCTGAACGAACAAATGAGAACAAATGAAGGGCAAATTTATTCGAGGTGAAAATATCGAAAATTGAACATTTAACATGAATTGAGGATTAAATATCTTTATAATATAATACAATATAATATAATATAATATAACATAATATAATATAATATAATATAATATAATATAATATAATATAATATAATATAATATAATATAATATAATATAATATAATATAATATAATATAATATAATATAACAGGGTTAAATATTTTCCTCTTAAACCGCTTGCGATCTCCCGTCATAGTGAAAATGAAAAAAAACTGATGTCTTTTTCCATTGCCCGTCTTAGTCAAAATTTCCTCTCTTTTATCGTGGACAAGATATAATAAAAACGTTTCAGATGAAAATGCTGTTTGAAAAGAATCCACACTTATGTTAAAAGCGGAAAAATTTAAACCATACAATATTTCAGAATTACAGTACATGTAGCAAACCAATTCATCCAATTAAAAAAAACTAAAATTAATAAATATCTAATAATAAGAACTTTCGTCTTTATTGGTGCTCAAGTACATAGTCAATTACCGATTTCAATGAAAAATAATGAGTCCTTGAAAATTTTAAAACACAATAGATTTGGGTTTTAGAACATAATGATAATGGTATAAATAAGATAACTGATATGTTCTGTTATCTGTGTAAGCTAACATACAAATTTCTTTATTGAGTTTTACTTTTACTAATGGAAATATACCTGCTAGATATGAGTAATTTTCACTTATTTTATGCCATAGAGCTAGATTTTTGTTTTTTTGTATGTTCACATGAACTTACATTGTAATAATTTAAAAAAATTAAACCAAAAAAAACACACTACACATAAAAAATAATTCCAAGAAGCAACATTTATTATGATCTCTGTAAAACAAGATGGGAATAAATGTTGTTATTATTATTATTATTATTATTATTATTATATCCTGCATTGATAAATATTTAACATATGAAATTTTTGATTTGTAACAGCCGAGAAGCAGTACACGTTTTTCTCATGTCTTACTTGGCAAAGACCCGCAAAAGGATTCACTCCTTGAAAAACACCAAACACAACATTGAAAGCGTCCGCTTGCTTTGTGTCGATTTTCGATTATCGATTTACGTATGAAAGGCCAGCGAAGCATACAATGCACACGTGATGTACGGAAGCTAAAAGGGATATCGTGAGGCAATGTAAATATGAATTAGGTATTGTGCTCGTTTATCGACGCGTAGTGCGCGGGAAGTCCCCTTCAGATTTCCGTTCAACATTAAGTCCATCACTAGGTCAGTGGACAAAGAAGAAACCGAACAGGTTGTTCCAGTCACAAGCCAAAACTACGAATTCGATAGAAAACAAAACAAGGCAGCTCTTAAGCGCACATCACTCACAATAGCCAGTCGGTCTTGTATTTGTGACTTATATTGAAAGAAGGAAGAATAACGGGAAGACCTTCAGCTGGGTGCGGCTTTCGCCCGCTTTTGTTGGGGCTGCTGACAGGGGCGCGAGGACCGCGCCGCGCCGCGCCGGGCCGGGGCTTGCCTGCGGGGAGCAGGGAGCGAGACGCGACAGCGCGTTGGTCGTGAGAAACGACGACGGACAACGTCCACCTTTCACTCCTCTTGTCTCGTGATTTAATACCATGGAAGATTCCCCGGCTGGCATGAAAGGCTCACTGGCAGCAATATATGTAGTACTTCAAAGCAGCTTTTCTCTGAAGCGCTAACTCTTTTCGTATTCCATCGTCCGCCTTGTTAACATTTATGTCACATATGTCAGAAAGAGTTTCAAGGGATCATAAAATGTGCATTGCTAGTTGACACGTACGTGCCTACGCAAGAGTTAATAACCGTAGTAGAAAATGAATAAAACGAATACTCATTTTCAAGCATACGACCCTGAAATTACTTGCATTTTTAATTTCAGTTTTAATACATATTTGTAAAAGATGAATTGTAAAGGATTGTCTAACTCATCAATATAAATTATGAGTAGACATTCCATTTTTTATAAATTCTTGTATATTGTCTAATGAATTTATTTGAAGAACATGATTTCTTTTCCATTTTTTTCCTGGAATTGAGTTTCTGTAAATACAAATTGCAACACCAGAATCAGAATTTTGGTGTAGGATGTAAAATAAGAAAAAGATGTCTAAGTATATTACGTCTAATGACAGGTCTAATTTTTTAAGTATATTGGTCGATCCACGAAAACACGTCTAATAAAAATTTCATTTAATTATAAAATTCTATTAAAATGTGGTTCAATTGTCAAAAATGTCTAATACAATGTGGTCCAACAGACTTTACATTTGATTTAGCCCTCCATGTTATTATGTCAGAATATGTTAACGTCTAAAATAAAAAATATGCAGTGATTATCTTTAATCACAAAATACATAACGTACGTAATGAGAAAAAGGTGTTGAAATAATCAGTCTTTACTTTCACTTGTTGGCGGAGTCTAGAATTTAAATCTGCAGCTCAAAGACTGTAGACATACGTCAATATCTACACGATCTCGGAACTTCAGGATTCTCTCTCCTGGTGGAAAATTAATTGATATTGTTGACATTTAGAATATTTGTTTTCTGGCATAATTTGCTCAACAATTAAGGTATGAAAATTTTCCTCTTGGACACGGCATATCTATTAGACATTCTGTGCATACTTTCTACACCTTCGGTGTATACGAAGTAGACCTCCTGAGTATCAGTATTAGACCTGTGCAATTGGATCCAATTTTAGATATCTTTTCTTATTAGACCTTTTGTCTCGCAAACATTCTGTTCCATTAGACATCGTGCAATATAACGGTTTTTTGGGATCTACTAAGTATTAGAGATTTCTGCATATAAATCCAACGACCTGAAAGACTTTATCAGGTTGCGAAGAGATGAGCCCATAATGTAAAGTACATTTTTTATTGGCTTTAAATGAATTATTTGAAATCCCCGATAGTGGTCGATATAACTGGGCAAGACCAATGTTTATTTCCTTCTTCGTTCATGTCATACAGACATGCCATGTCAAATACATGACAGACATTCATGTCAAAAAATTCAATAAAATTGACGAAGTAGACCATTATGCAACGTATGTGCATATAAAGTTCTTTTTTGTATACCAGCATTATAAACAACCTTTTCTGTTGCAAGAAATCATTCATAAAAGGGTATTTTATGGCACAAATGATGACGTATTAACATTTTACGGCACGAATGATTGTGTCATCACACATTCAGCCAATCGCAGCAAGCGAATTGCGAGGTGGTAGCGGTAAACGGAACAGCCGATCACCATTTTTCTCGCTCAGATGTAAATTACCCGAGACGTCATAAGAATTGTTTCGCAAAATTAGTTTTATTCTCTTATAAATTTATAATGCAGTAACAAAAAATAGCGTATGCAATTCGTTTATACTGTTGCTTTATTACATTCTTAGAAATTTGAAAACTCGCTTCAAACGTCGCACGTTTTCAAAACATGTACTCAGGCAACAAAGATTAATATTATAAACTAATTGCATAAAATGCTGTTTAACTGTAGCACGTCTTAGTCGCTAATGACCTCAGCATTCCATGCGACTCAAAATAAATAAATTAAAAAACAAAACGTTCTTTCATTTGCATAATCTCACGAAAAACATGACTGTTTAACGAAAATAACACAAGGAAGAAATTAATAAATTAATCTTCCGTACTACTCCATTGTCTTTTCTCTAAAAAATTTCTTATTCCTTGGAAAAATTTAATTTATTTTAGTGTCGTTGTTTCCTCCAGAAATGTATTACAGCAATCAGCTGTTTAAAAACTCACAATTAGAATAATCTGTGTTCGAACAAACTGGAAGGTCATAATTTTACCGTTCCTTAAACCCGGGAAAATATTTCCTCCAATTCAGCTACTACCTTCCATCTAATTAGTACACATTAACTCTAACAAAAATATTAGAGAAACTAATACACAACATGATGATTACTTAAAAAAGTCAATATTTCATTTTATCAGTGTGGATTAGGTCAAAACTCCCAACATATCAATTCCACTGTCTATTAGAGCACACAGTAAATGGCTTCCGTAATTATCAACGTACGGTAGTCGTATTTGTAAATATTGCCCAGGCTTTTGACTGAGAGAGGCGTTCTGGTTTCGTGTACTAGTTAATGAAAATGAATTTACTCCAATATCTCTTTAACATAACTTATAGGTAGTTTTCTTGTAGGCAGATATTCAGAATAAACAATTAATTTTCATCATCAAATTCCATTTTTCTGGAGTCCCTCACGGTTCCATTCTCCCACTTCAAGGTTCCACTTCTACCTCAACCTACCCTTGAAAAATTCTAATATTTCATTGCACGCACTATTTTTATTTACATCTGATAGTACTGTTTGAATAAGGTATGGCATGACAATCTACAATGCGTATTTGCCAAATTTATAAAATGCACGGAATTCTGCTGAACTGAAAAAGGCGAAGTTCGAATAACGTAAAGTCTTGACTGAGAATATCCACAATAGAGTCGTACTAAGAACCGCGTTTGCCCCTGGTAGGCACCGATAGGTATGGACATTTAGTTGCCAAAAGTTACAAATTTTTTGAACCCACTCGTACAACTTCTTTATTGAACACAGATAATTTTTCTTCAATTAAAGTTTTCTCTTTAATTAGTTTTTTAATTAATGTAAAGTGCATTTTTTAAAATATTTGTAGATTTTGTATATTTTGAGTAAAATCTGGGCCAATATTTAAAAACCAACAAAATTTTCTCAAAAACAACTCCAAATGTTATCTTTAACTTTTTGTACGGATAGAACTAAATGTGCTGAATACATGACACAAACGCATTTTTCATTTGTTTTTTATAAAAAAAGGACAAATATATTATTTTGAAACATCTGTCACGTCGTTAATATTTACATTGGGCGCGTTTTTATACATTATTGTATTTAAGTACAGATGTTTATTATGTAGTTTTTGTGTTATGTTATGTAGTAATGATTTTTTATGTAGTCTTTCGAAAACCAAAACATTTCTCTTATAATAAACTCAAAATTGACAAAATTTCAGAAACTCCCAAACGACATTTTCTCAAAAATGGTTCCAAATTTTTCAATGAAAACTTGCATGTAGGACTATATTTCACTCTTCTATAATATTCTTAAAGTCATAATTCAGTTCTAATATTAGAAGAGTGATAAATTGAGAAAATGTGAAAAATGTATAGTAGGTGCTAAGGGTGTGAGACAAAACCGGTATGCAAACCCAGACTAAATAAATTAGAAAACTAACTAGTAAGAGAACGGAAGTACCATTCTGTAACTCCACTAGTTCTTTTATGGCCTCTTCTCCTTTGCTTCTCTTCCACTTCTATGAATATCAAACTTCTGTACGTTTAATTGTTCGGTCCGAAGCTGCCATCCTAATTGAAGTTTTTCTGGGTATAATGAATCGCTTAAGGTGAATGCGGGGATGGTTTTGCACTATCAGCCGTAAATATTGAGTTTGCCCCTCTTTCTTGAATTTTGAACTCGTTTTAAATTTATATTCATTCAAGTTATTAGGGAGAAGGGCAACCTCTGCAACCTGAGCCTCGCCACTAATAAGACATTATATTATTATTTTATCATCATTGTTATTATTAATCAACACGAAGGGGTTTGTTTTTGTGAAATACGTTACGGCGACGAGCAATAGCAGATAAATAATAATCAGGCTATAGGTCGGAAGTTTTTAAGGGTAATGCGAGTCATAGGGTGTAATTTCGAGTTCAC
Source organism: Teleogryllus occipitalis (assembly GCA_011170035.1). Lineage (NCBI taxonomy): Eukaryota > Metazoa > Arthropoda > Insecta > Orthoptera > Gryllidae > Teleogryllus > Teleogryllus occipitalis. The sequence goes on from BLKR01000409.1 coordinate 278,415, forward strand.
CTGTTTCAGTCGTAAATTTTTAATTACACGATACCTCAGTTTGCGCTTTGCTACGCATTTCCATGAAGGCGAGGAGGGTCCGGCCTTCGCGAAACTCATAGAACAACCTTGAGTTTGGGTAATGGAAAGTTTCCAAGGCGTTGTTAAGCCAAAATACTTCTTGAAACGTAAGATCCCCATACTCGAACAATCACCTTACTTTAGCCAGAAATTTGTGGCTAATGCCAACATTACCGGGATGAATTCCGAAATGATCCGTTCATCGTTATTCGTACCACTTTATCCAAACAGTGTGCGAAATATTTGGCCATTCTTTGCTTTAGACGAATTTTTGACGTACGAGGTAACACACACATCGCAAATATTTATCACGAAAATTCAACAAAAGAATAAATTACCTAACAATTTAAGCATTTTAAAACATTTTTTAGGTGAAACAAAATTCCCCAAATTTTTGGTAATTTGAATTGTCCGGAAGGGTGTATGAATGCTATCGCTAATTCTGAAGGGTGCTTCCTAATTGGAATATGCATATTACGCAGAAGTTCAGAGGGTTGTTTTTTTTCAGGTATTTCTCAGAAAATTGCGAATTTTGCTGAAGTAGGAAGATTAGTCGCCCCCAATCCTGACTCCCTTTCCACTTCCATGGCTGCGACCTAAGCAGTAAATAAGCCAACTCATAGGATTTTTTAAACATGAAAATTATGCAGATGATAGGAAATATGGGTTAAAATAAAAAAAATTTAAAAGCAGATTCTTCGTTGCATTTTATTCTGCTTCCTCTTCAGCGCATTGCACAATTTTTACAATATATATATATATATATATATATATATATATATATATATATAATTTGTAGCAGGTAATTTGTTAGCAGTTCAGTAATTTAAAAATAAATAATTACTTTAAAAATTACAAGATTTAGAGCTTCGGAACTAAGAGTTGCATGTGTAATTCTCATATTTTCTGGAGGAAGCTCATTATTTTCTTCGCATTTTGCTTACACTCTTCCTATTTTGTTTCGCACTTGTTCGCTTCTTCTTCCTTTTTTCTTCTTCTTTTCTTGTTCTCGCAATAGAACAATCTCTATCACTGAAAGTTGGAACTACTTCAATTAACGTAGGAAATTTAACACATACGGTACAGGACCCGATAGATCAGATAGAATATCGTATTCCGTTATTTCTCTATCGCATCCTCAGGTATCGCGCCTGCGCATAGGCGCTCATAGACTTGGTGCTCAACGAATACGCCAACTCGTTTCATGCTGTGGAAACAACAGAGAGTTTGTGCACGCCATAGTGGCGTGCACTATCGATCGTCTGCGCATGCGCAAATGCATAAAACTGATGCAAAACGTGAACTGCGCATGCCCAGAAGATCGATAGTGCTTTAGCGTTCGTGTGTGCACAAACTCTCTACTCATTATTAAACTCTCTACTCAGCGAAACGTATCGCTGTGATTGCGCTTGTCCTGAGAATTCTTTATGTCGTTTGGGACTGAGTAAATAACGATAATATATCAATAAATTCGTGGAGTATTCGATTACACTACTTTCGAATATTCGATATTATTGATCAAAATTATCGAGTACTCTCAATCGCAGTATCCACAATGAAATGAGTATATATTTGTTATAAGTTGAATATGTTTTTCATGTTGATATCAAATATTTTGTTTGTATGCAGGTGACAAGATAATTAAATTGACAAAAGATTTCAAGATTTTATTCAGCTGAATATTCAAACATACTAAATGGGAACATTTATGGCCATTAAACAAACATAGCATGTCTGTAAATTGAAAATATGTAATGTCGACAGAAACTCATTTGATAGTAAATCAATATTCATAACGGTCAGTAAATCAGGTCAGTATATCTGTAAATCAAGATTTATATCCATCACATTTCGGCTAATCAAATTTTTGTTCTACTCACTACAAAGAATTTTGAAAATTGCATGGCACTCTTTTCAAATTCCGTAAAGATTCGAACTACTTTATGTAGTTTTATTTCTTCCTCGAAGGGGAATCTTATTCTCTATAAAAATACAATTACTCGCTCAACACTGCCAATGTATGACTCCTACGTTCCACAAATAGAGGGCGCTATGAGATGATTGTTAAGGTAGGTAGCACGTTTGCTCTACAGCGCACCGCTAAACTTCAAGCACGCGCAGAGTCGATATCATGTGACTGTAGCGTAAAATCTCTTCAGAGTCTACGGCATGCAAAAACTCTATAGCCTTTTTCGGGGTTTATTCGCTATGCTCCATTGCTCCAGCAGGACGCAATTATGCAGGGCTACAGTACGTACCAATTGTCCAAAAACTTGCGTGCCCTGGAGAGGGGCACTTTGTTGTTGTCGCACACGGTGACTGCCGGGAAGGGCATCCGCCACACTGGGAAGTGCGCCCCCGCCAGCGTAGTGATGGTGAAGCGGGCCAGGTGGAAGTTCCACTCCACGATGATGATGTAGACGGCTGATGACACAGCCACCGCCAGCACCGCCGCCCAGAACGCGCGCTCGCCCAGCGTCAACCCGGGTTTCGCCAAAAAGCGGTACCCGGCCTGAGGAGGATGGGCACTCTCATACTTGGAAGATGAGCAGAAATAACCCTTCCATGCATTAGAAAAATTGCTTTAATGAAAATCATTTTACAACCAAATAATTCAGCAATTAAAATACCTCTCAAATAAAGGAAAATAATTTTAAATAAAAGCAGAATTAAAGTATGATAAAATAGCGGGAAGAAATTACAATTTGAATATTACAAAATTTTAAGTTTTTGTATAAATTTAAATTTTGAAAGCAATTATGGAATTTGCTCCCTGCAAAAACTCTGTTTGTATTTAAGCGGTATAGACCATGCATCAAAGAATTTATGTGTTGGAATCTGATTTGTGCAGCACTTCGACTATTGTTTGTTTCTAAAAGTTTAGAAAGAGCATTAAAAATTGTTCTTTAACTTGAGAATCTTTGAGAATGTATTAAATGAATTCCGCATTTTTAGACCAGGAGCATACGGCAGAGGAAATGTTTCCGTCAGTCAGTTTGGGCTAAGTGAATTTAAAATTTTTGTCTCAGAACTTGACATATCTAAATATCAGATAACTCGCAGTTTTTTTCCTTTCAGCGTAAGATTCTCGACATAATGATTATATTGTAATGATAATATTTTGTACATGGTTGAATGGTACCTACTACCATGTTCCAGGTACAAATTAAACCAGTACATCCGTTCGTGCGTTTATCTCTGAGGTGGCTAAAATATAAAATAATCGTGACTTCACATCGGTTATCAGAGAAAAGCTGCTTTACATCATTTATTCAGGCATGAGTCCATTTCACTAGCCTGTATGTGTGATAACTTCAATGAAAGTATTACAAATAATATGCAATTTAATCTGATTCATAATTAAATAAAGCGACAGTTAAAACAAATATAATTTGTTTTATAATTACATTTATCCACTATTGACAAATTTATTTATTCAGTTATAAGCAGAGGGTTAGACTAATAAAAATTATGTATCTGTAGATTTTCATGAGAAGAAAAAATTCTCTTTAGTGAAGTGATTTGTTTGTGAAATTTGTAGTAATTTTTCTTCTTGTTTTTCTTCTTCATCTTGTTCTTTCTTTACGGTCTCTCTATAGGATCACGAGTACCTCTGCCCTAGTTTGGGGAAAAAACATGACGATGACAATATTATATTTGCCTTATTATGGTACTACAAGGGAGTCAATGTCGTTCTCCACTGTACCTCTATCGATGGAGAATTTTCCCAGAAAGTAGTTTGAGTTTTGTCGCAATACGCTTTATAAATCAGAGATAAAATATTTTTTATTCTATTGTCATTGATAAACTCAATTCACTATTCATTTCAACAACTTGGAATTCGTAAAGTGTACAGGAAAATGTATGCTTGAGATTAGAAGAAAATTAATTAGGTCGTGATTGGTATTTCGATTTCGGAGATATTTATGATATCTGTAATAGAGTCATTTTTAACAGTACTTCAGCATTACTAGTACTTCTCATTCACTCAATTGTAAAAAAAGTTTCAAATTGATGGTGATTCCCTATTGCATTGGTAACTCTGCATCTAATACTGCATATTTCTGTGATGCAATGAGAACAAGAAGGAAAATGGAATAAAAATAGGCCAGGAACGCATGAGAGAAACTCTAGAATTTAGACACAACAAAATTCTGCGGGTATCGACGTTTCACTCTCTGGCTTCAACCTAGCTTTACAGTCAACAGTGGTAATAATTTACAGTTATATAAAGTGTTCAAATTTCATACAACCAAGCTTAAACTTTGTAAGATCAAAGTGGCCTTTGCAGATTATGTCGCAATGTTTAATAAACATAATTGAACAGTATATAAATAACATGAGCTGAGGAAGATGGTCGATTGCGGGGAAAGTCCTACCTGCGATGTGCAAAGGCAGAACTTGCGTAGATGGCCCAGCAGCAGCTCTCGGCAAAGAGCTCTGGTGCCGGTGCGAGTCTCTTTCCGCTGAGAACGGCGTCGCCTATTCACATATTGCTGCGTAGGCAAGGCCATTGGACGCACTGCTCACCTTTTGAAGTGAAGAAATGCAAGCGGCGCAAAAAACAAAAGGGAAAATGCAGAATATCAAACTCTGGAATATTTTAAGGAATGTCTTGGTGTCTGAAGTTTTTAGTTGGATTGTTTTAAAGTCTGGTATTTTTAAGAATTAAGAAGTGGAGGAATTAATATCGAAGTAAATAGACAAAATTTGCTATTTTTTCAACAAACAACTGATGAAAGGAACGAAAGATAAACTTAAGCCACAAATTGTTTACAATTTATTTAAATGGTTCAAAATTAACATTATCTTCTTTGAAGAAAGAAATTCGAAATGGTAAAAGCCCCAAAGGGGATATTTTGTAAAATTTTTTTAAAAGAAATTTTCAATATTAAATATTATGTAAAAAGGGAGAATGCGTGTAAACAACACTATCTCTAACTGCGTACTGCTTTTCAATTAAAATTCAAAGTGATGAATCTCTATTAACTTTTCTAAATCCATTCAAAATTTTTCAAATCATCACAAATAAGGAAATATTAATAAAAATTGAAATTCATTGTATCAAAGTGCTACCGATATCGCAATTAGAATTCGGGAATTATTTTCTTCAGAAATAAAAGTAAAGATTATGAATATTGAACATAGAAACGTTTGTCCAGTTATGCTTATAATGTAACCAAACGTTTGTAATCTAACGCGAATGCAATGCATTGTTATACGTACTTACACTATGGATAGTTTTTAAATCACGGATGGTTCTTTTACCGTGTTCCGGTAGTGACGCTGAAATCGTAACAATTGTTTCGTATATATTCGACTTCAGATTAGATGCAAGTACTCTACTGCAGAGCCAGGACGCCGTCCCAATTTTTTCCTACGATTCGTACAATACTCGCGAGTTCGTCTGGTGCCCTCTGGAATCTATCGAATCCCCACGCGCCTCGATGTCCGGCGGAAACGGAAGCATCGATTATCGGCACGGACACGTACAATTTGCCCAGCGATGGTATTTCGCCGCGATTGACGGGTAATGACGACCCGTCGGCGGAGCCCGGGCGAGGGGAGGGGTGCCTTGTGGACCGCGCATCTGCATAATCCGTGCAGGGCGGGGCCGGGCGGGGCCGGGCGGGGCCGAGGCGGGGCGGGGCGGTGTGGGGCGGGGCCGTGGGCGCAGGGGGTCGTGCGGGGCGGGTCGTTAGCGCGACGGAGACAATGCGCTCTCGCCGGCGGAAGGGATGGCCACCTGCCTGGGGCTGCGGGCAACCCAGCTGCGTCGCCGACCACGCACGCACGTCTCGATGGGGCCAACGCTGGGCATTCGATATACTAAATGTTCCGGTTATGCGAAAATGCAGCTATATAAAAAGATACCAAGAAATAAATTATAATTTAATTCATAATACTATCCTATATTTGTCTCTAAAAATGTACTATTTACTCTATTATTATTATTATTATTATTATTATTATTATTATTATTATTATTATTATTATTATTATTATTATTGATATTGATTAATTTTTTCGTGTTTCTGGCGCGTCAACTGCTTTGGTCATTAGTCCCGTTAGTGTAGTGCATGTTTCTTCTCGGGAGATGGCGGTGATCTTCCCCCGCTGGATGGCGAGATTCGGCGCCGACCTACCGTCGGCTAGTGGGGTTTCCCCCTAACCAGGACACTCCCACCAACGGGGCACTGCCCCAGCCGGGACAAGCTCTAAGCTCCCAACCGGTCTCCCGGAATATGTGGTAGTGTAGTGCATGTTATTGTGAGTGTGTGTGTAAGGGGAGAGGATGGGGCTAGGAAGTGGAAGGAAAGATCGCGCGCGGTCTGTGGCCCGTTTGGTAGGGTACTGCTCCGGCACTCGCCTGGTGTTGATCGAAGAAACAACGGGAAACTACCGATCAGAGCAGCCGGCCTCTAGAATCCTCATCCAGACAGTGACTGAATTCGACCTAGCTGAAAAGCTAATGTCGAAAATCCTGCCGCCGTCAGGACTCGAACCTAGGACCTCTCGGTCAGAGGCGCTGCAGTGACATCAGTTGATGCACTGAGCTACCGCTCCCGGTTTATTATTATTATTATTATTATTATTATTATTATTATTATTATTATTATTATTATTATTATTATTATTATTATTATTATTATTATTATTATTATTATTATTATTATCTCTGAAGATGGCCGCAATGCGACCGAAAAAGCTTTCTGATGAAATAAACAAATTCGACAAAACAACGCCTCAATTTCATTTCCTATGATGCAAATGTCGTGAACTCCACACCATTTCCTACCATTACCAAAAAAGAAGCAAGGACACCATGTCCCTTCTAATTTGGCGCGACAGCTCACGTACGGGCCATGGCCTACTAGCAGCGTCCCGGCCTCGCGGACATGGATTAATGGGGTACGTGTGGTTAGCACGAAGACATCCCCACACCGTATTCTGGTTTTCTCAACCTGAGAAGTGAGTTTTCTCATCAACATATACTGAGACTAGGACAACATACACTCGTATCCGGAGTCGTGCCATGGAAAGCAAGCACGTTGGCCAATGGGCAAAACAGGGAGGGCGGACACCATGTAGTATAAAAAATTGATTCAAGTTTAGTATGCCAAAGCGCTTACTTATTAACTATACAATTAGATTAAGCTGTGCGGTAGTAGCATACTGGAAACTATAAAAGAAAATAATTTCCCGGCTCCTTAAAGGTACTGCGGAGAAAAAAATGTCACTGAATTTTCGCAAAAAAATCTACTTATTTACTCATCATTTTATTTATTTATTTTATTTGCTTGTAAAATTATTTGTCTTTGGGTTATTGAATTTGAAACACATTATTCATGTAATTATTGATGGATAAATGTTATAACCTAGCTAAAGCGCCTAATGACCCTTCAAGCCTTCAAGCTAATTCTAGTTTACATTCTTTCTTTGCAGGCCTGATTTCAAAATCAAACTCATTTTTGAAATAACCTGCAAACTGCAGATTAATTATAATAGTTTTCTTTATATTATCAACATATTGTCCAAACCTCAATGTAAGGTTTCTACAAATAATGAATATAACTTAGAAGGAACTCTAAAAGGCAACTATTTTAATTTCATTTTCCGAGTCTGTTAGACAGAACGTCATCAGAAAATAAAAAAAATGATATGAGTATATGATTGTGTCGAAAATGTTGACGAGAGTCTTTAAATAACGAGACCTTTCTTAAGCGTGTAAGTAATGTTTCATCATGTTTTGTAATCGTATATAAAGTTTGATATATTTCTATTGTTTTCACATTATTTATTACTTGCATGCTGGTGTTAATGCTTGACGGGTACTGCATTAGCATTGCAATTACCTATTGCAATTGTTCTAGTATGCATATAATTTGCATAGACTGAATGCATATAATACTGTAATTTTACCATATTTGATGTAACCTGTTGTTTAATGAGCTGTGCGCAAACTTCTAAGTACGTTACGACTGTATAATGATTATAATAAATTAATAATAAAATACAATTTCATCTGATTATAATTGTTGTATGTATGATCCATTATAATGGGCGTTGCAATGACTTATATAAGTACTACACAAAAATATAAACCTTGTACATCCTTTCATTATGAATGAAGAATTTCATCTCTTTCAAGAAGAACCATGACGGCTCAGAGCGCCTGCTCAAGAAAAAAGTGAAGATGTTTCGGAAGCGACGTGAGTTGGAAAGTCAACAGAAGTTTGGCCTGGATGTTGTGGCCCCATGGTAGGAACTCAGCTGAAAAAAGGCAGAAACTCTATGCTTGTGGCAAACAGGTCATCTGCGAATACTTTTGAATATTTTTTTTAAAATTAAATTTAGATGGGAGTTTGCACACGAAATGTTTTAAATTGCATTAAATTTCTACTCAAATAATTACATATTTACTACAACCCACGAAAGAATCAAATAATTTTATATAATTTTATGTTGATTCCATTGATGTCCAAATGTTAATACAAAGACATAATATTACCTTTAAGAACTCTTACACCCTAAATAGATGTTTGCTTACGTTGGTACAATTGTATTTGTTCTTTTTGACAGAATCAGTGACATTTTGAGACCTTAGGAAATCACAATTATAATTATTAAAAAAAAAATTATTTTAAATTTCAGCAAATATCCTGAGTATCTTTTATGACCACTCTAAGAACACTCAGGACATTCGCATTACCCTCACTTTTTACCTACACGACGACGAATGTGCGTACAAAAACCGCGTCCTCATTGAACAAAACCTACACATTTAAGGCCGACGTAATACCCTTCATTGACATCGTCCGACACCGGATGATCCCTCAAACAAGAATTCTAACAGCATCCTTTCTCACACAAAAACGCACAGCACAAACCTAATTCCACGGTTTAAGCGGCGGGGTGGGCGGGGCGCGGCCTCAGTCACCGCCACCGCCTCCGGCAGCGCCACTGCTCCGCCCCGCCCCACGCCCCGTTCCTCCCCGCCCCTCCCCGCCACGCTCCACCACGCCGACATTCCAACGCGCCGTTGCCGTCCCAGTTAACGCCGACGGGCTCCCGCCTGCTCCCACCGACAGTTGTATATTGGCAGACCTCGCAGCCGCCACCGCCTCTACCGCCGCCACGCCACTACGCCCCGCCACGCCACGCCACGCCGCGCCGCGCCGCGCCGCGCCGCCGCCTCGCGATGCGGTTCCACTTCGGAAGTGTAATTAATTTCCGGGGGCGAACATGCAGCCATCGCTGGCAATTACACCGACGGCCGAAGATTAACGACCGGCGCCGGGTGACGTTTTATTAAGGCGCCCTGTCGCTCACGCCGGCGCCGCCGCCGCATTCCGCGCGATTTTTCCAACCCGCTCGTTTTCATCGCCGCCCCCGCGGTCGCTCGCCCCCGCGCCCGCTGGGCCGCTGCAGCCGCCGCCGCCGCCGCCGCCGCGCCGCCACCGACGCTCGCGCGAAATTGATGATGCGGCTGTCAGCGATCGGCGCGCGCACCGCGGAGGAACTCGGAAACATTCGGCGGGCCGACGGCTGGCAGGCAGGATTGCGATCATGGACAGACCATGCGAGAACTGCCAGTTCCTTGAATGTTATTATCAGTTGTCTGATTAATGTTGTGCATTCCAATGCCCGTAGCATTTTGAGCGTCCCTTAGGGTATTTATTCAACTAGAAAAACATGTTCTCTGACTTATTTTGTAATTGTTACTTTTTGTAAAATGTTTTTATAAGTAAAACACACATGATGTCGTTATATCGGACCATTACAGAAAGCATTTTTAGCAACATTTTACGCTTAATGGGCCCAAAATATCAGCTTTCTAATCAGCAAAATATGAGCTTTAATCTGCCGGCCTGCCGACTGATTATTTCATATTTCCGGGCACGTGGAAATTATTCCCGTAAGTGCAATGGATGTTTTTGTCATTGAAGGTGGAGGGGGCTTTTTCCAGCTGAATTCCGAGATCCTGCGCCGACCTACACGCCGTTCTATAGAGTTTTTCCCCAACCATGTATCTACTAACAGCAGGGCACCATCCCAGTTGGAACAATCTCTACTGGTCTCACGTCATCGTAAGAGGTGACTCGGAAGAGGAAGGAAAAATCGCGCGCTGTTCGTGACCAGTTTGTTAGGGTGTTGTTCCTGCATTCGTCTCGTATTGATAGAAAAACCATGGAAACTACAGATCACCATCAACATTATTTTCTTCATCACTTCAACAACGTAATAAAAACATTGTTATTATGGTGTATCGGGCACTGCGAAGACGGCATATTCATTCATTTATTCATTCAATCACTCACACTTATAACCATTTATTCCTTAATTCCACTTCTCTCATAATTGATGAGTTGTAACCCTAAGAGCTAAGATGAACCTACGGGCTTCCTGAGACAGCAGGGCAAAGGGTTATCAAAACTCACAGCAAAGTTGAAAAGCAATGGGGTAGCAAGATGTTTCGGAGGAAATCGCCCGATTGCATCCTGCTGATTTGGCTGCGGTTCCTTGTCATTCGCTTCCCAGATAATCCCATTTCACTTTTCGCTAGCTGAGAAAAGACATCCGATTGCACCCCAACCGGAGTTTTGGGTTGGGGAAGGAAAACACACAGTTTTCAATCATGAGCATCGCAAATAGATGTTCTCGCACCAGTCGAGAGAAAACCTCGAGCGGAGGTGAACGGGGCAGAATCTTCGAAACTGTGTATTAATGAAAGTAAAATATCGTACTTGCTTTGATACAGCATTTTTAAGGGAAGCCCACACCTCCCTTTTTCCTTCACCTTGAAGGAGTCCACGGAATTTGTAGAAATCAGTTTCAAAATTAAGAACATTCGATAGCTGAGTTACAAATAACAAACTTCCTTTACTCTATGTGACCTTTACAATACTAAGCGTTGTACAAACTGAACAATGTTAAAAAGAGAATTTGTTCTATTTCTCTTACACATTCTTCACATATGAAAGTGAAAGGGTGATCTTCCAAGCACTGATGCCTAGGCGAGCTCTTCCTTGTACTCACGAGGAAAACCAAACGGGATGCAATCGAGCTATGCCTTTTTGGGGAAGGTATGTAAAATGACTAAAAATAATTTACCGAGGGGGTGCAGTCGAGATATATGTCCATTTTGGGCTCTGCAGATGCGGAGGCGTTGGAAGTGCGTGGAGGGGTCGTAAAGTCAATGGCGGGCGGTGGATTCAAAACATGGAGAGGCTCAGACAAATTCAGGCACAGAATCATATTGTAAAATGGAAAGTCAATGACCTTTGGTGTACTAGTAAACTGTTATTGGCGACATTAAAAAATGAAATAATTATATCTAATATTTCTCTTCTTTTGGGATAAATTCTCCGCGGAAACGGCTGCCACTTCCACAACATTTATTTATGTATCAAGGCCGAAAAATGAATGATTTTGGATAAGGTGTTTACCACCAGAGGCGGAGCTGAAGTTGGTAAACTAACCGAATCCAAAATCATTCAATTTCGGTCGAGGTGCACGCAACTAATTTTCGTATACTCACCTCGCAATTTTAGAATTGAATTTTTATAGAGAGGTCTTATTTATACCATGCGATTTCGTCGTAAAGATGCAGATGTTCTTCTACTTTATCGCCTCTGAAGTTGTCATTACTGTCACAATTATTCAAGTGTGTAGAATTTGCGGCTGATTTTGGTGATTTGTTTCATAAGTATGGAGTGCGATATTCCAGAGATTATAATTGAGGAAGCTGAAGCTGATACTCTCAAAAATTTACTCTCAAAAATAAAAGGATTCCTACAAAAGAGTGTATGATCTCTTTTTAAAATGGAAAAGAGAGAAACATGTAACCGTGGTAAATAAAACAACTATGCTGGCTTATCTCTATGTAAAAGTATTCCACTTTCATAAGTGAAGCTAATTTAATTGGGTACGATAACTAACTTTATTTACAATAGTCCTAGACAGTGAAACCGTCAACATTATGGAGCAAATATTCAATGCTAAAGTCAACCCTAGGTATAAAAGAAAACAGATGTCGAGCAGTATTACAGAGTTAAATCATCTTTGAATCGCAAGTCAAACAAATATTTCAGAATGTATCAATTTGTGTTTTTAATATAAATGTTAACCATAAATAAATTAAAAACAGTCTGTATTAAAAATAATAAATATTCTTTGCCAATTTGTCAACAGTCATTTGTACATTATCTTGTTTACTTGACGTTGCCATCGTAATTGTCCTCTAAAATTCATTCTTGGCCTAGACCGCCGAAGCTCACCTTAGTGTCATATGAATGCTCTGCCAAATACGGTTTTTGAAGTGATACGAAAAAGGATGTTATTGTATCCACTGAAATACTGGGACTGCCACACAATGGATCCATCGCAACCTCAGAGCACTCACTGTCTCTGACCGCAACACGCCTTCACAGGAGGAGGCTAGACGCGCGAGAGTTGCCGTGCCAAACACTCTCCAAAGCTGGACAAAAAGAAACACTCCTTTCTTATTGGTTGAAGGACGTTGTCGCGGCAACAGAGGATGCGAGCGTCAGCTTGGGCCGCCGGTATCGGTATTACTCGCGCACGTTTTCTTGAACCCTGGAATACCTACCCCCACTTCTTTACTCAAATTAGTTCAATTAAGAATATTGATTCAGTGGTGAGTTGTAGTTGACATTTACATAATTGAAATGATTGAAGGCGTTGTCATTGTCAACAATAGTATTTATTTTAAAAATAGCAGCTTTCGATGGCTAAGCCATCGAATAAATACTATTGTTGACAATGACAACGCCTTCAATCATTTCAATCAATTAAGAATAAATGATAGCAACGAGCTTTATAAATAAAAATCTGATAACCAGAAATATTTGCTGCTGTCAAATGGAAACTGTTTTGCATCGAAAATGAGCTTAAAATTTGATATAATATTTCTTTTGTCGAAATAACCAAACTCCCCACTCCTCTCGCAACTAGCGAAAGGAGGGCTCAAGAAAACGGGCGCGGATTAATATTCTGCAGGCACAAGCAACGCTACTACTTGGTGGTGCTACTTATGTGTAACGCATAGAACTGCTTGGCTCCATTTTGCATTGTAACGCCATGTATGCAGCAAGAGAAACGACTTCTTTTGAATGTTTACGTGCCATCCATAAACATTTATGTCAATTTTAGACAAAGTTAATTCCAACAATTTTGTAGATTAACAATATATATCTTTTAGTGTTGTAAATCAATTTTGTGAGGATGCCCGGCCTCCCTTGCCTCTCCTGAAAATCCGCCACTGCGTAAAGTTCTGCAACAGGCAGAGCGGAATCGCCCGATTGTACTTTTCCCGCTTACTTTTCCTTTACTCCCTTGAAGACTAACGTTTCAAACATGAAGAAGGACCTGCTACTATCCCTAGAAAATGGTATCTGCATAAAATTTGCCTATAGCAACATCGGGAGGAGGAAGAAGAATGAAATTGTGCGTAATAGTGAATGGATATTGTATCGTGAAGGACTAAAGAAGTAAAAATGATTCATGTTTGAGAAATTTATTAACGTGTCACTGGAAGATCGAAATTGGCGGTAGCTAAAAATTTCAAATGTTTATAGCATTCGTGGAAATTCAAGAATCTAATAATCATTCTACATAATTATTAAAGTATACAGTTTTTTGATATAACACTCTCACAATTAAAACATTCCGGTGTACTACTATTTTCGGGCTATTAAAGATTAGTCAATTTAATTAGTAGAAGGCCGATTTTAATGAAATGTCTTTTTTCTTTTCACTTTAGAACAATGCCGTTTAGTATAGAAATTCATTTCATGTTATGACAAAAAGAAATGATCCACTTTTATAGGTCATTATTTCGTCATTTTTAATGCATTTTTGCTGATTTCATCAATTTTAATATCATTTTAAATGGTACTTTTTTTTAAAAAACATCTATGAGATGCAATAATGTTCTTCACAGAATTACTCAGCGGCGTATTCGATTTTTTCGCTCAGAAATTGTTTTGACAACTGTTGTATGTAATTCTTGTGACGAATATCAGCGCCATTGCCGGTTCGGACGATTTCGGGATAACTAAAAACAGAGATTTCCTGGTAAAGAGCAGTCCAAACCAAAAGTCTGCAAGCCTAGTTCACTCGAACGACTGGAAGAAACCTCGATTACATCAGTAACGTATCCAAGATCTTGAGTTGTTCATCCGAACTGGTTTTGTTAAGATTTTTTACGTCATTTTTCTTTGATTTTATGGTATTTTTAAAGCATTTTAAGAGCATTTTATTTACCATTTTCGGCTATGTTTTTAGGTCATCAAAATTTGCCATCTAATAATTAAATGAAAATGGCAGAAAAAATCAAATTTTATGTTTTGGGGTACTTACTTCAAATCGTATTCATTTTGGTAGTTTCATCTAGTTCATATTTAATTCATAGATATACAAAATTCGTTACAAATAAGCGTTTGTCATTATTTTCCAGTTTTTGTTCAATTAAAATTCAAGAATTCACTAGTAGGGACTTCTAAATATCAATTCCGGTTGTTCTTGTTCCACATTTCATTTTATTCAATTTTCAATGCAATGAAAACGAGCCCTCTTAAAAATTGGAAAATTTCCTTTTTAACCTCAATGAACAGTACCGTACATGTTAATAAGAATATTGCTTACAGAAAGAAAGGTGTTTATTTTCTTTCTTCTCTCGTTTTAAAATAATTTGTGACTGAGATTTTCTATCAATACGCGTTACTAGGTTTACATTTATTGGATTTCCCCAATGTTACTGGAATTTGGTAATGAAAAAATAAGTAGGCGTTTTTAAAAATTTACCACTCGTAATAGGAAATTTCCCTGGCAGACTCTGTAGCGCAAATGGTATCATGGGATTATGTTTATAGATTTTATTTCTTCGTAATGAAATAATTAATGATAAAATTGTAGCTTTAATGCGATATAGCTTATGTACCTTCTAATTGGGAATCAAGTTTTTATCAACACATTGTATTACCGTGTGAGTCAATTCGCAAGATCAATGCTTCACCACAGCAGACTCTCTGCGCTGGCTGCCGAGGTAACGCGCACTGATGCATTGAAATTCGGACGACGAGGCCATGCGCGATTGCAGGAACGCTCGTGATACAGCAGTGTCGTAATATTAAGCCTAATTTCATCAATTCACAAGTTTACGTCTGTAATCGATGGTATCTGAAAAAAATTTTTTTTTTCTTTAGCAATACTTAGAAATATGTTTAGGCTTCGACTCTGCAAGTACAATGTGCGGTAGCAAGTAACTATCGTGCAGTAACGAAGCGTTTCTCAGCAAAACTACATAAGAAACATTTATTCAGCTAGAGAAGACGATGGTGTGTTTTTGAAATGAAACTTCTGTAGATTCGGTAAGGCAAATCGGTCTGAATCAGACGAAAAGTGAAATGCGTAGTTCTCGCCGTGGTCGCATTCGGCGACGGCTCCACTGCTGGGAGATGCAGCAAAACACTGAGAGTACATTTGGGGAAACCTTTTTGAGGGGGCATTTTTATTGAACATTTTTGGGCTTACAGAGAATTGGTAATAATTGTCCAGCTAAATGCCAACCGGAAAATAAGCAAATGATGATCGTCAACTGTAATACACAATACAAAAATGAATAATATGATTGAATTCATGCATTAGGTCTTGCTGACATACACTTTTGAAGATTCAGAATTGTTCAAAAAAGATTTGGACAAAACCTCAATGATTATGAGTGGTAATTTCTCCATCAATTTTAAGATAGCCGAAGTTCAACCGTTAATAAGATTATTGGGTTAAAAAAAGAATTAAAAATTAAACACTGATAAAGGACAGTGAGGTACAAGATCAGACACTATTACCGATGCAGTATTCTCTCGTGTTTTAAAACAGTACTTGAAAATGGCCAGAATATTTCTAATGGCAATAATTGTTCGTGTTATAATCCTGAAGATCGACATCCTTAACTTTTAGACAATGAAAACAATTGTTCTATAAAATGAAACTTCACTGAACTTGACACATTACAAACACAATGCGTTTTCAACTTGCAACTTGTTCTCTCCAAGTTTTGCTAATTTGAAGTAAAACATGAAAGCAATTTTACCAGGTACTCATTGGTCTAAATTGCATTTTTTACTATCGTATAAAAATAGAGAATTTTAAGTACTGTTGTGCATGCGTATTTTCTTGGATGAAAAAAGTATTTTTAGACCATCATTAGTAAAAGCGAATAGTTTTAGGGGATGCGGAGCGTGCTAAAAGTTCAATTTTTACCACTACACCTAAAAATGAGACGATGCTCAAATGTTCAAATAAAACAGCGTGAATGTAACAAAGAACTAAAGTACACAACATCACTTACTTTATCGCGTTATTTTTGAATTTGCAATTTTCGAAAATACAGAGATTTTAATGAAAATGAGACATGCACCTTTCTTTTAAGCGTTTCTGGTTTTTATCAGTAAAAAAATTAAACAAATAATTTAAAGCGGTTTTTGAGGAAATATATTTTTATAAATTGCATTAATTTTAAGCAGCAATTACATGAAAATTACTAGTTTTTTAAAAAAAGTGTAAATGGCCTTTTTTAAAGATCTGATTTCCATAGAACTGATTTTGCGTAGGGCAATAATCTCTATCTTCAATTTTGTAGTTTTGAAGTGTAAACTTTTTGCAATTTTTGGAAAATACGGAGAGTTTGCCGAAAATTGGATTAGCACATTTTTACCACCTTTTGATACATACGAGGAAAAAAATTAAAGAAAAAATTTGGAGCAGTTTTGAGAAAAAAAATTGTTTAAAATATTTAAAAATTACCCTTATTTCGACAACTTTGAAGAGTTGAAATAAAACAGGGGTATTAGAAAATGTTTGTTTGCTAGCAAAAAAAAAACAGTTAGTGAAATCTAGTCTCGGAAAAAGAACTCAACCTCAAGCCTAAAAAAAAGTAAAATAAAAAATAAAAAACACATAATTTCACTCACTTAATATAAAAATATCTATTTCTCTACTAAAGGTGCCTCAATATCGAGACTTACTCTGAAAGCCGCTATTTTGTATTTAGAGACAGCGATAGCAAGAAAACAATAGTAAACGTAGTACAACATGTGATGTCTCTTTGTCACCTTTCTCAAAAAATGAATTTGTACTGCAAAATTCTTCTCTACATCGCAGCGCCTTTGAAGCATGATTAATGTTTTTACAATCAATTACACACATTTGGCAATGTTACGCTTAATTCCCACAAAAAATTCTGAATGTATTTTCATTTCCATTTCTATCAATTTGCATTCTCTTTCGTTTTCAAATGGTCAATTTAAATAATGTTCAAACATTAATTTTCGGGAAATAGTTCTCTTCATGTACTACTTTGGTTTAGTCATGTTGTACATTGCAATTAAGACTAGTATTTTTATTGAGAACTTACGAATTATCACACGTTTTTATGGTTTATAATGACAAATACGTACAGACTACAATTTCCAAGACATTCGATTTTCAGAGTTCCTTTTGTAACTTAAAATGTATTATAATGTGTCTTCATTTAATGACTTCTTGAAGTCATGATTTACACGACTTAAAAATGATTATTCGTTTGCACGACGAATGATTTAGTTGTTTTTCAACCATTAATATTCTCTTTCAATCACCTAACAGCCAGCCAAATTTTGACATCAAATATTAAACTTATTTCCTTATCATATTACTTTCACAGCGACTGGTTTAGTGAAAAGTGTATAGCATATTTAGCTACGAATATTAAAAAGTCTCTACAATAAAAACATCCTAAATACGCTTGAACGGCTTCGTGGGCAACAACAAAGACGCCGCCTGCAAGCTCTTTGCCATTCTGCAGAGGCTGCCACTTCTCGCCTCTCGTCGCCCGCCTCGCCCATCCTGCGCAGCCCCCCCCCCCCTCCCCACAGCCCCGCCGCATCACCGCCCACGCGGAGAGTCGTTACTCACGGATGGGCGCGGTGGCACAGAGCGTATATTCTTGCGAACGCTCCTGAAAAGGCTGAGCGAAACAACGGAAACGTGCATCTCAATAATGGCCACATTTTTAGATCTTTTACACAGGTCTGAGGCGGAATAATGCAGTGAAACAGGTTTTTTGTGCACAACCAGCAAATTTGTCGAACTTGCATTGGTTGCTGACTTACTTCTGTAGTTGTAATGCTGTTGATATATTTACTTCATTAAATTTGAGATTACAATTAAGACATAATGTGTTTTATTAGTTAAATGGAGTGATAAGAGGTTGGAAATACTAAATATTTCTTAAAATCCTTGAAGTAGAAAAACAAAATTATTGAAAAAACGCAAATCGAATTTCCTACTGTATGAAAATGAATGAAATGTTGTTTATCCCTTCATTAAATAATCATAAGTCGAAGATAAAATAAATGTTTTATCATTGCTTTGAATTTTAATTATTATTAAAAACCATTATGCTTTTAATATTTTTATAATTCAATCATTAAGAGTTTTGGTTTAGAAATAAGTTTGAGCTTTGTACTCAAGAAAAGTATGTGATTTTTTCTTTAAATGAAAGGCCGTGAATGTGTTCACGCGTGCTATTAAATTAACAGATTTTTGTCAATAGATAATGCATTTGCCATAGATTACTATGCAAGATCAGATCTTGGTAAATATAAAATATTTCAACTATATTTTTAGAAAAATCATTAGTTTAAATCTATGATCACAATGAATAGAGGTTCCATTGTTTCAGAATTTGTGAAAATTCCTCATTTTATTCGTCTTCGAGCACAAGTACGGAATGTCATGAAACAATATTTTTGGGGTTTTCGCTTTTCCACATAGTGAACACGGAGTTTTCTATCTTTTCTGCGGCTCTTTCTTCTGTGCGACGTGATCGCAAGGGTTCAGTTAGTCTAAAACACTAAAAAGTTTTTTAGTTTAGAAAGAAGTTTGAGCTTGTGTATTGAACCAAATTTTGTGATTTTTTTTAATGAAAGGTAGGAAGCCATAGATTTTTATCGCTTAGTCCTATAGATCAATTTTATAATAAAAAATAAATTTTAATACTTAAAATTTATAGAATGAACGCTTATCATAACTTGTTCATTAAGTCATTTTCAAGACTGATCACAATAGTAGACATTGCTTCGTTGAGCTGTGAGGAGCGAATTGCAATCGATATATCGAAAGTGAGTGATCTATCTATGTATATGAAGTTATCGTTAGCAAAGTGAAGACAGCGAGGTTGTTAAGTTTGTAGATCAAGGAGTGTTTTTACTTCCCTTCACATGTATAGCTTCGACATAGGGCAATCGTCTGAGGCACGTGATCCATTAAAAAATATTTTCAAAAATCTACTGCATGTTTAAATTAAGACGAGTGGCAGGTTTTCTGCTGTGGGCAAATACAACATACCGCTAGGATAGTCGTAAATATAAAATATTATACTTACGTTTTCAGGATCATGTTTAACTCTGTGTTTGTAACAATATTATGCAAATTATCACTATACTAAAATAGAAACCTTCAAACATATTGTTTCATGTCGTTCAATTTATTCTCCAAAACTACCAAAATGAAAGGTTTGAAAATTTTGGAACATATAATCACAATTTACTGGTGTAGACTGTAATCATAATTCACTGTGCTTAAAGTAGATATTGTAAAGAAATATTATATTGTACTTTTGTAACTTTCCTTCAGCTCTTCCTTTTTGTGCGATGTAATCACTCGTGTTCACATAGTTACGTCTTAAAATATTATAATTACATTTAAAGAAGGACATACGATTATTATTCTTTACCTGGCAAAATCCTAAGAAACAAATCTGCAGAAAATGTTTTTACAGTACCAACAAGTTTCCGCAGATGTTTTGAAAATATCATTTTAATAATATAATTTATATATTCTTCCTCATTTTCTGAAACACGAATCCTCTGCATATTCAACGAGCGTAGTTCAATGAATCGTTCTCCTACCATTGTTTAATTTAATCTGGTTCAGTCCTAGACGCAATATGGTGAAAGACCTATCTGCACTTCAAGGGGCGAGAGATAGGGCAAGAGTAAGCTGCGAATTTTTAGGCATTAAAACGATATAACTAGGGAGGCAAAATATACACTTAATATTTTAAAATAGGCACATACAATTCTAATACAAGTATTGAAATATGCACTAAAAATTATTATTCTCAACTAATAATACAATAAGAGAAGAATTGCACAATAGGTGTGCCATTATTCAAATATATTCTGTGTATTACACTATAAGATTATAAAAATGTATAACTAAATATTGCACCAAATTCTGCAAGGTAAACTGATGTCTTGCGTGAAAAAATGTTCGGCGGAATTAAACGCTCCTACACTCTTCTCAGAGATCCTATGCGCTATCAGTAGTTCAACATGTCTCCACTCGCTAAATAAAACTGAAGGAGAAGTAGGCTTTATATAACTCTATTTTTATTAAACAACGTCTGATGACGTCTAATGACATTTATACAAGAATTCTATTAAATACATACAATACATAGGTACATGATAAATAAACATTTATTAGGCAGTTAGGTATTAATTACTCAAATAGGCGTTTTTAGGGACTATAGAACACGCTCAAAGTGAATTAGTAAGATCATTAGTAAATTCATGCCTAAAAGTGAATTAGTAAGATAAAATATTTCGTTTTCAGTTAAACGAATAAAATAGGCACATAGGCAAAACCCGTAGCTTAGACAACATAAATGTTATCTTGAAATTAACATTTGAAAGTGAATTTCAAAAATTGTGTAAAGTATACTTTATAGTATATTTTATATGAAATAGGAAATAAGTTCGCAGATTTAGGGGGAGGGACAGTTGCCCACCCCCGCGCCTCCCTTAGCTACAGCTATGCATATTTATGCGTTCCGCTAAACGTAAATGCGTCTTTCCTATCGTTTCACAAATGTTGAGGATAATAAGGAGAAGTAAGGGTATTGTCTTTCCTGGTAATGAATCTAAATTCTAGCATATAACAGCAAAACTATAATTGAAAATCCGTGCAAATGAGCACTAACTTATCGGCTACGCAAGCTATGAAGGTCTCGTATTCCACGTAGCCATTACGGGCGCTCCACCCTCTCAGTCAACTTGGCTCCGCACGCCTCCTCTGCATCTGTCGTCTGCGCCTTCTCTAGTCGTATCTCTTCGTTTCCCACCTACGCAAGCAGTTATGGATGGAGGGAGTCAGCGTTACATTATTCGTGGTTGTACACCTTCATTTTGAATTACGGCCATTAAATAATTGTTAATGTTCGAAGTGAATGAGCTACAAGAGACGCGAATTGGAGGTAGCTCGTCATTCTGTGAAGGTCGGAGCATTTGGTTTCTATTCACTTGTTTCTTCGCATGAAGATACACTCCTTAGTTTTTCTGTTACAGCTCATTCATATAGAGACTTTATGTCACAACTTAGCAGCTTAAACCTTCTTCACCTTTACGATATCTCATACGCAAAAGGCAGTCTTAGAATGTTTTTATAGTTAAATATTTATTGTTCTGGTTTTATTTTTATGACACATTTGCTGAAGATACCTAGTACTTATTTTTCCAAAACTTGTTGCTTCGAATGGCATCAATTACTAATTATGAAAATGAAAATATTAAAGATTAAGAACTGTTATTACTTTAACTCTGTGACAAATTTGTCCGAAGGATTGTACTGATGAATTTATTGAAAATTGTGCTACTTTATAGAGACCTGCAAACATTCCGCACTTTCGAAATGGCAGTTTTAAAAGTGAAAATAGCTTCAAATTGAAACAACCGATGAAGGACTATACAAGCTGTACCACCAGCTGTGAGCCACCCCTATAACTTCTAAATGGTATGCGATATCGAAATGTAGATATCGCTCAACAATGCAGAATCATGGGGCAAGTAATATTCTGTATGTATTTTGTTCCTAATATTTTTAGTTTTTGAGAAATTTAATCATATTTGCTTTTTTTAATGGAATGATATATTTTTCTCGCCAGCAATGGATAGATCATGAACAGAAGAATCCAATGATGTAGCATATGTTAGTATTTTGTTAGAAATTTTACTACAAAAATAGACTTTCTGACATGTGATTTTAAATTAAACGGACAATATTTCCCTTTGCAACTGTCGGCTTTGGGAAATGTAGTCTCCGCGGCGCCAAGCCTGTTGCAGACAGCGTCGCCGCGAAGCGAAGGCCAACTTCCAGAGTTGCAAGGCCTAGTAAAGGAAATAATGTCCGTTTAATTTAAAATTACATATCAGAAAGCCTACTTTTATACTAAAATTTCTATCAAAACACTAGCATATGATACATCATTGCATTCCTCTTTTTATGATGTATCCACTGCTGATGAGAAAAATATGTAGTTCCATTTAAAAATTCAAATATGATCAAATTTCTCGAAAAGTAAAAATATTTCGAACAATACTTCTACGGCATATTACTTGTGTCATGATTCCGCACTGTTGAGAGAAAACTGCATGTCGATACCGTGAACGGTTTAGAAGTTATAGGGGTGGCCCATAGTTGGTGGGACACCCGGTATATAGATCAGATATGATGCGAGAGCGAACATTTTAATACAGCTAAATATTTGTTGTTAAACGGAAAGGCTTGGATTTGAACAATTAAGTTGCACAGTATCAAAAAGTCAAGTCAATTTTACATCGATTTCGAGACTCCGCACGCTTCAGGCCACCTGGGCTACGATTGATCGATTAGTGACTTCAGGATCGTCAACGGTTAAAATAGTACCGTAAGTGTAGTACATTTCCCCCCGGTCGGTGATCTTTCCGTGCTGGATAGTGAGATCCGGCGTCGACCTACCTGTCCGCTATGGGGGTTTTACCCAACCAGGTATCTCCAACCAGCGGGTCACCGCACCAGCCGGGACAAACTCTAAGCTCCCGACCGGTCTCCCGGCACGTGTGTTAGTGCAGTGCATGTGAGTGTAGGTCTGTAAGGGGTGAGGATAGGACAAGGAAAGAGAAGGAAAGATCGCGCGCAGTCCAGAGCCCGTTTGTTAGGGTACTTTGTTTGCAAGCTCAGGCATTCACCTAGCGTTGATCGGAAAGACCACGGAAAACTACCGATCAAAGCAGCCGGCCGCTAGAATTCTCCTCCAGACAGCCACTGAATTCGACCTAGCTATCTAGCTATTGTGACAAATCCTGTCACTGCCGGGACTAGAACCTAGACCCTCCTGGTTAGAGGTACTGTAATTACATCATCCATGCTAAGAAGTGAGGGCACCCAGAAAATGTTAACTTTCCAAAATATAATAGAAAGTCAAAAAAAATCTCATTTTGTAGATTATGTCCTAAAAAATATAACTTGTGTCCCCCAAAAACTGGATTTTAAAAGTTTGCAGATTACGTTTTATGAATAATGCTGGGTACAGTACATAACGTATAGATACTCGTATTTTGCCTGCTTATTTCTACATAGCGTTAACTACAAAATTCTAAATTTTTCGTTTTAAATCTGTCCAGTACATTCCAGGGGAGTAATTCTCTAACATTTTACGGGATATTGTCTGGATGACATATTAAAAATCGCACAGAAACGTCATTTTCTAAGTGAAGTATACTATGTAGAGGGGATTTAGGGAAAATGAAATATTTTTTTGTTTTTTAGAAGTACTGAAAGTAAAACTAATCGGCACTTATGGAAGTGAATTCCAGAAGAGACACGATGCCGTTCGCATGAGCTTTCACGTTCTCCTGTTCCTCCGGCTCATTCACTTCCGCATTGGTACCCAACCTTTCTTAGTAGCACCTCCTCTCGCACGAAAGAAACTGTGGACTGAGAGGTCGCACAGGGGAGACTCGAATTGCACGCCACGATTCTTGCAGGTGAGAGACAGGACATTATTAATGCTAATGTCTTGTTTACGGATGTGTAATTGAGGACATTTGAAATGTGCTTTTACTTGGAAAATCACGAGCACTATTAACAGGCGGAACATGACGATGTTAAGACGCACTTTTAACCTGGAAAATTAAATTGTTTTGAATTGTTAAATACATTTTTTGAAAACACATTGTCATCATAAGAATTTGGAAATATGTTGACTGCCGTTTAAATTTAATGAGATAAATTACGCTTGTAAATGAAGTGGGATATGGAAGATATATGAAGACAGAAGTGACTCATCCACTCACCTTTTTACCTATTTTGTTCCAAATCCATAACATCAGACATCGACGGCTTCAATTCATACATTTTTTTTTATTTTTAAGACGCCATGTGTATCTTCACTGCTTTTGTTGGTCTTCATTATTTTGTACCGGAGGTACCGGAATTCTGTTTCGACGCATTCCCCCAGAAATTAGGCCCTGTGCTGTATATTCCAGAGAGTATCGGATGAATATTTTGATTTTACTAAAGAGTCAACATTTGATGCAGCTGCTCTTCATTTCAACTTGAGTTGAAGTGTTCCGTCAGCATTAACTAAGACAATTTAGTTTATAATTAATTAAGACAAAGTGCAAAATAAGAAGTGGAACATCAGAGAGAAGTTTTCTTGTATACCTTGTTAATTTACGTGAGGAGGTATTCGACAATGACTCACACAGAAATTTTTAGATATTTCAGAAGCTTTCGCAAGTTTTCCTCCAGAAAGTGGCGTACTACATTCATTGAAGAACAATCATTGAGTTTCCATCATTCTCCTGCTTTTTTAAAAATGTATGTTTTCGAGAAGAGATGTTGTACATATATCAATTTTATGTATGTTATATGTTTGACAGGTTTAAAATTACATTTAAATTTTAATACTATAATTACATCCAAGGCTATGAGGCACTGGAGGATAAATTAATCCTCCGCTTTGACAATATGCTGAGGAATGAGTCTAATGGTTATCTGTTTTTTATTCTAGTTTGGAGCTGTTAGTTAGTGGCTAAGTCGTAATGAGTTGATTGGGTTATGGAGATTATTTTTGAGTAGACATTTTTAGAGGAGAGAGCGATATGGTAAAATAAAGTTTTTTGCATCGTTGGAAGTTGGAGATGAAGCAGGGACTCGCACTTTGCTCGCAGCCACAACAGAGAGGACGCGCAGCAGCGCGCTGTTTGGAGAGGATGGGCACGCCTCGCCCACCCCTGCTCCGCCTCGCCCCATTCCGCCCCGCTCATCCCCGCTTCGCCACACCCCGCCTCGCAACGCCACGCCTTGCCTCGCCTCCGCTCCCGTCGCGCTGCGTCTCGCCCCTCCGCACCCCGCCCCGCCAAACATACGCTATCGCCTGTCCGGGTCATGACCCGCCCAGCCTCGCAGCGCCTCGCCGTGCCCCGCCGCACCCCGCCACGCCCCGCCACGCCCCTCCTCCGCTCCGCCGTGCCCCGCCGCGCTTCACCGAGTCGAGCTGAGCTCCACTAAGGCCCGCCGAGCCCCGCCACTCCCCACCGAGCCCCGCCATACCCCGCCGAGCTCCGCCATACCCCGCCGAGCCCCGCCCCGCCCCGCAAAACCACGCCGTTCCACACCTTGCCTCGCTACTTCTCTCGCCCCTGTGAGTCTTGCTCCTTCCCACTCCCACCTACGCCCACGTCCCACCGACTTATTCCCACCGCACTCCCGCCAGGCCCCGCTAGGCCTCACGAGGACCCACCCCGCCCCGTCCTGCCCCGCCCTCCCGCGTCTCGCAGTCCACCTCCGTTTCCCGCTTCACCCCACCCCACCCATCGGGTCCCGCCCCCGCCACTCCGCGCCTCGCGCGCGGTCGTCACGCGCCGGCGCGCCCGCGCCGAGTAATCGACGCATTAAGGCCGTCGAATTTGTTTGCCGTGACGCCGCGCGGACACGTCTTCCCTCTCGCGGAGGGGGCGCGCGGGCGGCCACGAGAGGTTTGCACCTCGGCCCAGCGGCCCCGCGAGCCCGGCCCCCGCCCCGGCGCCGCGCCGCACCGCGCCGCGCGCTGGCCGCGCCACGCCTCGCCGCGGCCAAAACGGATCGGCGCAACTCGACTCCTTGCGCTCTCATTGAATAAGCAATGGAGTATACATATTTAGAAATCAGCACAATTAGCTACGGGAATTCGACTCCACAAATAGTAATCAAGTAACCCGTGTGCGTCCGGGTGTGCGATGAATCAGACGTTAAGTCCGCAACGGAAAGGGTTAGGTAAGTGATGTGTACGTCCATCCTTCATATAGTAATCGGATAGTCCGTAGTCCGTCCGTCCCCGACGCTAGTCACAGGCACTCACAGGTCACGCACTTGTCGTCCACAGTTCGGCGTAGGTGGAATGTCATTCTAGTGAGGTGGGTCATTGTACTTTCGGGATTTGACATATTTTTGGATCCATCCACATTCTAAAAGAATGTTATAAATTTGTTTGTGAAGATTCAAATACCTAATAAGAGTTTTTGGGTGGTTAAGACAGTTACAGAGATAATCAGTTGCTATTCGATTTTTAACGTCAATGGAAATCGATTGGTATTACTTTTAGTGTCAGCACGGTTGCAACACCCCCGGATAATCGGAAAAGATCTTGTAATATCTTAGAAATATACATTTTCCTTTTAATGATATTCAATATTCAAGATACTGCAGCAATATCGATGTATATGAAAACATTTTTTAAACAGAGTGCCCCACTAGCCCACTCCATCATCTGGTGCTCTCTCCGGTATTGCACCACGCTCCATTACTGCATTTACTTCTTGGTCATACGCTTCAACATAGGTCCTTCCGTTGCTGTTGGTGGGTGGGTGGGGGGGTCTTGTCGCCTAGCGCTGCGTGGCGTCCGAGGAGAATACCAATTTTGTGATGTCGTCTGACTAGCTGAAACCTAATTTTATGAATTCCGCGTGTTGTTGAAAGTTCACAAGTTGAGTCAATTATTGACGGTATTGACGCATTATTTGTGAAGTTTGGAGAATTTATTTTCATTTGATGTTAGGGTTTTGATTCAGAGTGCACATTTCATGAGTCCTTTGTGTCGAGTTGGCAGTTTTGAAAGGAAGTCCGTTTCCTTCTTCCGTTGTATGCGATTCCAACCGTTCGGGAACTACCGAATCCCATCAGTACGATGACGGTCTGCGAGCGGTGTTGACAAAATGAGTGCATGTGTGTGTGGAAGATCTTTAATTATTGCAATATATACTAGGGTAGCGCAATATTCCAAATAATTTCACTTGTGTAAACTGTGACAAATAATAGTGCTCGTTACAACGTTCTGGAGTGCAATCTCCTTATTTTCAAAACAAAGTTGTTTTTTGTTTTGTTTAAATTATATTATCGACAATTGTGTCAATGCATAATTAATACAAATACTCAAGTGCCCATTGGAAATCAAAGCTAGAAGCACTTGTGCAGGGGGCAAATATACCTGACAAGGACCCTACACATAAAATTATGTAAGTAATGTTTGAAGATAGACTTTAATTAAACTTAGTTTTAATATTTACTTGAATTACTTAAGTTTTGTTGTATATTACGATTCAAAATTTTGGAAATTAAATTTTCTTCATTTAATGGAGCTGCAACCTCCTATTTGTTGTGGCACGAGCGGCTACTGATTTTTAGTCGCATCTTTCTGGAATATTCTGAAAGACTTCTCGAACAAACGTGTTTTTAGGTGTTTCAGGCCATTTACTATAATGAAATTCTGTGAAATACCTGTCTTCCTGGTACTACGTGGATTGTATGAACTTGATTATGATATTAACGATAATTAAATATAACTTTTGTTCTAAAATTAAAAAAATTGAAAAGTGCATTCGTCTCGATACTTTTAAATAACTATAGTTCTCTATAGAAAAGCTAGGCAGCATTACTTTAAAATTTATTTCAATTATGAGCTTCCACACCACAAATCATATACGTATTTAATATTAAATACCTGACGAATGCGCCACCCTAAACTAGTTAAGAAGTGTCTCTCCAGGTTGATAAGGCACCAAGTGTAATCAGTTACTTAAAATACATGGTGTGAAAAAATAAGTGACACGAAACCTAAGTCTACAAGACTGTTCAGCGACACACGTGTCGGAAACAAGATCAAATGCAATAAGTACACTGACCGGAAGCACGTCATTTTGAAATAAATAAGGTGTAAATTCTGAGGAAGATCGGGAAAAAGATAAAATGAGTTTCGTAGAAATCAGGGGACAGCGCGGAGTACGGAAGATAAGTGATGGGATAGAAAGAGACGGAAAGAGTGGAATGAGCACGCATGTTCCTGCACACATCACTCATGGCGCCAACAAAGTTAGTGAAGATTCAGCGAGATTACTCGCTCAAGTGAGAAAGAAAACTAGGAACCAGACCTAAACGCATTCAAACGTACTATTTTCAAGTCTTCAAATATGTTACGTTTTTACGAAAGAGGTTTCTTCGAAAAGCATAAAATTTGGAATTAATTATATACTGATTTCTTCCAAATCTTTGGAATTCTGTTTTGAATAAGATCAGGTATAAAGTAGAATCACGCCGCCTTACGTAAAATTGTTTCCATCATTTACGAATTCAACGTAATTGACGTATCTAATTTGATTAAAAGTTCCAGAGAAAATTACTGTTTAATTGACTGAAAATTATATAGTTAATAGTTTTGCCTCAGTTGCTATTAAAGTGAAAATTGCAGTGGAAGGTCACACGAAATTTTAAATTGTCCATCGTTAGTCCCGTAAATGTAGTAAATGCTTTTATGATGGGAAGTGGCGGTGATCATTTCTCGCTTTGATGGCGAGATTCGGCGCCGGTCTACATGTCGGCTTGCGGGGTTTTCCTAACGAAGTATCTCCCACCAGCGAGGTACCGCCCCAGCCAGGACAAAGCTCTAAGCTCCCGACTGGCCTCCCGACAGGTGTGGTAGTGTAGTGCATGTAAGTGTAAATGTGTGTAAATAAGGGTGCGAATAGAACAAGGAAAAGGAAGCAAAGATCGCGTGCTGTCCATGAACCGTTTGTTAGGGTACTGCTCCGGCATTCGCCTAGTGTTGATCGGAGAAACCCCAGAAAACTATCAGAGCAGCTGGCCGCTGAAATTCACCTCCAGACAGCAGCTGAATTCGACCTAGCTATCTAGCTAGTGTCGAAAATCCTGCCACAGTCGAGACTCAAACCCCAGGACCTCACGATCAGGGACACTACAGTGACATCAGTTCATTCTCTGAGCCTCCTAGTCGGTAACTTATATTAAATGAGTATTGATTAGTGAAATGAATAATGTGTAGTGAATGTTTGGGAGTATTTGTAATTGTAGTGGATATAATAAGAATATAACCCCAAAAATAGTGAAACAGTTATTACCAACAGTGATGGAAATCTCGAACAGCAATACACAAAACGCAATAAATATTTCCCCAAAAGTCTCAAAAAATGCCCAATATTTGTCCGTACGCCCGAACAAGAGGCCCACAGCTTGTGCCCGCCTGCGCGCGCTCTCTGGCGCTTACGCCGGTAGGCGAGCCATGGCTGCGTGGCCGAGCGTGCGTGCGTGCGAGACGTCACGCCGCCTACGCTCCACCGCCGCCCCCGCCCCCGCCCCCTCGAGCGCTGGGTCCGGCGCGAGCGCGTGCGGAGGATTAGGAGGTCCGCAGGGTTCAATATTTGGCGTGCGGCGATCCGCGACCGAGGGCCTGCCTGGCCTGCGTCCGCTTCCCAGAAGGCGACGCAGTCTACTCACGCACCCACGGGCGGCCAGCGTTGGACCCCTCAGGGTGGGCTGCTGGCACCCAACACTAATAGGTCGGTCTATTAAGTATGTCATGGGTGTTTCGATAATTTTTCATGAATTCCGCGAAAGATTTCAAATCAAAGATGGGTTCCGTTTCGTCAAAACCACTTCGTGTGTGGGTCCTATATTCATACGAGAATGAGGTAAATGATTAGGCGGTAAATAATTAGGCAGTTTTTAACTAATTGGTGGGTGAAATTTACACATTTTGCGCGGTTAGTAAATGAAGAAAAAATATTAATATTTATGCCCAAGTCGTCAGCTTCGTGAAGTGATTTTTTCAATGGAAACTTTCTGTACTGTAATCGTTTCTTGATTAAAAGATCAAAGATGAGACGAGTAATTGCAAATTATTTTCACCTACAAATACCAGATATAATACCAACGAGTTGCATAATTTCGTATTGAATAAAAAAAATTGTGTTCATCCCATTCCACTATTTAATTATTGACCGATATCAATCTATACGCTGAAATAAAATTTCTAAATATATTGTCAAACTACCTGTTCGTAATTTTTGCAGAATGTTTCTGAACTAATGTTTTCTACTTTGTAACTGTTTTTGATAGTTCACAGGTTCTGGATCGTGGAATTTGGTGTGTATATATATATATATATATATATATATATATATATATATATATATATATATATCCTACGTATCGGAATATTCATTGTCAGGGTTACGAAATTCTACAGAGAACATCAACACTATCTTGAAAGTGTTTTAGAATATTAACGAAACACTTACACACTAATTTAAGAGTGAACAATATTTTTACATAGTGTAGATTACCAATCGTTTACAAATTTTATAACATTAACACTTTGCTACTCCAGCAAAACATGAATCCATCTTGCAATACTCCACTCCACTCCACGACATCTGGAATGGAAAAGAATTCCGACTAGGTGTATCGAAATATTGAAATCTGTGCAAAGAAACACATGTTACCTCCTTTGTCGTTTATTAATTGTTGTACACTCTGTCTCGTTTGGCTAATAATTTTCTATAAATGGATGTGTCAATGAATTATTGTATGTAAAATGCATGAAAATTATACTGTCCAATTATCGTGGTGCTGCACTCACACAAAAAACAATAACTTTTTTTTTACTAAATTTGCACTGACAAAGAGTTCTTGTACAAGATTCCTTCCGAACAACGGTTTCCTACTCTGAACCACTTCTCGGTACCCATAGTACGTTTGCACTCCAAATCCTTGTGCTACCTGTGTAACGACAAAGCCGCACAGAGGCACAATACCTCCCTTGCACCTTCTCGAATCTGACCAGCCCATTGAACAAGCGAAGCCGCGTAGAAAACTGTACCGGGAAGCGGCGGTCGCGGCACCGTGCGAACCGGGAACGGTCGTGCGTGCGAGAGAGCTCCGCGCCCACGCACCGCTTCTCTTCGAGGGCCCTGGGCCGCAGCGTGCGCCAGGATTAGAAGGCGGTGCTTCGGACAAATATTTGGCCCGGGCGATCTGCGACGGCCACCGCCTCTTCCCCGAAGACGCCACCGCGGCGCGGCCACGCCGCAGGGAGGGACGGCAGCGGCGGAGGCGAGCGCTCGGTCATGGTACACGCAGCCAGTGGGGGAGGGATGGGGCGAAGTCCGAGTTACGAAGGGCGGCGTGGCGACGGTGGCTGGGATGGAGACTGGTAATTTCAGGAAATGGACGTCGTAGAGGAGGTGTGTGGAAGAGAACCACGAGGTAGATGACACAAGGAACTAGACGGGAGTGTGAGATTTGGGAATGGGAACACAGCTGGCCGTTGCAAAATGAATACAAGAGATGACCTGTATATCGTGACGAAACAGGGCAGGAAATGTGATCAAAAGTGTAATATGGAAGAAGCTGAAGGAGACTGTGGATTACGTAGAAATTGGTAAAGGAAATGGAGGCCTAAACGAGATGGTTGTAACGTAATCTAACAGACGCGGCTGGATATAACATTAGCAATAAGAAAACAGAAACTTGTGATCGGTAGAAGCAGTAATGTTTACAATTTCATGTTGGTAACGACCAGCATAGGCAGAATCAGTACTTCAAGTCGCCAATAATAGCATAAGTAGACGACCCGGGGAAGGCGGAAACGGCGGGAGCGAGAGGTGAGGGCGGGGGCGGGGGCGGGGGCGGCGGCGGCGGCGGCGGCGGCGGCGGCGGCGTCTCTCTTCTTCACCAACCTGCAACAAGTCTCTCCCTGTTTGCTCGACACACCGGCGCGCGGCGGGGCCGTGCCGTGTCCCAGCGGAAATGACGCCGCATGTCCGCAGCCGTACAGACCACGCGGCTCATGGGCGTTCCCTAAGCAAGGGTGCGAGCGCCCGCATTACTCCTTTGACTTCTGTCCGTCGACTTTTCAGAAATTACGACGATGAGTAATTTCGTGTTTATTTCGCACTAATCTTACGATAACTGCGAAGTTACCATGCGTCGCAAAATGTGACAACAAACTGTAAACAACATGAAAACATTTTTCTTGCAATTCATTCTTGAATCTTCGCATTTGTCAGGTGTAAATGGAATGTAAACGTTTTAATAAACCAAACACTTCACTATTTATGTACTATTTCTTCCTTTCGAGATGGATGCCAACAGCGTCATGTGGAATATCTTTCTTCGACAAATTGCCGACATCCCATGTTCAAATGGCAGCAACTCGAAGTTGCGGCACATTTAGTTGGACAACTAATAAAATATAAGCTATAATAATAATATGTAAGCCATCATTTTAGATGTTTCCCTCTTTTATGGTTGCGCTTCAGTACAAATTTCTTTTACAATTCATCTGCAAATAATTCGAAATCATTGAATATGAGATTATTTATTCCATTCCCCATATTGATTATCGTATATAGAAACAGTTCGGAACTAGATTACAGATATTAGCAATTATTATACATGAATATTTACTGTTAATAAAAATGAGGATCAATCCAAGACTGCCATCAAGTAGTATTGTGAGTATTTTTTGACAGGATCCATTCATCATTATAACAAAAATAATAACTAAAACGATGTTTGTTGTATTCTCTTTTGAGAATTAAAGAAGGGACTTCCGCATTTTGTATTATAAACACATATTTCATCATTTGAAGAAATCCATGAGAATAAACAAGCAAACTCTTGACAAGAGTTTATTTTGACCTTAAGGCAGATTGTAGATTTTATGACGTAATATTCAGTCCATATGAAGAGAGTCTTAAGCGAAGTAAAAAAGTTGCCATGTTATTTTGAAAGAATTTATAGAGGCCATTGTTAAAAAACCTTCAAGGACAATTCAATGACGTACCCAACCATAGTCTGAGATCGAGCATGTTAAACAAATCATTAAGGTCATTACATTGCGCGATATTCTGACGAAACGATCACAGCCAATGCAGTGGTTGAGAAAAGTTCGTTTATTTTAGTAATAGAAATGACTACCGAGAACTGTTCAATAGTGCTTGATTTCCAGAAAATTTTTAATGAAATCTCCATAAATGAAACTCCATTAATGATGTTATGAGCAACCTCTCAGTAGATTTACATATGGTTTCTAAAAACAGCGCGCAAAGTAAATGGGATTGGCGGAACACGTCACTTTTATTTTGAAGAGCACCTCATACAAGACGACAAGAGGAGAGTCATCCCGTTTATTTTCAGTCACGATTTCTAACATCTTCAGATCTTTCAGAGAAGACGTCTTTATGGCACCCACCAATCACCTTTCAACGCAACACAGATCTCATATCATTCGCGGTAGAGACTGAACAGAAACTTCATTTGGTTGAGTATATTACAAAACTTCTTTCGCAGACTAATATTTTCTCATAATACATAGTTTTTTTACGATTCAGGCAAAAGATCTGGTATTGTTTTACAATTGCAATATAACAATGCCTTTAATACGTATTTATGGTTTCTTTTTTTTTCAGCACAAGCATTAAATTATATTACTCTACAATTCTTAATTAAACACTCACTTCCACGTTAGTTCGCATCAATAAAGATATCATCTTACGTAAGCCACTAAGAAAACAAATAACTAAGCTGCACCTTCTCAGTTTTAAAAAACATCCGTAGAAAATTAATGAAACGTATGTCATTTTTATTTTCGGACCCATCCCAAGTCACGCACAAGCGTCCCGTTGATTTTCCGTCACGATTTCCTCAGCCCCAACATCTTTCAGTGAACGCGTCTTTGTACGGTCTACTGATCGACGCCCGCGCCCCCACGAACATGCATCGCCCACCTCGCCGCCCCCCTCGCCCCCCGCGCCGTCGGCGGCGGGTAGCCCCGCACTCGTCTCGGCGTTCGTCCCCCGCTGGGCGCAGCAGTTCCATTCATGAGCTCGCGCCGCGCCGCCGCTCAGGGGGAGCCGGCCCCCCTTCCCGTCGCCCCGCGCATGCTGCGGCCGAAGGTGGCGGCGATAGATTCGAAAACGCTGTACCTTGATCCACACGGAACGCAGATCAAATATTTGAACAGCGTCGCGCTCAGGAGGGCCGTGGTCTCTTCCTGGCGCGCGCGTGTACGGGCTGGGCCGGCCGAGGAGCTGATGGATCACGCTGCATAATGGGTAAACACACGAGTGTCCAAAGCGCGGGCCTTGGGGAGCTCCTGAATGAACGAGCGACGGCGGGGCGGGTGAGTGAGTGAACGAGCGGGCGAGCAAGCGAACGGGCTGGCGGGGATTGCAGGCGAGCGGTGCGGGCGGGCGGGTGGGTCAGCGGCGCGGGTGAGAGAGGTGGGCGGGCTGTTGGGCGGGCGAGCGAGTGGGTGGACGGACGAGCGGTCGGACGGGTGAGCGGGGCGGGAAGACCACGGGAGGGGACGGTGAGGTGTGGGCGGGTGAGGAGACTGATGGGTGGGCGAGCTAGCCAGCGGGTGGACGAGCGGGAGGGCGTGTGGGCGAGCGAGTGGGGCGGAAAATGGGCGAGCGGGGGCGGGTGGGGCGATGAGGCGTGCGGACGGGGGTGGGGCGGGCGGGCGGGCAAGGGGGTGGGTATGAGGGTGGGCGTGCTAGGGTCGAGCTAGCTAGCGGGTGGGCGTGCGAGCGGGGCGGAAGAAGGGGCGGGCGGGGGCGGGCGGGCGATGGGGCGTGCGGACGGGGCGGCGGGCGGGCGAACTCGCCGAGTCGTTGAACTTCCGCGGCGCGCGCGCGGTGTCGGGGCGTCGCGCTGACCGCAGGGGTGTACAAGCCCGCTGGCGAAAGTCGTCGCCGACGTGAGGTCTGTGGAGCGTCAGAATGACTTAGCAACGTAGTTGTTCGTCGTGGTTCCATGCAGTCTTTTGTTCGCGTTGCAATTAGTCGGTGTGGTTTCTGAATGGCGCCTTTATGAAAGAGTATGCCATTGTTTCTCGTTTTCGATGAGTACCGTAGTGATGAAATGCTGATCGCTAATTGGAGGGTGGCGTATTTTAAACTTTGGATGGGAGTTTTAATGAGTCTTCACTTTCGCCTTTTTGCATAAGATTCTAAAGGAACACAATCTGCTATTTCATAATCGCATTCAGAATACACAAAATTGGACTTAGATGCGACTTATAGTTGAACTACTATGAGGGGAAAAGGATTTGGGGAACTACTATAAGGGGAAAAGTTGTTGCGCATGCTCCTAAGCGTTGCCAGCTTAAAAATAATAACACAAATATTGATTTTTAGTCGTGAAAACAATGCTGTAGTGACACTGAGAAACGTATCCAGGCATCGCACAAGGTAAGTGAAATGGCTTCTTATCTTCAGAGCACATCAACTCGCTTTCCCACTTCATACAAGCGCGTAACGATAACACGGAGTATTTGTGAAAGAACGATCGCGGAATAGTCATATTTTCGAAACAAGTGCAGAGGTATTGGCCAAAATAAATGTATTAAGTGTCACAAACGACTGCAAAAATTTGGTGATGCATCAGTATTACGTTACCGAACGGAAGCAAGGTGAGAAAATATCAGAGGTTACAGAAAAGTGTCATTCATTCAGTAAGTGTTAAAAGTACAGGCAATGTTCGCATTAGTGAAAACTGTTTGCAACCTCGTAATATCTAAGTTTGTCCACCAAAGCTGTGGTGATTCTTCCCTATTAGAATGGTTTTATTGTAAAGTATCCCGTTCCTCTGAAGACAAACCGTTAATGTGGAGTACTACGGAAGTTTTTGCAAAACAAACTGCGTGCAAGTCTGAGAAGAAAATAACACTATATAACCCATTCATCATTCTGCTTGATAATGCAATGGCTCATGAAGCAGGAGTTGTATCTGACTTGTTCAGTTACTGGGAGTGGGAAATGCTCTTATCATCTCAACACTACACGGGTTTAAATCCCAGTGACTTCGAATTTACACCAAGATGAAGGACCCACTTCCTGGAATTCACTTTCGAACGCATGATGTTCACGCGAAAGTTAACTTTCTTCGCACTGTCGAGATTATGCAGAGCCATTGGTATCCAACGAATTCCGCATTATCACTGGGAATTCGTTTAACTAAAGATTGTATTTAGATCGAAGGCTTGCGAAACTTAGTACACTTCATATAAGCTATATGTCTAGAAAATAAGTAGTTGCCACTTATAAAATACAACCTGAGTACTTACGCAGAGATGAAATCGCAATACGGAATGTAAAGTGGAATAGGATCGTTTTTAAAAGTGTACTATATTTTACGTATTCCAACTCTCGTTTGTAAATTGATTCTGTTCTCTACAGTCATTCGTCACAAGGTAATATACAAGTATGTTGATTTATATATTTTAAACTTGAAGAAAAAGTTATGTTGCCATCTAGTCCTGTTCGGTAGAAAGGTGAAAACGACCACTTATGTGTCCCTTTAAAAAAAAGTTGTATGTAATGAAAATAGTATAATTTTATTATTGATCCATACATGGGAGAGAGAGAGAGAGAGAGAGAGAGAGAGAGAAAGAGAGAGAAAGAGAGAGAAAGAGAGAGGGAAAGAGAGGGGAAGAGAGTGGAAGAGAGAGGGAGAGATAGGGAGAGATGGAGTGAGTGAGGGAGAGAGAAAGGGAGAGAGAGGGAGTGAGTGAGAGAGAGAGAAGGGAAGAGAGAGGGAGAGAGAGAGAAAGGGTGAGAGAAGGTGAGAGAGGGAGTGAGGGAGGGAGAGAGAGAGAGGAAGAGGAGAGAGGGAAGAGGGAGAGAAGGAGAGGGAAAGAGATAGGGACAGGGAGAGAGAGAAGGAGAGAAACCATCTTCCAATGTGAAGAAAATAACCTGAAAGGCAATTTCTGATAGTAGAGTTAAATTTGAATAACAATGTTTATATAAAAAGATACATAATATTGTCACATTTTGTGTTAACTTTAACAAAATAATTTTATTGAAAATTTTCAAAATCCCATAGAATCACCTGCATACAAATATGAGAAATGATGTTCAGATGTCATTAAAAAGCACGAAATTACAAGAATAAGGGTCCGTCGTAGCTCGTGTGACATATACTACTAAGATATATTTTTCTTGATGAGCATTATACAGGGGAGGGAATGTGTTATAGTAAATATTCTTTTCCTTATTTATTACACATATTTTTCATACATATAAAGTATTTATAGATAATGTTGGACAAATTGTGTGTAAAACGAAGCTTATTTAAAAAAACCGGTTTGAAGTCATGGATGTTTTGAGTTCATTTTATTCATTTTCATACACTAAATGACCACGGGTTTGCATTTTTACGTTCGTAATCTAGTACATATCCAAACTTTAAATTAAGAAAATGTTTGTCTTTGTCGATTGAAAGGCTTACTAGTTTTCTTAGACGAAAATATCACTTACTTTACTCTTTCAAAGCCCGTTCAATGTTTGCAAGAAAACGTGAGGGTAAAGGGTAAGACTTAAATAAAATTGCTTAAAGTTGCGAGACAATGCCGAAAAATAAACCCCCCACGCCGTCACCCGAGTTGTCTTCCTCTCCGGGGCTGAAAGAGAGAAAAGGCGGAGAGAAAAGGCAGAACCGTCAGTCGCGCCGGGAGGGGCGGGGGGCGGGCACTCTGTTACACAGAGCAGCACACGCTGCGGCGGGCGAGGCGTGTGGACAGAGGTGGTGGTCCGCGCGGCCTTTTATAATAGCGAGCACGAAGCGCGGGGCGTCGGCATCGTGGACGCGCTGTCCCCGCCCGTATTGACGCAGCCGGGCGACCCAGCAGACACGACGCGACGCGTCGCGCCGGCCGCGGCGCGCTGACAGATCTGCGGCAGGCGCTCGGGCGGTGGCGCGGCGGCACACCTGGAATCAAAAATCTACGATCTAGAAACACTCTAGTGGCTTGCTTTTGTTTTTTAATTTTTGTTTAATTTTTTGTGGGAGTGGGTAGGAGGGGGCATTAAAGCAAGGATGTAACTTTTCAAAATTAAAGGTTGGTTGGTTGATAATGATTCCGGGCACGTCAACAGAATATGTTATTAGTCCCGTAAGTGTAGTGCATGTTTTTTTCCTCGGGATATGGCGGTGATTTTCCCCCGCTGGATGGTGGGACCCGGCGCCGACCTACCGTCGACTAGCAGGCTTTCCCCCTAACCAGGACTCTCCCATCAGCTCGGCACCGCCCCAGACGGGACAAGCTCTAAGCGCCCGACCGGTCTCCCGGAATATGTGGTAGTGTAGTGCATGTTAGTGTAAGTGTGTGTGTGTGTGTGTGTGTGTGTGTGTGTGTGTGTGTGTAAGGGACGAGGATAGGACAAGGAAGAGGAAGGAAAGATCGCGCGCGGTCCGTGGTCCGCTTGTTAGGGCACTGCTCCGGCAGTCGCCTAGAGTTGATCGGAGAAACCGATATACCATTAGGGTGAGCGGACTCAGGAAAACAATATTAGTAAACTTTGCTTGAAAAATGAAATGTTTTTTCTCCAAAAAATAATTTTATTGAATTTAAATGTGTATATAACAGTTATTGTAAACAGTTTGAGGGTCAATGACTCACATCTCGATCGGAGTTTCACCCAGTTTCGCCCGCCAGAACAATCGATATTTCAATTTTGACCGTCTCCTATATTATTTCAGTAGTATACCTACCTTTCGCGGCTCTCACAGGCAACCAATCGTTATAAATGATGTCTCTAAAGAAACAGAATTTCACGGGGATGTAACTAATTGCATTTTGAATTTAAAATGTGAAGAATTTCTTTAAAAACGCATCTAAATATTCATGTTAAATGCAACCCACAACATAGGTCAGATATATTGTTAAAGTATTCCTAAACGAAGCGTTCTATGGCCTTAAAACATAAACTATTAAGGCCAAAGGCCTCAAAGAAACTCTTCTCGCACCGTAGAATCATATACTTTTGAACATTCTATTACATTTTTGCGGGTTTGGGGCATATCGACATTATTCAATACCAACTGTATTACTCGGTGCTGGAGGTGATCTTTGTTTCTGACGTCACGTTTAGAAGGCTTAGATTTCTCCAACTTATACCTTCGCAACGTATGCCTTCTATGTTCACCGTGGTTTACGCCGATTCATGAGGTTTATTTGCATAATCAATAATTCAAGATTATGCAAATAAACTTAAATACTCTCGCAGCAACATTTAGAAGTATTAATAGTTGCTTGATGGCGATGATAATTGCTTTTTATGTGTCTAGTGCAACCGTTCATTTATCGAATATAAGTATTGACATTCTTTTTTTGTGTGAAAACTATGATATATCTACAGTACTCATGCACTTGGTATATGGTTCTATATCATATCTACTAATCACTAAAAAATTAATAAACTAAACCATGCTCATTTTATTCGCAATTAAAATTTTTGTGCATTTGTATCGCCGACCCCTCAAATTTGAAATTCTGTTAATTTAATTCAATATTTATTTTTGGACAGGACAGTTCAAAAGTTTTTTTAAACATGAATTAAAAATGAAGTTTGATCATAGCAAAGGCCTATATTTCCTTCACAATGTTTTTTTCTGGTATTGCTGATTTTAAAGACCTAAGAGAAATAATTGTTTGAGTTTGTGTTTATTCGATTTCAGTTCTTTAAAGGTGGGTGCACTTCACTTTGATAAAAGGCAAATTCGTTGCAAGTCCTTGTACTACATTGAAAAGTCACGAAAGGGGCTACAGTGTACTATGGGACGACCTAAATTCGAGGAAAGAACCATCTCCACGAAATTGCCAGGGTGAATCCAATAGATAAGGCTGAAGGCTCAAGAAAATTTGAGATGGGTATTATCAGAGAGCTTAGAAACTTAATCAAACTATGATGGAAAAAGAGTTCTTATATCTTTTGATGTTCTTCGTCAAAAAGCAGAATGAAACAATATTGGCAAAAAATGCACGATTGTGTACAGGGAAGAGTAAAGACTGTAAGAATAAATACTAAAAGAAAGTAAAAAGTGAAGTTGAATAACTCCTAGAAGAATCGTTCTAGAGCGTTAAAATCTGAAAGTTAGAAACCGAAAGTCACAAAGAGACTTTCCTCGCAACGTAATCTATAGGACAAGAGCTTCTTGGACATTCTGTTACATTTTGCTGGTCCGGCGCTTCTCGATACTACCCCACTTGTTCAGAGATGTGTAGAATCTGCAAATGAAATGAAGTGTAAAAAGAAACTAATTACTTAATATTCTAGGCGATTAAATTTTACGGATATACCTCTCAGTTCACTAATAAAGTTAAATAATACTCCAAATAGTGGGGTAATGCTTGCCCGATCCTGTATTTTCGCATGGACAACTTTAAATAGCTTTCGCGAGAGTAAAAAGCTAACTGTCAAGGAAGATTATATAATTACTTCAAAAGTTGTTTTTAAGGAAGTGTGAATTGTTCCAAGAACATTATAATACGGAATAAACCTTTCATTGTTTATTTTAATTTTAAATTCTATAAATACATTGGAAGTTACTTTAATTTTTTTAAACAAATAAACACATTTCGTTAATCACTTTCTCTCTTAATATGTAAAAGGAAAGATAGGGAAGAGGGTGGAATTTGGAACCCATGCGAGAGTTCTCGCACGGGTACGCTAGTGTTATTATAAATAATGTAGTATACGTACGAATTCATTAACTTAACCAGCTTTTTTCATGTTTTGGTGCAGTGGTTTTCCGATATGTTTTCATTTTAGCACAATGCACAATTAAATATGGTAAATGTCTCAAAAAAGAAAGATAACTTAGAAGCCTACGAGCATAAAAAATATAACTTTCCCACGTTGTATGTTTTATCTTCTAAGTCATTGACATGTCGCACAGTTTAAGGCATACTTTCTACAAACGGCAAACTCGAAATGTATTGTCTTCCATTATAATGATGGCCAGAGGAAGTCTTTAAGAGATTGCGAATGGAATCGACAGGGAAGATGTAAAGAAATACCTTTCTAAATACTATCAATTATCTTGCATTTTGTCCTTTTATCTTTTATTGAAAGAAAGAAGAAATTTCTTTTAGCCACAACTTTTGTAGTAGCACGATTTTGGTATTTGGAGGGTTGACACAATTTAGAATACGGAAAGAATGAAATGGCATATTTCTACTTTACATTAGAAAAAACTCGAATGTGAAAGCAGGCGACTCTTTCAATGTAACAGCAGGCAACAGGAAAATGTTTGAAACTATGAGGAGAGTGAGCGCTACACCCTTCAGTTCTTGTCCCGTCACCTCTTAACGAGTTTGCGAAGGTGGATTATACTTATCCAATGACCAAATAAGCAAGTTAATTACTAGGTACAGAGACCGGTTTATGAAAACATGAACATGACAACTTATGAAACCTTGTTACTTTACTTAATCATCATTTCACTTTTACCGCATGAAACAATATCGTTTTAGCAATTCCGCATGGACGCTTAATTTGTATAAATTAATGTATAATTTTGACGTGATATCTTACAACTCTGGTCCCATTATTCACAAAGTGAGTGATAGAAAAATTTGCTCTAGGATTCCCAGCAATTTCTCGTTGAGGAAGAGCAGTACGTTAAATGTAAATGTAAGTACATTTGTAGAAGTCTGTCCGTAGACTTTATGCTTCAGTTATCATTCTGACGTCATCAGGGCACTGCGAAACTGATTTCCAGAGGTTTGGTCCTCTTAAGACTGGTTGAGCGTATTGTTTCATTATCAGGGCGCCGCGATATTTAAGTACCGTTGTCAATGGCGTTCCTGGCCACTATTTCAGAGAATTCATACCTTACAAAAGGACAAAAATAGATTATTGCTTATGCACATGCATGTCAATTTAATGAAAAAACTCTTATTTCAATTACAGCCGTATAATGTATGTGGACGAAAATAAGGAATACATACATACTTACATACATACATACTTGTTAAATTTTTTCTTACTTGTCATACATGTCATGTAATTACCTACGACCTCTCAGACAACAGAGTCCAATAAATTAGTTTTAGTGGATATGAAACCGTTAGCATACTTTCAAGTGTGTTTTATTATTGCCCTCTTTGCTTCCGTCTCCAAAGAGCTCCAAGTACACCATTTCTGTCTTACATATTCTATTTCAGGTGATATTATCACAATCTCCTTTCCTGAGCGAATACGAGAGCTAATTAGGGTAGAAATGCATATTATAAGTAATATACATATTGTATTTACAGAATAAACATACATATTATAAACTAATTGAAGGCGCACTTATTCTTTTGGGTTACGACTCGGTATCATCTATTATCCACTAGGGTTTGTTAGAAGAATGAACAATAACATGTGAATTGATTTTAAGTTGTTGATTTTCTTCATGAACTCATGTTTGAACGCGGACGTGTGTTGTGCGTTGTTCTTCTTCCGCATACAACTTTGAGATGGGTGAGGGGAAAAAATGTTTTTGGAAAGCGAACCAAAGTACAAATTACGGCTATTATTGAAATTTATGACATTATCTGATCCGATTGTGGAATCTGAAAAATAGATTCGTATTGGATTAACGTTGAAGTTTTGTTCAATATTTTAAATACCCTTCTTTAAGAAAATAATTTGTTCATTTTTTATCATACAATTTAGGGAAGGAAAGGGCGGGTCTAATGTAAATTCTTACACATGTTTCGTACTTATCATATCTACATATACATTTTTATATTTAACATAAAAATTATTAGGGATAACAAATTCAAGAACTTTTAAAGACTTACAATTTTTTAACAATAATAGAAAGAAGACCAGGAGGTCCTAGGATTCGACTTTCGACGGCTGCAGGAATTTTCAGATTACCTACATAGGTTGGTCGAATTCAGTCGCTGTCTGGAGGAGATTTCTAGACGCCGGCTGCTCTGGTGGGTAGTTTTTCGTGATTTCTCATAACAACACCAGTCGAATGGGGGAGCAGTACCCTAAGAAACGGGCCACGGATTGCGCGCGATGTTTTCTTCTCCTTCCTTGTCCTATCCTCACTCCTCCCTAACACACACCTACACTCACATGCACACTTGTCAGGAGACCAGTCCGGAGCTTCGAGCTTGTCCCGGCTAGAGCGCGTCCCTGCTCGGGGGGGGGGGAGATACCTTCTGAACTCTATTACAAATGAAGTATTTACGTTGATTTTTGAGGTAAAATGTTTATTTTTAAAATAAAAGCTACGAGAAAATTTACTTTGACCTAGTTTTAAACTACATGCGCTATTAAGTGATATGAAATCGATTGAAGTCTCTCTGCGGTGGAACCTTCTCTAGTCCTCCTCCCTAATTCATTTGAAGTACTTTTTGCCATTGACTTCTTTGCTTTTACTCCCCTTAAGAAGTTGTACGAGTTGCCACAGTCACAAAACAAAATAAATTTAACAATCATGAATATTACGCCCCATGGGTGGCTCATGGACAGCGTGCTAGCTTTCTGTGGAGCGATCTCGGATTCAATTCCTGGTCCAAGCTAAAATAGAGCTGTAGCTTTCTAATACAATCGTCTCAGTTTCTATAGCTGTGTGACGAAAGAAAAACTCAGGCAAGCCATTTAAATGCTATGGTGATGGGAATACGCCATGCTCGTCTGTCTCTCTTAATCACATGCATGGATAATAAGTAAAAACAGGGCCTAGGTCTGGAGGCATGGTTAGCTGACAAAAGTCGCATGAAATCGACCATAAAATGCCAAATAACTACATATGTAATGAAATATTCATTTTGTCAGACTTATTTACAGGAAAAAATCTTGAGCGAGTGAAATCACTTCAGTCTTCCGTTTAACACGACCTTTGCAAACGCTACCGTGAATAATCTGGAATGCATTCTGAAGGTGTAAACTTCTTGGTTCGGTATTGGGAAACGTTCTTGCTACCGTGAGAAGTGGTGAGTAATATATTGGAGTGATACTTGCAAAGGAATTCCAATAACTTTCATATACTACTGTTAATTGATGCGCTTAACAGACATATTCCTTACGAGCCGAATGAATTTACAATCGGTCCCATTGTGGGCCTACGCTGAATAATATTTGCACGTTCCTTCAACCGTTTACCAAAGAAAAAAACAGTCGTTTCATTTCACTGCCACCTACGATTTTTGGCATCTTCTTGCATCATGTGACTGTCGGAAGATACGACTTCACCAGGGTGTTCAAACCCGCAAATCCTTCGTTACCATGGCCACCGTCACTACGTCTCTCCGTCGTTGCTGCCACTGCCGCTGCCACCGCCGCTGCCGGCGTCGCTCCCACCGTCGCTGCCGTCTCCACTGTCTTCGCCACTGCCACCGCTGATCTCACCGTCACAGCTGC
Organism: Teleogryllus occipitalis; assembly: GCA_011170035.1. Taxonomy (NCBI): domain Eukaryota; kingdom Metazoa; phylum Arthropoda; class Insecta; order Orthoptera; family Gryllidae; genus Teleogryllus; species Teleogryllus occipitalis. The sequence goes on from BLKR01000409.1 coordinate 322,853, forward strand.
TGCCGTTGCCACTGCGCTGGGTTTGCCGTTGGCATTGTCGCTGCCTTTGCCGCTGCCACCGTTGCAGCTGCCTCCGCTGCTTCAGCCACTGCCACCGCCATCCCGTTGTCCCCGCCTCCACTGCCGCCATTGTCGCCTTCAGCTTCAACTATCATCAGCTTCACTTTTGCCGTCACCATCGTCACCACTTCTTCACCACTAGCACTGCCCCCAGCTGCGGCCCAGCGGCGTCTTCACGGCCGGCCAGCATGGTTTCCACGAAGACCGACCGACCGGCCAGCGGCGCGGCGGCAGGACCGGCGGCGGCGACCCGGCGTGGCGGGGCGTGGTGGGGCGTGGCGGGGCGGGGGAGTAGCGGGGCGGGGCGTGGCGGGGCGGGGCGGGGCGTGGCGGGGAGGAGGGGGCGGGGTGGGGCGGGGCGGGGCGTGCGGAAGAGGCGCGGCCCCTCTGCCTGCTGCCGCCGCCGCCGCCCTCGCGCCGCTCGCAGTCGATACGCGTCGCCCGTTCGGAGACGCTCTCCACGTCAAGTGGGATGGACGAGCATGTCGCCTGTCACTCGACGGTTCGTGAAATGGGTTCCCTGAAGAGTGTTCATTTGTCATTTGTGGACGGACTACGCGAAACCGTCGACGTATGAATCGGCGATTGTTAATAATGCTTGCTTTCAACAAAACTAGTTTGAAGAACAAAAAATCTATTTGGTTTTAAATAATTACATTTGTTGAGAGGTGAAATTTGTTGAAAGGTTCAAAGGGTGATGGCAATTATATATTTGCTTTTTATCTAATAGTATTTTGATGTTATATTCTTGAATTGCGCTTAATCTGTCTGAAACGTTTTTGAACATTTCGATCGTCGAGACCCCGCAATTGGAGAATTTCTACTTTTCTCACTTTTTAACTGCCAATATTGTGCGTTATAAGAAAATCATCATAGAAAGAATGGGGATGGATTCTGATAACATATTTACAAATAATAATAATAATAATAATAATAATAATAATAATAATAATAATAATAATCTACATTTATTTTTATTTCTTATTTCAACGCCATTTTTCTATGACTACAAAAACAAACAATGACAGAGGTATCAAACGAAAGGTTTTTAAACATTATTCTGATACACTGTTGTTTCATTGAATTCATTCTCCTGCGCATGCGACCATTCTTCTCTAGTGCTGGTCCAATCGAGCTCACTCGATAGAACCTTGATACCTGATTCCAGTTATGGTCCTTAAGTCGTTATCAATTAAATGAGATCTTTCTGAACCTTTAACTTTAGTTTAGGGGATTTAGCAAATTTTGGTACCTTCGTGGCGCAGGTAGACAGACAATTTCAATAAAACGTAAAATTAAATTGAGTAAATATTGATTCCGGGTGCGATAACCACAATAAAAAAGGTCCCTTAAGTGTAGTGAATGTTATATCCCAGAAGACGGTGGTGTTCCACCCCTACAGCATCATCAGTTACGGCGCTGACGATATACGTCTCCCTGGTATTTCCCCCAGCCAGGAAAATTTCTAAGCTCTCCACTGGTATGTCGACATGTGTGGTAGTATAAAGAATGTAAGTGTGTGTAAGTATGTAAGAGGATAGGAGAAGCAAGGGTGAGGAAGTAAAGACCGCGAGCAATTCTTGACCCGTTTGTTTGCGCACTGTTTCGGCGTTTGCCTGGAGATGATCGGAGAAACCACGAAAAACTGCCGATCAGAACGGGTGGCCTCTAGAATTCTTCATACATTGTTGAAACTGGAACCCTAGGATCTACCTCCTACAACATTGTTCAACGCTGTTCAGCAGGTTCAACGCTGAGCTATGACATCCGGTAAAATTCAATTGACTAATTTGCATTCCGTCTAAGTCTATCCTTGTTAATTAACTCTTAGCACTATTATAATGTTTACTAACGCGCTGTACCAGGCCTGTATGATGTAACAAACACGAGGGGCTGATCGTTCGAAGTTCACTTTCTAAGTCACTAACATGTGTTAATTATTTTTTAATTGTTTTATTCGAGTTTAATTTTTTATAGTATTCTTTATTTTATTATTTGTAGTAATTTAGTAAATTCGTAGTGCGAACACTGAAGTGTGTCCACTGTGTCCACTCGATTTAAATATTAAATATAAAAGAAGAATATATAATCAGAACACATTCTATTAGTTCTCTGAAAAATTAAATTTATCTCATCAGAAATGTACTATTGCAAAAATCTTTGTTATAAAAAAAACTACGATTCAAATCTTATATAGTGAGTTTCGTCATGAAAAAACTAAAATTTCAATACAGTCATTTTCAGAATATAAGAAACTATAAATATTTAGTAATCAGTGGCGTAGATACCTTTTTGGCTGCAAGGCGGAGCAAACCCAAACACTTAATGAAAAATAAAAACTGTTCTCATTATTTCATAACGTGCTTATTGATAATTTTACAATTCACAATTACTACTTTCACGTCTGAATTTCAAGGTTTTGGTCTGGCTTTAACTTACCGCTTAATTGCGAACTTAGGCCGAAGGCTCTAGCGTTCAGATCTACGTAAATCTGCTATAGAACCTACCCAGAAAAAATTACCACGCTACGCCACTGATTGTATAATGTAAGAACAAGCTTGGAACAATATGAAAAAATAATATAAACAACATTAAATAACTTAAATACACGAAAAATGTAATACTTGAGTTAATGAGCCACTATCACGGTCACGTATTTCAGAATATTTATTCGGGATGCTGTCTTTATCATGAAATTGCTTCCAGTTTTACCATGTCATTGCCGAACAAATTTCTCGTAGGGTGGATTTTATAAACAAACACGTTAAGACTTTCTTTGCTCGAATTTAATTGTGAAAACTCAGAGGTGTCAGAAGCAGTGTAGTGTAGTCACCGTAGTCGCGATAACTTTTTATTCGCTTACAAAAAGATAAAACTATACGTACTAGCAACCGACGATCAACCTGAATAACACTCAAGAGCTTTGCTATAATGTAGAGTGTATTCCAGAAAAAATCCTTTGCACTTCAAGGGACGATTTACAAGGAACGATTTTTCTGCGCCCACGGTGTTGATGATGATGGTAATAATAATAATAATAATAATAATAATAATAATAATAATAAAATCAATAACAATAATGATAATAATAGTAATAATAATAATAATAATAATAATAATAATAATAATAATAATAATAATAATAATAATAATAATAATAATAATAATAATAATAATGTTGTCTTATTTGACAAAACAACAAGAAGAGCAATTATAATCGATGTTGCAGTTCCCACAGACGACAAACTGGTGTCAACTATTGCTGAAAAGAAACGAAAATACCAACCTCTCGCAGTGGAGTTGAGGGACATGTACAGGTTGCAGAGCGTAGACATAGTGCCTGTGATAGTGTCAGCAAATGGCGTGGTAACCAAGGATTGGTTGAAAACAGGACAAAGGCTGCGATTAAAAGAAAAACACATCAGAACAATGTAAAAAGCCGCTTTACTGGGCACAGCAAATATAGTCAGGAAATTTTTGAGCCTCGATTAGGGAAGAATGCGCAAAAAACTTAGAATATGAAGACATCACTTGAATCCATCAAAATGTAAAAGACTACAAGTCTTGAGAACTACTAACACAAGACCATAACTATTTCTTCAACGAAGCTCCATGACTTCGTACTGACAAATTGTGTCTGAGATTGTCCTCCGACACTTTTTGTAGTGAAAAGAAAACAAATAATAATAATGATGATGATGATGATGATGATAATAATAATAATGATAATAATAATGATAATAACGATAATAACTAGTGATCTGAAACAGAAAGAATTGAGCTGAACATACCCGCAAAACATGGTTTTTCAAAAAGTAGCATGCACACAGCTCGAGAGCAACGAATAAAATACTACCGTATAATTCTGCAAAAACTAAATATTTAACAGTCTTCACAGATACTGTAATCATAATGAAGGGGAACAGTACTACAGTATAAGATATATAGAGAAACAGTACAATCAGTTATTTTCATATCAAGAATGTAAATAAAATGCTGTTCCTTAACGCGACACATGAACAACATATATTTAATGCCAGACGACTTTTCATTTGGATCCTTGCTGTCGCATGACGTCAGCTGTGCCGTAAGCAGTGAAAAAATGGGTATGAGAGTTCAGTCAGTAGACTCAATATGCGGTGGAATGCCACAATAAAATATATGTACTTTTCTATCGAAACGGTTTCATTTTGTATTTTCTCGAGTTCTTGTGTATCCGACAAAACCACAGACATAACATCCGGAAGATGGCTGCATTTTCTTTCAATTTATGCGCACATTAAAATTATTATTATTATTGATAATAATATTAATAAGAAGAAGAAGATTAATGTAAATAAAAATTAATTTTATGCCTTTGTTATTTGTACCTCTTGTATACCTGGAGGAACTCCTGATTACGGAGCAAATGAATGTTATAAGTCTGCCTTTTCGAGCTTCACTTCCCCAAGTCTCTCAGTGCTAAAGTACCGGGTGTGCACGAATTACGGATTTTTGTCATAAGTGGGGTGAAGATGAGAAAGACCAGCGCCATGCTTTAAATCATACATGTAGTAAACGTGTGTCCAACTGCTACGCTGATTATTTATTATCACAATAATGATAATAAATAACAATAAGAGAAAATACTTCAATATAAGTAATATTGCTAATAATAATAATATTAATTACAATATCAGGTATTACGTGTATTCAATTATTTTATTTACGATTGTGAGCAAATTTCCTTATACTATTTAGAATTCAGTTTCTGGTGTCTAAATACGTAATATTTATTTGTTATGGTTAGGCAAAATGTCAAGGAAAAGACAAGTGAATAATTAATAGCGATTAAAATAATCCATTTGATTCGGAGTACTACAAGGAAGAGAGCAATTCTACTAATTATTTAAATAAGTTATCTTATATGCGTTGACGTTTTATAGTATACGACGTTTTCTTCTCAGTATTTTCTCCTTGTTCTATTTTCCTGCCTTATAAACTGATGAGGAAAACTCAGTTTGTTTCAGTAACGTTTATTGAAACGTTACGTAACACCATAATTTTGTTGTTTAAGTATCCGCAAAGTAGTAACATGTATTATTTTTTATTTATACAATATGCATTACCAATTTTTTGACTATACAAATATTTACTTTTCTTTCCAGATTTTAAATAGGGACACATTTATATATCATTATCGGGTTATTCGCTGTAATTGAATAGAACTATCTACATTTATACACAATGCACAGTGAAAAAAAGGTGATAGTTTTATTGACACAGGTAAGACAAAAAGAATTATATCCCAATGAACTGATTAAAATAACAACTCTGTATTTGTAATTTGCGAATACCGTTTTAACCAATAATAAGGGTTACATTGTAAATACAATACAACAGAAAACAATTCATGAATTTTCATGCATTATTAATGCCTTATTTATTTTCATTCTTTCTTTATTTACTTGCAACAGATGAGTTCCGTGATCTCATTCAAGTTCCAACGGAATATTTTCATTTAGAGCCAAACTACAACCATTTTACTACTTAGTGGTATTTATATTCCCTGTGCCCGTTTTTATCTCTTCACCTTCCGGAAATAACCTCTCTTATTGGTTATCTTATCAAAAGTTTCGTGTGCAACAGTGTAAGTTTCTCCAGAGATATGATTTAGCTATCCAAAACTAATAGTTTTAATGATGATGTTTGATAAGGGAAAGCAAGTCAGCCCTCGAACAAAAGAGAATCCAGGTCATCGTTCTCTCCAGATTTTATCAATATGCGGATACGCAAAAGTACAAACAGAATCCATCGTGGTACTTATTTATGCATACTAACTGTAGGAAATTCACCATCACTTGTGAGCTTGGTTGGGCGATGTGGTAGAGTAACTTCAAAAGTTTATGATCCAGACAGGACACAACCATATGTCAATATTTCAGATCACAACGAGATAATATTTTGTTCATGTACTGATATCATTAATGAAATCCTATAGCATGCATAATCGAAAATAACTATATCAGAAACCTGGAAAGGAATATAATAATAAAAGTTATTTTATAACTTAGCAAAAATCGATCCTGATTTGTAGTGGCTGTAGGAAAATAACAGCATTTTAAATCACTTCAAGAACAAGGAAAGGGAAAGAATGGTTGATGATTTTTCCGAAATATCCCGGGATTATAGACCAGTTTATAGTTCCTGAAATTGTTTGTAGCAATTGTCTATTATTATTTACCGTTAATTTTCTGCTTACTTATTACATCATTGCAACAAAAATACTAAACAGAAAACAAAAGTCAAAATACTCTTGAAGGAACATATCTGAATGCTAGGAACTTCGTGACCACTTAGCGTCAAATGCAATCGCTGCAATTGCAGGTAAAAGAAAATTATCGGTAGTATATGTTATTTCAAATTACATGTGAGAAATAGTTTTTGTCGATAACTAATACGTTTAATACACTAACAAATGAGTATCATTGTGTTCCTTTTTAATGATTTCTCCATTACGGAGGAAAGAAATGTTGAGATCCATTTAAAAAATCAAAGATGATTTGATTTCCTGAAAAATGAAGAAGTATATACTTTGTATATAAAGAGATGTAAATTGTCGAAAATTGATAGCTCTGATGCAGTACCATATCGTGATATTATTTAGCCTAATGAAATTGGCGAAAGGAAAACACAAAGTGATTCGGGCTAAGATAATTGGTAGTTTTAGCGCCAGGCGTAAGGAGGCACTTAAACTTTATTGATCACGTGACTAACGACTTTATACGGTCATAATGAACAACCTTCAGAAGAGTTTTAGCAATTGCGACATTGCGTTATGCATTATAACAAAAGAAACGTTTCAAGCGTTGACCAAAGAAGTTGCATAATATATCAGAGAGAGTAGGCTAGCAGCTAGACTTTTAAACCACGATACAATACAAGAGTACATTGTGTTTGGAGTTTTTTTTTTAGATTTTGTGGGCTTCAGCGATGAGTACGCAGTCTGGAATTTTCAATCGACTGTTCTTGAGAACGTAGGAAATATTTTTAAACAGCGTTCGTTATGAGGGTAAGACATAACCTGTCCCAAAGATATGATTTCAACTTCTTTTTCGCAAATTTCTTTCCTGTCGCTTCTCCAACATTTACCGTTAATTCATGCCAACGTTGTAGAGTTAGTAAGGAATAGGTGTAACTGCCTCACATACGAGAATCGGTTTGTCGGAGATGGAACAATCCCCAACGTTTGTTGTTTTTACGCGGTCATTTTGCCGCATGTAAGTTGACCGTAGAGACTCCTGTGGGCGTGCACTATTTATGAAGGTATAAGGTCGTACCTTAGGCCTAAGGTAAGACGTTATGACTTCAAGGTCCGTCACGTGACTGTTAGTGCATAACGTCGCTACCTTACGCGCGGCGCTAAAACTCCCTAATATTGACGACAAATACTCGTAGAAGTACACTAGGTTCGCCAACATTCTATTTTATCCTTAAACACAGGGGTTTTCAAACTTTTTTCGTCGACGGCTGTCTTGACCTAAACAAAACTTCCCTAGCTCTCCTGGTAACAATAAGTTTCAAATATAAGGATTAATAAATGTCTACTAAATATTCACCACAAATGAGTAAGTGATACAATAGGCTATTGATAAAGGATTTGCCAGGTTGAAATAATCCGAAATTAATTAGCAAAATAAATCATATACATTACAAATATCATGTAGTATGAGAGTACACAACACATAATGACACAAGGATTAAAATAAATCAAATCTAAACATCATTTTTAATAAATCACCGCGACGCCCCAACCCTAAGGCCGCGACGCACAGTTTGAAAACCCCAACTTAAACATGTTAGTACTCTTCATAATTACGATATAATGTGATTATATATATATATATATATATATATATATATATATATATATATATATATATATATATATAATGGATAAATGTATAGAAATTGCATGAACGAGCAAGTTTCTTAGACTTAACCCTGATGGTATAAAAGAGAACTTACGGATTCGTGATTTCCGAAGGTTGAGAACCAGTGACTCAGGAAACGGTAAGCAGCACTCTTATCGGAAATGCTAACTTCGTGCTGTGCTCGCTATCTCCTTTGCAGTTGTTTCAGCCGGTGTTACACGGAACTGTGTAAAACGCTGCAACTAGACGAGTGTATGAGTTGTTAAGCTCGGTAAACGGTGTTTTAAAATGAAGTGTCCCTTCAAGAAATGCGGTGTTTCCGAGAATTCGTTCGAAAGCTGTTTTGTGCCGGGGGGGACGCGAGGAACCAGTGGCTGTAATCTCTGGGAGTGGGGCGAAGCGGTTTCGACGAATCTGCGACGGCACTCCATGTTTTTTTTTTTTAATTTCTCTTGAAAAGAACTCAGTCGTTTTGTACATACAAGGATAATAATTGGTTTGAAGAAAATTCAAATGTTGGGTAAAATATAAAACATCATATATTAAAAGCTTTCCTCTTTTCATTATAATTTATTTAGGTAGTTCCTTTCTACTATTAAAGCCAGAAAGCAATGTTATGGCTAGAGAAAATCTTAATAAACTTAATAGATAAAACGTGATTTTTTACGCATTAAATTTAAAATAACAGCTTATTTGAGCTAAAGAAAAGGCAAGCAAAAAGAAAAACAACTAGAATTTTTTTGTATCTTGTTTCTATATTTATATCTTGCTCCTACAGAACTCTTACTTGCTGCTGTAGCAAACGAATGGTACATCCCTTAGCATTACCCCTTGGTTCCTAGAAACTAAGAAGAACAAGACCACAACTTTTTTGTACACCTGTAAGTAACTTGGAACATGACATAGGTTATGCTCTTTCTTTCCAGAAATCACTAAGACAAACCCAAACTACTAGTTACCTGATTAGAATGAGTGAGAAGAGCAATAATTAAAGAGCAAAGAGTGGGACAAAGTGTCCTGAAAATCGAATTCTCTGAACGGCCTTCCAATATCACATCATCAAGCCTTCGCGATCACGAGTAACAGATTATGTTGATCGTGGATGAAAAAATAATGAAATTTTCATATTATATAATAATTGAAGTTAAAGCCCCCACTAATTTTATTTTCCAGAAAAAGATTGCACTTTCTACAAGAATGAACGTTCGGGTTCTTTTCTTGAAATATCCTCCTTTGTCTGTCTCGGAATAAAATTTTGTAATAGCATAATTATTATAATTCTTTTCTCTGAGAATGTTAAAGTTATGTTTTAGTTAATTGGGTACTTTTATCTCTGAAAAAGGTTAACATGTATTGTGAGCATTGTACAGAGTTTTGGTGATGAGTATTTATTCACTCACAGAAAAATCTTTAAAAATATTTCGAAAACTCGCAATTAGCAAAGAATATTGTTGGTGTCTACGTGGAAATATTTTATGAGAGAATATGCTGTACTTTTGACGAGAGAATGATCGACCCTACGAACAATATTCTGTTTTCCTTTAGTAGTCATACCTCACAGATACCAAATGTTAATTACAAAAGAAGAATTCTAAAGAAAAGTGATATGAAGTGACAGAATTATCTTTAAAACAATTTGTAATACCGAGATGACAAATGAAAAAACACATAACAAAGTGAAACGGAGAAGAACAGGAGAAGGCTGACAAGGTGTAGCGGTTTGCTGGTGCGTGTTTGAGATACGGAGTTATACTTGCTGCTGATACGGGTGCGAGCTGTCCAGTCCGTTTACTGAAATATTTTTCTTTGTTCACAAAGAGGAGTTCATAACATATGAAGCATTTAAGAGAACTATGAATATCTTCTCGAAGAACCTCTGTTCTTCAGTTTACAATTTGATGTATTTCTTTGCGACAAACAAGTATACGGCATTTCAAACTCATTCGAATTCGGTCCAATACTGATAGTTTCGCGTCTTGAGTAAAGTAAAATTGTGTAGAGAAGTTAGGACGTACTGAAAAAATTAGTATTTATTACAATTATTAATCACCCGTAATCCCTATACAGTATTTGAATAACTGAGGTTGTGCGTGTATGCATTGCGTGCGTGTGTGTGTGCGAATCCGTCACTCACGGTTAGACCACATTCCTTCCACCAATCGAGACATATGAGGTGTCATTCGATGTGTAACGTATTGTATTAACACAATGAGGAAGACCGGCGCCTTGCAGGCACCGCGTCGCAGGATTAGGGTGCCAGAGAATATTGGATTGAGAAAGGAAGTACAATGAATAGGCGGTAGCTAGGGACGGCGGCACTCCGAGGTATTTTTTGAAACTTCCACAAATCCATGGGGAGATATGCCCAAAATGCGTGGCAGCGACAGTCACGTGGCATGAAGTGCCGCGCGAAAGCGAGATGACGTTGCGTGTCACGTGGTCTGAAAGGTATATAAGCGAGAGCGCAAAGCGTGGGGGTGGTGCCCTGAAAACGTCGCGGCGCCACGGGCGCCTGAGTACAGTCGGTGCCGTGCCGTAATTAAATAGTGTACAAAGTGTATATAGTGAAGTGCAGTGCAGTGTGGTACGAATGAGTGAGTGAATGTGTTGTACATATAGATTAAGAATGAATGAGTGAGTGAATGTTACAGAAAAAAGAAAAAAAGAAAAGACATGAACATTATTACGAACTTGAAAATCCGTTTAAATTAAATTATTGTTTAAAACATCAATCACCCAATGAGGCATTGTTTTTTAGTTTTAGTATTTAGATTAGTTAGTCTTTTTAAGTTAATCCCTCCCTGCAGCTCCAAGAGCAGCAATGCTGGAGCTTATGTATACCCAAGCAATTGAATAAACTCCCGCCTCACCAGGGTTACTGGTAAGGGGAAAATGAAAAAAAGTGGGGGTGGGTTTTCGCTTCATACGAACCTGATAAACGGGCGAAGTATAAGCGACCTAAGCAGTTCCTGGAGCAAGAGAAATCTGAAACAGTGAAATGAGACTTGAAACATAAGCTTTGAATCACTGCACACGCACTGCGCGCGCCAGTTGACTAATATCTTTTTGATCTGTTTTTTTCTTTTTCATGTTACAGGATTGGCCATAGATGCCCGTGAGGGTAGGAATGATCGCACCGCAGTGGCGTGAACCTACATTGTACTTCGTGCGTTCACAAAACTGCACAAGTTAGCTCTCGTGAGAGGGTGGGTTTTGTGCTGAGTGAAAACCTCGTGCGAATGCACAAAAATTTCGCTCAGGGCAGCGCGGAGACGAGCTATGCTCTTAGGGCAACCCATGTGTCGGGATGCCGCTGTGGAACATTTTTTCCACGGGTGACTGCGGTCGCCCGGGTTCTACGCTGTGCGCGTAAGCTCGCTGAGGAGTGGCGAGGGCCACGAGTCAGGCAGATTTGCATCATTTAAGGATCGCTCCTGCGATCGGGAGATAGGGTCTACTGTCAGCTGTACATAACTGATCGAACTATTTATTTGTAAATACTTATTAATAAATCTGTAAATATCTGAAGCTCGTGTCTGTGATTGCTGTTGCGTTCCCACGACGTTACAGATGCGTCTCGGTCTCCTGGTGGGAAACTCATAATTTGTTTTCGGAGCCGGCCATAAAATTCAAAGAAATTTCCAAAAACCAGGTTTTGCGTGCTTTAGCGCTGCAATCTTAGAGCGTAGATAGGGAATAAAACCACCGCCACCTCAATAGATCTGTGTAGGTGGCGTTGATTAAACCCCTGTACCTAGTGGCAATTTTCGCCATAATTTTCTTTCACGAGGATGGCAACGCTTATCTTTGCCATTTCTAAGTTAAACAAAAGATTGCACGACAGATTGCATTTCGTATTTTTAAATATAAATTTGCAACAACCTACAGATAGTATTGCCTTGGAACTTAGTAAATTTGATGAATTTCAAGCGAATACGAAGGAAACCAAACTCTAAGTAGTTGCTATTGAATAAAACCACAGTTACGTTATTACCTTCGACTTCTCACATTTACATTCGTAAGCGTGTAAATTCCGATTTCCAAATGAATTTGACTAACAACTTATTCTTATTACACTTAAATGACCCCTTTTTCACATTAACGTACATAACAGTTGCCTTGTAATGTTTATATACATTCGCCTACAAAACGATTAATATAGCAATTACAGAAGTAGAAGAGAATTCAAATTACACCGAGTTTATAGTGTTTTAATCTCCTAAAAAATTAAAGGACAAAAATATGTCAATGTTAAGCAAATACGGGGAAGTATCAAATGAAGTAGATTTTGCGACAGAATTTTCGGAAATAATTGAAAATAACGCTGAAGAACAGCTCAGAGGTGATCTTTGTCGGCATTTTTGGGCGTATTAGCAAAAAAACCGTAAGAAGTGTAGCTGCACTAAATTTTAACTATTCACATCATCCATACTTGCAAGTATTTTTTACTGGGATTACAATTTGCAATATTACCAGTTCATAACCCGTATGGAGGTAATATACAAGATCATTAGGTTTTGGGAATTTTGAAAGGGAGTATAACATTACCAGCAACTACGATTCGTTGGTATGTCAGAGACTGTAAGAACTTATTTGAACAAAGCTATGCTTGACATTTAGAAATTTTCAACTCATGCCACTATTTTTAAAACAGTTTACAGTATCGACGATGTTGCATTCAACTAGTTATCAATATTGAAATTATTGATTGATTAGTGATCTTCGGCCTGACTAAAGACTACTACACGTTGGTTCGTAAATGTCGAAATGAATTTGAACTATGCAATTTCCAGTATTTCGTAGGTTTTAATGAAAATTGGAACTATGCCATCTTCACGAATGCTCTTTTTTATATTCCAACAAAAAAAAGCCATTTTCCAGAAAATCTGGAAAATGGGGCTGGGTCTTTATTTAAAGTACCCCCAAATTTAAAAATCCTAATGATCTCCGGAACAGCGCATTTCCAACTTCCTCCTGGCGTATTGACCCAGTTTATGCTTAAAAGCTTCTAATCTGACAGATTTATGGGTGACATACTTACATCATTCATTTCATTCATCCAGTCATCCCGAAACAAAATCGCTTGCATCTTTTCGCCGCCTGCCCTCAGCGTAACTACCTTTGAAGAGAACTAATAAATCTTAATCCTGACGTATTTGTTACAGCTGAAAAGAAACACGAACATGGATTTTACAGGCGAAAATTCTATATCGTATTGATGAGGTGATTCCAATATTTTAAATAAAGTAAGAAAAAGTAAAAATTAAATCACATAACGAAGAAAATTATACAAAGTAAAACTATAACAACGTATGTAAAATACTAGATTGACTGAGCTTCAATGACATAATTGACTGACACATAATTATTTAATAATACACGTCTATAGAATATCGTCTCCCACTTCGCAATATTTTTCAGCGTGTCATCTTTAACTGAAATATTGAAAGATGCTATCGGCTACCGGCATTTACAGCACAGAATGTCTTTTAGTGCAGCCAATCATTCTCTGGACAAAGGAGTTATGCATTTATCTGCGAAGAGCATGTCAGCGTCGTCGTTCGACGAAATAGCTCATTGACAAAGCAAATTATATGAAAGTCCTCATTGTCCTTGGCAACGGTTGAGAGTCGACTTCTCTCGATGTTTTTAAATACATCCGGCCCGCTTTGTTCTCAGTCGCAAACATTTCTTTTCTCACTTCGCGGCTACCATTCCGCGTCTCTCCTTGTCGTCGGTGGATACGAGTCGGTAACAAATGCAAATTCGCCCATTTGCCGCCTGAGTAATTACTCGGTCGCGAAGATTGACGAGTGGAGATTCACTTTCAGGTTGTGCCGCCGAGGGCGGTCGGGCGGTGAAGAGGGTGCTCCATCTCCCGCCGAAGATTTTTTACCCGCCCCGCCCCGCCCCGCCCCGCCCCGCCCCGCCCCGCCCCGCCCCGCCCCGCCCCGCTTCGCGCGTCCCCCGCCCCCACTTCGGCGCGGCGCCCGCCACGGCGCGGCACAGGAGAGGGCGGGCAGGAAATGGACGCGGGCGACCTCGCCCCGCCAATTCTCAACATTCGGAGAAATATCAAGAGGCACAATACGTAAACAGTATATACGAGTATCCTCACAACAACGTTGATGTAGTTGGGATGAACGTGTTTGTATGAAACAAGGAAATATTAGATAGAATTGATGCCTTCAATTACGTGAATAGTGAGTGGAGTTATAAAATAAACGTTCACGTTGCTACAGCAAAATGAATACCTGTGTTAAACACTAACTGCCTCTATGAAGAATGAAGAAATCTGTTGGCTGCGAACAGATATTTTTACAGTATATTCTATTCACATTCTTCAATTTAAAACAGGTCTGATTAATTGCAAGAATTCGGCCCTGATTGTCTTCGGTAGCTCGCTGCCGTGAGCCCGTTTGCCATTTGCCTTTCTCTAGACTTGAAACGATCGCGCAGAGCGCCATCCCACCCCTCCCGTCGGGCTGACTTGTGAAGAAGCGGGCATATTGACATCAAAATTAACCAAGCGAAAAATAAATTACACCAACTTAAACCTCTTATAAACAAAAATAGCCTTTTCCCGTACAACATTGCTCTGATATTATTCAAAACAATAATAAGACCCCTATTGTTGTACGCCTGTCCAATATGGTTAAACACATCCCAAAAAAAAACTTCATAAAATGCAAATTATCCAAAATCCATATCTAAGAACAACAACAAATGTATCATGATATGTCACAAACAATCAACGACATAAAGAATTTCATCTAGAGCAATTAGCACATCACATACACATCTCCTCAAACGTTTATACAAACCTCATGCCTATACAATCTCTATCCGAATTCACGCTGTGCAGAAACCCCACACACAATACATGAATCAAAAACAAGTATCTATTCCATGTATTTCTAAAATTGTTCTCTGAAATGGAATAAACAGAGGTGCCTTAATAGGTTTCCTCACCCAATGTATTAGCTGTAAGAAATTAGATATAAGTTAGTTTTTAAGCCACCAATACATGTGACAAAGTTGTTGTTATAACTGAACCATGTAAACCTCTTAAAATGTAATAAATAAATAAATAAATAAATAAATAAAATGAAGCGGGCGACAGCGGTTGCCAAAGATACGCGCTGGGCCAGGGCACGTGAAGTGGGCTGTCTGCTTGAGCAGCCCTGTTCTAAGAGACTGGAGTATGTAAACAAATACAAACGCGTTCCAGAACGAAGGAGTTATTGGTACATTCCGAAAATGGTAATTCTACTAACCGGGAAAAGGTGTTACATAACCGTCAAATCTCTCCTCTGATCACATGAGGCAGCTGCTTGTTTGGTCTGAATAGTTTAAAAGTAAATTGTATTTATTACAAAACAGTTTGGTTAATAAATTGGTTAATAAAATGTCATATAATGCATTGTTTTTCAATTTTTGAGTAAATGTTTGCCATTGTTGAAACACCCGTTCCTACACGGACACAAAAGATTGTCTTTTGCAAGAAATTTGAAGAATCCTAAAGGGTTACATAAAGATGTTGAAAAACGTTCAGAACGAAAGGTAGAAATATTTATTATGTAGAAGAGAGCGAATGCAACAATATACTATTCTTTTGAAACTGATTTTAGATTCATTTGTTAGGACTCATTTATCTGCCCTGAGGAGGCGAAGGAAAGTACTGTACATTTTAAACAACACAAAGTCTCTTAGTAGTGTGTTGGTGTCAAAACGTGCGTTAGGGTCAAACTTAAACGTTTTTTCGACATAGCATTTATTTCAAATTAATATCCATTACAATTTAGGCATCCTGTGAGAGAGGGAGCTAACCCACAAAATTCAAAACATCAATTTATTGGCATATTCAATGTGATCATAATCGAATACGTTTATAAATCGATATTTTGAATTTTGAGGGCTAGCAACCTGACTCACTGGACGCCTCAATTTCTTAGCAACTATTTTTATACCAGATTAATTTAAGTGTAAAATATATTTTTGGAAATTCGATCCAACATACTTTGCGTCACGCAATAAAGTGTAAAACTGTTTGATATATTATGATCTCGTCTTCCAAGGATCGATTCTCACTCAAAGAGACAGTCCGCATTTGCCTTCTCGTGTAAGAATGAAGATAATGAGGAAATTCTTTAAAAGGTTTTTGAGTAAAAAAGGTGTTAGCCAAGACCACGGTTAGGAGGTTACAATAATTATTACCTTAACCTAATTACAAATTCACTCGTTTCTTTACGATAGCTTAAGTTTCAGTTTTGCATAAATAGTTGTTGATATATCAAGGAAGTGAAGCGATACTTTTTCGAGCGAAGTTGATAATATTTCGAACTCGAAAAAGATTCTTCTGGTGAATTTAATATTTTCTTTTGTTACCTCTGACTTTCACCTTTACATTCACTTCTGACTTAAATTTATTTAGTTTGCCATTTCCTTCGTAACGAAGAAACTCGCGCACCATCATTCACCAGAAAAAACGCAAATTGAAACAAAGGAAAGGAGTGACTAGACTCATTCATACAGTTGAGGCACAGTCGCAGTAAAAGCACCATATTTCGTTTCAGGCGTTACGTTTAATAATTATAAAACATGCATCTGTATAATAAAAATTAATCGTCGAAATGTATGTAAGCGGATAATGTTCGAACGATTGCAGCAAATGGGATAATTTTTTTCGGTGTGTTCGTTATTGCCAGAACAAGGTTTGTATAAAAAAAGTTTAAAAAATAGAACAGAATTATTTTTTAAAATCTCATAATATGAAAAGTGAGTGAGTGAATGAGACAGAGTAGTGTGAGAGATCTTCATTATATTAACAAATTATTAAAAGAAGGAAAGGGAGAGGAGAAAAGAGAGGGGGAGAAAAGAGAGAAGGGCGAAGAGGGAAGAGGAGGGGCGAAGGAAAGAGGGGAAAGTGAGAAAGGTGATAAAGAGAGAGACAGAAAAAGAGAAGGGGAGAGAGAGAGGGGGAGTAATAGAGAGTATGAGAAATAGAATGGAATATGGAGGGAATGGGAAATAGAGATAATGGGAAAGTAAGAGAGAGAGGGGGGGAAGAGAGAGAGAGATGGAAAGAAAAAAAGTGAAAGAGATAAAGACGGTAAAAGTGAGAGGAGGGAAAAATAAGGGGAAAGAGAAGGAAATGTTAGGAAGAAAGTGAGAAAAGGAAATAGAGAGAGAAGGGAAGAGAAAAGGTAAGAGAGAGAAAGAGAGAGAATGAAAAAATGAGGGAGAATGAAAGCGAGAGATGGAAATAGAGAGAGAAGGAAAGGAAGAGAGCGGGGGAATAAAGAAAGGAAGAGAGGGGGGATGTCAGGGGAGAAAGGGGGAGGGAGAAGAAGAAAGTGAAAAAGAGGGAGGGAAGGAGAGAGAGGTAAAGAAGGAGAAGGGGAAAAGATAAGGGAAAATATAGGAAGAAAAGACAGAGGCAGAAAGAGAAAAAGAGATAGGGAAAAGTGAGATATAAAAGAGAGGGTATGAGAATAGGGGAAAAGAAAAAGAGACGAGTGGGAAAAGAGAGAGAATAGGGGAAAAGAAAAAGACGAGTGGGAAAAGAGAGAGGAAAGAGGGAAAGGGGTAATAAAGAGAGAGAGAAATAGAGAGAAGAAAAAATAGGGAATAGAGTGAAAATAGAGAGGGAGAGAGAAAGAAGAACAAGAGAGTGAGGGTAGGACAACGTCTGCCGGGATCAGCTAGTTTTCAATATTGATTGACAAACTAAATTTTATAGCTGACTCAGAAGATATTTATTATTTATTTTTTTTACACCAATAAATTTTGTTCATTTACTCTTTGTTTATTGTGTTTCTATTTTATTCTTGCTTTTACAGTTTGGGATAGAAATTTCTCGGCATAGTCCTCAAATTTGAAGCGTTTCATACTATAAATGGTTTGTGAAATTCAACTTCAGAAGCGATAGTGCAAAATGTAATAATTTTATTGTCCTATTTTGAGTTCTGTCAACAATCACTTCTTAATTAGTGATTGTATTATTCTTTTGTTTATATTTTTCTCGCTTGAATTATTATTATTATTATTATTATTATTATTATTATTATTATTATTATAACTATTATTATTGCATTATGTTTACGCAATATTTTACAATTAATTTGTAATATTAGTAAAATATCGATAATTAATTATATATTGATAATGACTGATAGTGAAAGATAGGAACAATACGTTGAATAAGTTCGATGTACGGTACCTACAGAGATCAATTATTGATCAATTATTGATCTTTGTAGATACATCGAACTTATTCAACGTCTTCTTCTTATCTTTCAGTTAACTTCTTCCAGCAAATATTAATGAATGGAATCTGCTGCAGACCTATATCTCGAGAAAGAATATATATCAACTAATAAATAGATCCTTAATCCTCATCAATAACTGGAAATGTGTTGTATTACTTGCCTCTATTTCTACCTGATTATAGGTAATTTATATTGTGAATTGGGGGTAAATGAAAAATATTTCGGGGTAGCTAGAATGCATTAAGCAAGTGTGGTATCTGCACTGAGCAAGTCACTCTGACTTGAGTGTGTTAAAAAAACTAATTACACTCACTTACACTACATTACATTTAATGGATGGGGTTTTATGATTCTGAAAATACCTACTATTGGAAAGGGACGGGACGGAGGAATATTACTACTTTCCTGGAGGAGAATTAACAACTCTTTTTTTTTTATTTGTCAAATATCTCTTCGATTTTATTTTAATTGAAGTGATGGCCGCGCTCATATTTCCGAGTTCTCGTAATGCGAGCTCCCGTCATTCAGTACTTATCGCCTTACTAATTACGTTATGTGATTCTTTCTTATTTCTTTTGACATGCACATTATCGTTTGAAGCACTTAATTAATTCTAACTTTGAAACGGTTTTACTTTCTGGACGCTCTGATAACGCAGTACAGAGAAAGTATTGTAAAGCTGCGGGAAAAACGGCAATTTTTCCGACACACAAACGCTTATTGGTGGAGAGTAGTACCGAAAAAATAGATAAATCTTGTCCCTAAATATAATAAATTACTTCCTCTAACAAGCTGTGTTGTCAGAATCCACGTTTGGCGGACCTATGATATCGAAAAATCGATTGAAGGCATCCGTGTGTCTGTGAAAAACGCCAGTGCCTAAACTGACAAGCAGGATTTTCACCAAAATTAATATTCCTTGATCAATCTGACTGATCTCGCGACTTATTGAACTTGAAATGGATATTTTGATTTTTGAGGGTGATTTAAATGAAACAAAAATATTTCAAAACTCTTTCAAAAAGGGGTCCAAATTTTTTCATTAATTTGTTTCTTGTGATGGAGCAAAAGACTCATCAAGAAATGGCGTATGTCGCATTTTCGTTTTACTTCCTGAATTTTCGAAAATTGCAAAAGCACATTTTTTCGGCATCATCCTAAAACTACAATAAAGAAGGATTTTTTTCCTTAATGAAATTAGTTTATCAAAACGAGATCTTCTAATAAAACTTTTCTAAACCTTCTAATTGAACTTTTCGAAAATCGACAATTGTTAAAGAATTTAAAATAATTATTTTCTTAAAAACTGCTCCAATTGTTTTCTTTAAATTTTGAAAATAACAAAGAACAATGAAGAAAGTGGTTCTGAGCGCATTCTCTGTATTTTCGAAAGTTTCAAACAACAACAAAAAATTAACATAGCAAAAGTTGAAAAATGATGATAGTATTCCAAACTAGCCAGAAACGGACTGAGCTGCGCTACTTTATGATACACATATTGTGGCAGAACTGATATTATCCCCGCACGTTTTCTTGAGCCCTCATTTCACTCGATGAGAGAGGAGTGAGGGGTTTGATTGTTTTTTTGACAGGACTACTACATGAAATCTGTAACTCGCTTTTCGATGCAAAATAGTTTCTATTACCCGGGAGAAAACATTTATGGTTATCAGAACTTGTCAACAAAACTTGTTGCTATCATTTATTCTGAATTCAACTAATGTTAATAAAGGAGTGGGGGTAGGTCTTCCGGGGCTCAAGAAAACATGTGCGTACAATACGTGGATGATTCCTAGATAATAGATGGTTCCTAATAAATTCTGTCATAGGGCAGTAGCGGTGCAGCAGAACATCTATCTAATAGTTCGCAAAAGGACAGTAACAGTTCTTAAGATGAAACATTTTCTTCTAATTGCAATGAAAATGAAATTAAATATGATTATTGTATTTAATTAAAACTTGAATCAATTACATTAGTCTGTAATAAAAATCTCTAGCCTGTAATAAATAAAAGTCTGCTAGTCTGTTATAAAAATCAGTTATTTAAAAAAAGTGTGGTACAATTTTTACGATGCGACATGGCTGTAAGAAATTCTCGGACATTTCCTAATGAGCTTTAGTGTCTCCAATATTAAAGAAAACATGAAAAAATATTATATTTGACCACCAGTATATAATAGAAGATTTATTGTATATTGGTATACAGTATTCAAAAAAAGAAAATCAGGAATCAAATCAAAACTTTGATTTGATTTTAATTTACTTGATAGAATGTCTAGTCTTGAAATGTTACTAATGCCACTATTACAATATTACTGTTAACTTCGTTTTGTTGAGACTTTTATTCATCAATAAACTATTAATGGTTAAAAGTAGGGAAAAAATGTTGGAGCTCAAGGAAACGTGCACAAATTGTACTTTTCCCCACACGTCACATACAGTATTTACTGTTATTGAAGCAAATAAATCAAACCAAATGTTAAACTCTTTTCGGTTCAAAGATAGCTCGATTGTCTGCGGTTTATTGCAGTATCAACTCTTGCCATATATTGCGCCGACTCCACTCACAGATACTTTATACTGAACACGTTTTAAAACACATCACAAGCAGAAACAGCATTAGAATAAAGTAAGATCCTTTTCGCATTTAACTATTTACATTGCAACTTTAGAAGGACCTACCATTTGCTTGTTACCTGTGCGTCTGTACATATTTGCTCGTAAAATGTACACTTCAGTTCACTGATTTCCTACTTTGACCATTAATATATTAATTTTTTAATCGATTTGAAATTGAAAAACTGTAATTAACACAAAACTTGGTCTTTAACAAAAAGCCTTGATTTTTAAAAAGAAAAGAGACAATTCGTCCTACTTTACTGGTGATCTGCACTCTGGTTCGAAGTAAATACCATTTCCATCTTTCCATTCAACTTCTTGTGAGCTGAACATTCGTCTAATTTCTACGAAGTTTTTGTCATTTTGTTTGATCGAGATTCCGGGCGCGTCAACTACTATGATCACTAGTCCCATAAGTGTAGTGCGTGTTTTTGCTTGGATGTGGCGATGGTCTTACCCCGCAGTATGGCGAGATCCGGCACAGACTGCCGTAGGTTAGCGGGCTAACTTTTCCTCAACCAGGTATCACCCATTAGCAGGGCACCGCCCCAGCCAGAACAAAGCTCTAAGCTCCCGACTGGTCTCCCAGCATGTGCGGTAGAGTAGTGCATGTTAGTGTAATTGTGAAAGGGGCGAGGATTAGACAAAGAAGAGGAAGGAAAGATCGCGCGCGGTCCGTTTGTTAGGGTTCCGGCATTCGCCTGATGTTGATCGGAGAAACCACTGAAAACTACCGATCAGAGCAGCTGGCCGCTTGAATTCTCCTTCAGAAAGCGATTGAATTCGACCTAGCTGACAAGCTAGTGTCGAAAATCCTGCCATAGTCGGACTCGAACCTAGGACATCCCGGTCAGAGGGACTGCAATGACATCAATTAAATAGTTTATTTCAGAAACCCGTCAAACGCCAAAATTTAAAATGCGCTTTAGCGGTGGAATATTGTTCCATGAGGATAGACACATCGCTTATTCCATATTTATCTGAAAAATATTCATTTATTAACTGCTTCAATAATAAAAAATATTTTGAAATAGGAAAAACTGGGACACTTTTTCTTAATTTTCTCGACATGACAAATTTGGCGTTTGACGGGTTTCTGAAATAAACGATTCATGATGCCCTGAGCCATCTCTCTCTTGTCTTTGACTTTACTTACCACCGTAAATTAAAAATATAATTATCACACCCAAACAAAACACATGGTTGTTGCAAACGAAGATTGTATCTTTCCAGATACTGCCGAAGTCAAATACGAATATTTTACATGGTACATCTTAGAATTTCAAGCAATGTAGATGGTTTTCCAAGAGATTTGTGCATATAATAGAAGCACGTAAGTTCGAATATGATAAATGCAATTTTACCTAACAATTGATATGCGAAACTTTGCGATATTTTGTTGTTCCTCTAGTACAAACAAGCTTTGTTAGTGAAATGCAATACCCTTGCAGTAGAAAGAAGCAAACTAACAAAACAAATATTTACATAACTAGTACAGAAAGGGAGTGTTTAATTGATTAATTAAATTGATAGATTCCGGGCGCGTCAACTGTTCAGGTAATTAGTCCTGTAAGTGTAGGGCATGTTTTTATCGCGGGAGGTGGAGGTGATCTTCCTCCGTTGGAAGGCGACATTCGGGGCCGACATTCACATCGGCTTCTGGGTTTTTCTCCAACCAGGCATCTCCTAGCGGGGCTCCGCCTCAGCCGGGACAAGCTCTACTGAACTTGCAACTGGTCGGGACAACTCAGCCGGGACTTGCAACTGGTCTCCGAGCATGTATGGTAGTGTAGTGCATGTAGGTATAAGTGTGTTTATGTAAAGGGTGAGGATAGGACAAGGAAGAGGAAAGAAAAATCGCGCGCGCTGTACGTACGGCCTATTTGTTAGGATCCTGCTCCGGTATTCACTTATTGATGATCGGAGAAACCACGTAAAACTTCCTGTTAGAGAAGCCATCTGCCAGAGTTCTCCTCCAGTCAGCGATTTAATTGGAGCTATGTAGCTAGTGTCGAATATTCTGACCCCATGGGGACTCGAATCCTAGAACTTCCCAGAACCGGCCAGAGGCATTGCGGTACCTTAAAAAAGCAGGCCACAGACCGCTTGCCATCTTTCGTTTCTCTTCCTTGTCGTATCCTCACTCCTTACTTACATACTCTCCCTCTCTCTTACATGCACTACATTACTACACATGTCGGGAGACCAATTGAGAGCTTAAAGCTTCTCCCGGTTGGAGCAGTGCCACGTTGGTAAGTGATACCTGCCAAAGGAAAAACTCTGCAAGCCGAATCTTTTCGTCCAGCTGGGGAAAATTGCCGCCACCTCATCCCATAGAAATATGCATGGCACTTATGGGATTAACGACCTTAACAGTTGACGTCCCCAGAAAAATTAATCGATCAATCAAAAACATACTCAAAAGTATTTAAAAAAGGCTCCTTTTCTTTCTTTATCCTTGGACAGCGCATAGGGCGCTTGGAAAGTGGTACAGGATTCATTTGCATTGAATTCCCTGATGTTTCGAAAGTTGTCAAAGTTCACATTGAGTGTTCCCGAAACACGTGTCTGGCTATATGTAATCATATTAAAATTACATTTAATACTATTGTGGTAGATACCTCATTGACCGCACATAGTTCACATTTTTTGGCATCTTCCTTCAATTACAGTATTGAAGTTTCCTCAATCAAATTTGTTCTTTAAAGACAGATCTTAATATAAACAGTTTTCCTGGAATGTAAGCATTTTTTCTCATAAACGGATCCAATTTTTTTTTGAAATTTCTCCTCGTATTCTGACAAAAGACAGTAAAAATTGTTGCTAGTCTCAACTCCGTCAAACACTCTGTATTTTCGAAAATTGCAAAAAGTTGACATTTCAAACCTACAATGTTGAAAGTTTTTTACAAGAGATTTTTGCCTTAACAAAATCTGTTCTAAAAAAACAATCTCTTTATAAAAAGTTATTTTCTGAAAAAACAAATACTTTTTGCGAAATTTGTGCTTCGAATTTATGCAATTAATAAAAAACATTTTATCAAAAACCGCTCCATTTTTTCTTCGATTTTTTCTACAAATAGAATAAAGAATGCTCAAAATAATTGTAAAGGACTCGTTTTTGTTGAAGTCTGAATGTTCAAAAGATGCAAATTTTGAAATAATGCGAGAAAGAATGTGCTGTGCATCACTAGTTGATTTGGTAATATTCAACAATTATTGTCTTTAGGGTATATTTCTACCATTTTAACATTCTGATAGAAAGTGACAGAAAGGAAATCAAATTATGGCCACATTAAACTTTATACATTGTTCTTTAAGGTACTTTGGCCCTTGAGATAATGTTATCATTTTATGTTGTTCTTTAGAAGGATACGCCAGAATTATATTCGAATAGCCAATGGAATTCTCCTTTCCCGGTTCTTATTGCTGTATTATCATTATCTTTTCACAGTTAGGAGGTTAGATAATTTCACAAAACCTAGCGGTTGCAACTCACGCAATACTGCAAAGGTGCGAGATAGCAAGACAAAGTAACGAGAAAATAGTACTGCTTAACACTTTCGGTAGTATGAAAGAAAAGTCGTGAGAAAAAAGTGAAAATTTAACCTGGAGGAAAAGTTAATCTGTCTTCAATAATATCTCATCCGCGTACTTCGAAATAAAAAATAAGAGTATTGTGATGAGTCATTATCCCTTAGGTTATATTACATTAATATTAAAATTTATTTACAGAAAATAATCATTATTTGAGAATTTTTAGAGGTAACAGAGAGAAAATGTTAAAAAACGTAATTTTTCAGAAACGTGAGACGAAGTTAAAATTTCTGCCACATCAGTCACGGAAACAGGAGAACAAAATACAGTACTATAGAATAAATTACAATAAAGAATACCATAAATTACTATAGAAGGTAATGCTTTGCAGAATATGCCCAAAATATGATCTTTATTCTATCACTCAGTGACATTCACGACCTTTCAGATGCTATTTTTTCAAAAGTTATAATGTAAATGAAACACTCATAACCAAAATTATCGCTACGCACAAATTACCTTGCGCAGCGCCCATCAGAGCACAGAAACCTAAGTTGCAGAAAAAAAATTATATCAATAGTAGACGAATTCCATAATGATCTCATGGGTGATTTTTATTCAACAGGGTTCGACAAAGACCTTCAGACAAATGGTAAGGAAAACCCACACAATATCCAACGGAACCAATAATAAGTTACTTTATTTGCTTACTTTCAATTAAATTCTTACTTTCAATATAACTGTTCCTTCGTTCTTATTCGTAATTCTCTCCCCATCACTTCTGATACATATTTTATTCAAATTCTTTTCAAAGAATAACTTTCTCCTTTACACTCATTCACAAAGTAATTCTTTTGTACACTCGTATACAATTTATTGTTCCCACATTCTTACAAGCATCAAATTATGTTGACGAAAAAAATATTCGAGTTTTACTTTCAAATTGTAAGTTGCAAATTTTTAATTATCACTGACATTTTTGTCCACCGCTGTACATGGGCTTTAGAGAAGATATGCAGAACATGGCCTTCGGTGACGTCATTTCACGCAGAAACGACGCAGCTTGGAATCCTTATCGCCACCATCTTACAGCTAAAGTCTTCACTTTCAGACCTTATTCCTTCCCCATGCCATTTAAATTGAGCAACAATACAATCCCTTGGACTCCTCACAACAATGCAGTTAAATACCTGGGTCTTCACATGGATACTACACTCAACTGGAAAATACATATTGATACAAAAGTCCAACAAGCCAAAGCCAAAATAATACAGCTAAAATCACTTATAAATAACAGTAAACTTTCACTAAATAACGGTATCACCTTATACAAAACCATCATTAGACCTCTTCTCCTGTACGCTTGTCCAATTTGGACAAATGCTGCCAAGTATAATATCAACAAAATTCAGGTTATTCAGAACAAATACCTAAGAACTATCACCCACGCCCCCTGGTTCATTTCCAATAAGCAATTACACCACGAACTTAACCTAAAACCCATCGCACATCACATAGCCTTTCTTGCCAATAACTTTTATTCTAATCTAACACTCATCAATCATGAAAGACATATAAATTTAGGAAAATATAATGAAAACCCAACTAGAATAAAAAACCGATATCCAGTTCATTCTTTTCTCAACATTTTTTCAAACCTCAGTAATTTTTAGAGGTGCTCGGTGAGTCCCCTCGTCAATTGTAGTTTAGAGTTAGTATATAAGAATTAGATATAAGCCAACCATACAAATGAAGAGTTTCTTGTAAACTGAACTTTGTAAGTCAATCCTATACAAAATAAAAATTAAAAAAAAAAAAAATCGCCACCATCTTATCCGCATGCACCGATGACTGCTGTTATTCACATCACATATTCTCGTTGAACTTCTAATTGGAGATTCATTTCAAGATTACATTATGAACTCCAAATCCACTGTTGACTCGGGAGTGTCTGCTTCTCATGTTGATTCGGGAGTAAACGTTTGGTTCCGATGTTGATTTCACTCTCTCCGATGTTGATTCCAAAAGTGTTCGTTTCATTCTCCCCGACTATCAGGAAATCTAGTTTTCTCTAGCTTTACGGCAGCGTAGATAATTTGTTCGCTCCAGATTGGTTGATTTCTTATATTTCCAACCCTTCGGAGGAAATCCGATCGTCGCCGAAGTTATTCGACGAACACTTCATCTCAGCTGCTGCAAATTCGGAATATATATATATATATATATATATATATATATATATATATATATTAATACACTCCACATTCAATAGAGATTCTCAAAAGACCAATTCAAACTTCGAAAACACCTATGCATCTGGCTCTTACCCAACCACTTCCCTCTATCCTTCTTCATAGAACTATACTCCTAGTGTATTAATATTCAGAGAAGTAAACCTATGTAGAATTATGGATGGCCATATCGTAAATGCTTTGTACGAGTATAATAATGTACCCCGTAATCTTCCGAAGACAAATTAGACAAATAAAAAGCAATAAATTTAAAAAAATGATCTTAGGGTAACATAAATTTAGAAAATCTCGAATTTGATTGATAACAGTTTGACGACAAAACCGTGACTCATTTTGAAGGCGATCTAGAACGTGTATTGATTGTATAATAGACTCCCGTGACCTTGTTAACATTTCAACATTTTTGGTTTGCAAATTATTGTGGTTTTCAGACTTCTAAAGTGCAATAACGTGAATGCCAGACAATAGTTTTCAGGAAACAAGAGCGGACTATATTTTCACTGCTTTACTTGATGTGCTGTTGCATGCCTGTTGTGCATGAACTACGTTACATGTGGCAACGTAACGGTTAATCTTTTTACAAGTACTGTGTGGACTTCCCATCATTACTACCAGGTAGGGAGAACGCCTCCCTAAAAGGTGCCGTCCCCCCACCATTTCAAAAAGGGAAGACAATAAAAAATCAGTAAATTGCCCATTGTGCTTTAGTCCCTGCAGGTATTGAAAGACGAAGCTGGTTCTCACATGCTAAGGACAGTGGTGATCATGGCATGTTTCGTCGAATAGGTACAATACTCCAGAGATTCGAATCAAATTTGAGCAGAAACGCTGCATGACGTCTGAAAAGATAAAAACATTCGTACACTCGTTATGTCTTCTTTAGAACATGGTTACTGTAATTGGTAACATAGAAATTGGTTGAAGAAATATCTTTGAAGAAATTGTGTTACGGTATCTCAACGATTGAATGAAGGAAGAAATCAATACAGTGCAGACTATGAAATAATTCTTCAAAAGAAAGTTGGTATTCATGTATAATATTCAGGCCCAGCGGATAATATGGGTATGGTGGGTAGGTATACTCACACGGAAACTTCAGAGTGGGTACAATACCTACTCGGGATTTGGAGTGTGATAAATATTCCATAAACGCCAAATTTCAGAAATGAATGCACTTTCTCGGTTTGCTTCGAGTCAAAACGTATAAGCGATCAACTATTCGGTATGTTTGGCTCAACAGTATTGCGATTTTACATGTTTACAGCGACATGACCGAGAAAATCGATTTCCAAAAATTGTTAAATGAGTTTGTATCAAAAACCGTAAGGGGAACGCTGTTTTTGTATTACATAAATGAACTCGATGACATGAATCTCGCAAAATCTCGATGACATGAGCTCGATAAATGAAATCGATGACAATTTAATGATAAAATTGACAATTTGAAAAATGTCTGTTCTGAATTTTCCCCTTCGTATACATTTTCGGTGGGTGGCGGTGGGGGGGAGGGGGAATCCCTACTCAGGTCAAATACCCACTTGGACTTTACACCAACCGCCGGCCCTGATGTTGTTTAATTTCAACACACTTTCCAACGATCTGAATGGCTTAAGAACTCTACATTTACCAAATTTTATAACTGTTATTTTAAAACTTATCACCCAAAGAGGCTTGACGTGTTAGTTTTAAGTTAGAATGAAGTTTAGATATAATTAGTCCATTTAAGATATAGCCCTCCCAAATCTCCAAAAGGAGCAATGCTGGAGTTAGAAAAAAATTATACCGAGAACTTGACTAAATTCCCGCCTCTCCGGGGTAACTGGAAAGGGGGAAATTGAAAAAAAATCTGAATGCCTAATTTTAGTTTCAATATCCATTGAAAGGAAATCTATAGAGCTTAGTATTCGTAGACTGGGCCGTGTATGAGCCTGTTGGAAAGGGAATCACTGCATGCGCTAGGCTCGTTTTGGGCCGGTGTTATCTTGCTGGCAGTTGCGGGCAGCACCCTTTCACGTGGGGCGCCGGTCTCAGACGCCGCGACGCCGCGTGGGGCCCTCGGCGGGCGTTGGCGCGGTGGCGGTGGCGATGGTGGTGGTGGTGGTGATGGTGGTGGCAGCGGCGGCGGCAGCTCAGGGAGCTCGCGTGCCGCGCGCCCGCCCGCCGCCCGGCAGCAGCCAGCATGGCGGAGGCGGCCGCCGCCGTGATAATTGCTCTATTTGCTTATCGCGGGCGCGGGGCGGCGGCGGCGGCGCGGGCGGCGGTGAGGGTGGCGGCGGCGGCGTGGGACGCCTGCGCGGAGTCGCCCGCGCCGCGCCGCCATTGGTCGCGCCGCGCGGGCTCCAGCGCCGGCCATTGGCGCGGGGCGACGCGGGCCGGCGGCGCGCGGCCCCTCCCCGCCGCCGACGTGCCTGCGCCGCGGTGCCGCCCTCGCGCGCTGATTGGCCGACGCTGCGGTGGAGCCCCTGCCGCGCGGGGTGCGGGCGGGCGGGGGCCGGCGGCGGCGGCGGCGGCGGTGCCGACGGTGGCGGCGGCGGCGCGCCACCGCTCCGGGCCCCGTAGTGTCTCCGTAGCCGAGCCAGCCGCGCGACGCCTGCGCGCATCAGGCAGCCCCTGCAGAGTGTGTGTATCCCGCGAGTGCCACGCGCGCGCCCTATTGGTATCCGCCACCGCCGCCTCCGTCGCCGCAGCACCGCCACCACCGCTGCCACCGGAGCCGCGCGGGTCCACACGGACAGGAGGCGGAGGAGGAGGAGGAAGAGGTGGAGGAGGCGAAGACGAGGCGAGGAAGAAGGATTCCGATTTTTTCGTGTGGGTGTGTGCCCTAAAAGCTGCCAAAATTCGGGTCAAAAACAGAGATCCGGTGCCGGTGTACCAGATGGACCCCCACGACAGTGACGTGGACGGGAGCGTGGTGAGTGTCGCGCGGCGGCGGCCGCCCACGTGAGCGAGTGCGCGGGCGGGGCGTGGGCGTGGGCGCGGGCGCGGGCGGGGAGGGGAGCGCGTGGCGGGGGCGTCCCCGTGGGGCTGGTGACGCGGGTGACGGGGTGCTCGTCAGGGTGGCGTGGTGCGCCGTGTAAACAGCCTGCGCCCAACGAGTTTGCGGGGAGTAGGCCTTATTTCGCGGTTCGCGCGCCTGCAAGTGCTTTTGGCAAGCAAACGCACAAATCGAACGAATTCATAAACCGTGCGTTTCAATGTTTAATCGGAAGGACATTACCAATCAGTGATGATCCCACGCGAGGAGTGATAATTATTAATGATACCGATAGGACGACACGGCTACTCTGCCATTGTAATAACTAATTTGGCTTGTATTAGTTATTGCATGAATTTCGCTTTTGTCCTTCACTATGTTATAACAACGTCCGTTTTCCTAGTGAAGAGGTTTGTGTTTTTAGGCAACAATGTGGGTAACACTTTTCCCGGCAATATTGTTATCGATAAGAACAATTTGTAATTTTCTTGTTGAAATATCAAGGGCAATGCCATATTATTTAAGTTGCAGTAGTTGGACTTAAAGCTGATGTTAATTTATATTTGATTGCAATGAAATGCACTACTTAACTCGGATTTCATTTGCATCATTTGATAATTGAATTTTCATGACGAAGGATATTGCGAAATATTTCTTTTGTCAGGTTCGTAAATTTTCATTATACATGGCGATTTCAGAATTGTTAGTGTTTTGAATATCATCAGTATATTCATGAATGTTGATTTAATAATGTTAAGATATGAACATTGGTTTCCGTTCCAAGAAAGCGGTGGGACATTTTTCGTTGTCATTGCAGAAATTTTCATTTATATTCAATTGCATTTATTAACATTTGTCATAGTTCCTTTTCTGCATCTTGCTGAGGTTTTTTGATGAATTATTTGGATGACAATATTAAACATATATCAATCTCATCAAAATTTTTATAGCCATTGACACCAAATTATGATGAATTAAAAGACAAGATTCTTTGTCGTCGTGAATTTGGAAACAAGAAAAAAAAATTGGGATTTTGTGCATAACATTGTTTATGTACAGTAATATGAATAGCAATAGATAAACATTATTTGAAAGTAATGATAACGTACTTTCGACATTTCTCAATTACTATTTTCCGCGATAATGTATCTTCTTTATCACGACTCAATAAAATAATATTTTAAGACTTTTAGTTAAAACTGACATTAAATAATCTATAATTCCTTGACATCTCGGAAATCTCGCTTACTTCAGAAATTTAACAATATTTTTCGATAGTCGTCACCATCGACATATCTGTGAATTAACAAATGCTTTCATATAGCAAATTTATGGTTAGCAGAAAAGGAAATGGATAGTTATTGATATTCCTTGAAAGCGATCGTTTTCTTTTGCGTTTGTGTTCATTATCTTTCAAATAGTTTTTGTTTAATTGTTTACAATATAATACATTGAAATATTAAAACAGTTGTATTAGGTCTTGACAATGAAAGAAAGGACAGTAATAGTGAGACTTTAGAAGGCCCCCCCTGCGATACATTAGTCACGTGGGTGACTTCAATCGCGCGCTTTTAGTCCCGCTCCCAAGCGCAGGTCGCCTCAGATAAAACGGCCGTGGCGCGCCGCCGGTGCCTCGTGCCCGTCTGCCACCCCTGAGGCGGCTACCTGGGGTGGCGCGAGGGCCGGGGTGCAGGCGGGCGGGCGGGCGGCCGCCCCGGCGCGGCGGGGTGCTAACACGCGGCGGCGGTCTCGGCCCCCCTCGCCGGCGCCGCTGCTGGCGCCTCGTTTATTTTCGAAGGCAGGGGGCGCTGGAAGTTCGCGGCGTTGGAAGCCGCCCAGCTCTGCCGAGCGGTGCGGCGCGCGCCTCGCCCGCCGCCTGCCCGTGTGTTTGCACAGCCCGCGCCGCCCCGCGCCGGGTGCCTGGCTTCTCTTATCTCCGGCAGTCCGCGACCGCTTGATTGTGGTGTTTCGTCGGGGACGTGTCGTTCGCCGGCTTGACTGCGTTTACTCGCTATCTCCGTTCGTTTACTTACATTGTGTCGTTTGCTGTCCGTTTCCGCGCGCGCTCGTCGTTTTTTTCTCGTCGTCCTGCTTGATCGTTCGTAAACACCGGAGCGCGCTGCCGTCGCGCCCGAGTGAGATCTGGAAAATGTATGAAGAGTGCTCAAGTGGCCGGGGAATCGCGGTTAATTTTTGCGTGGCCTTCGCTTGCGACTCTGTGCATTGAAAGAACCAATAGTGGAGACGATCCGGGGGATTTGAGATAGGTAGGCGTCCTGTTTGCGTTATGTGACGGCATTCCTTAATTCCTGAGCAAATCTGCAGCTGTGAAAACGCACGTCGCCGAAAATTTATTCAGTTTGATTAACATTCGTAATATGATTATGCATTCAAATACGTTTGAATTTTATTGAAATTCCGTACGTCGAATTTATTCTCAGAGTAGTAGCATACATTGCATTGTATGCTTCCTGTCCTATACATTCACACTTATCTCAAGATTTCTCTTGATTTTAAAAATATTACATTGTTTTCGATGTTATGTCAAAATACTCTCGTGTTCCTGGTTATCCCTGAAGATCAATGCCGAAAATTTTATTAAAATCAAATAATTGTCCGAGGTAGCAATTGGCCTTCATCCTTTCTCGATATCGACCGCAAGTGGCTCCATCAAACACGTCAAGGGCAGATGAACAGAAGCCAAAACTAACGAACATGACTCAGGAGTCGTGCTACCGAGAAGTCGACTGACACGCACGATGACAGCGCCTTCTGCCGACTGTCCGCGTGTGTGCGTTACTCCGAATCCTCCACAGGCGTATCCGTATGCTCGAAGCGATATTTACTCTTATTAGGATAAAAGCATGCAAATTAGATGTTAGGGGGACATGTGTGCAAGGGGTATCTTGGCAGACTACCGCTACTACCGCCGGTGGTTTCCGACATAAGAACGGTATGAATAACTCTCAGCATTCCCGTCGCCTCAGTTGGACAGTTGGTTACAGCGAGAATTCGAGGTTTCATGTGACT
The DNA here is from genome assembly GCA_011170035.1 of Teleogryllus occipitalis. Classification (NCBI taxonomy): domain Eukaryota; kingdom Metazoa; phylum Arthropoda; class Insecta; order Orthoptera; family Gryllidae; genus Teleogryllus; species Teleogryllus occipitalis. The sequence goes on from BLKR01000409.1 coordinate 355,508, forward strand.
TGGATGTCAAAGTTGCTTTACCAGGATGTTTGTATGTAAGCTTATTGACTGAATATGTATCAAAGATGCCGGCGATGCTTGGGAATAAAAGTTCAAATTTTCTTTCCGAGGAGTCAACGACGCCACTGTAAGCAGCAGTACAGGAATAACGTATTAATAGACCGAAGTTTCAAATCTACACGTATTTGCAGTAATTATTTTGCGAAAATGGACACATTTATCCTATACCTGGATTACATTACCCATTATTTTGAAAAGTTCGTGATGATTTTAACCGTATGCTACTCAGAAGATAATGTATGACTTACTCAGTGATATGTACAAATAATTATACTCACGTATATTGTTTTATACCTAGTTTGTTAAACTACTTTTATCTGAAACACTTTATTTACGCGGAAATGAATACATGAAATGAGCTACTTTTGGTAATAAATCGCATGTTCTGTTCATTGATTCAAGGAAAAGACAATGCGTTTTAGATGCCCACTTTGAAACATTTGCCTTGTCATTACCTGTGTCATTTTGTGACTGAAGATGGAGTAAATATAGTGAGTTTTGTGGAAAAATAAATTCTAAAATAAATAGATACTCTCATAAATTTTGAGTATTATGTTGATTACGTTTTCTATTACATGTATACATTCACGATGATTCTTCGAGCCGAAATTTGTGAACTAAATTGATTTACGTTTTTTCTGACAAATATACTTTAAAAAGGAATAATAAGACCTGATTTTTCTATCAGGCTTGTGCTCGGTACATAGTAATATCTAGAATAGAAAAAACTAGTACTAGAATTTAGTTTTATTTTCATAGAGCGAATGTTTGTAAATTATGATTTACTTTATAAACACAATGTAGTGATTAAAAATTATCTCAGAACAACTAAATGACATAAAGTACATGAAAATATATTTTCGAAATGCTACACTGTCATTTTTCTTGGTTAGAAGAAAAACAAAATTGAAACTATAATTACAATTTCATATAAGCATAAAACAATCCCTAAATGATAACGTAACAGCAATAAAGTCATTTGAGTCCAGACAGTAGTGTGCTCATGTTCGCTAGATTATCAAATATTTCGATGATTTCAGCTTCATTTCCATTTTAATCATGTCTTGCGCATAAAATAACCCCGTTTTCTATCGACCCGATTTCACTTCCTTTTGATGACTTACTCGTTCTAAAATATAAACTAGACTTATTCGCTAAAAGATCGTAACTGAAAGTTTTTTGATTTCTTAGAAACGAGTTTTTTTAGTCTTTTTCAACATTATTGCTTGATAAATTGTAGGGGAAGCGATTAGTATAATGTGATTGAGTTTCTAGAAAAAATAACATCGTGTTATAATGGAGTAGGTTATATAGTATTTCATTATCTTCAATATTGTTCATTATTTGATCGTAATTTTATGTACTTGTAGAATAGTTAATTGTACAACACGTTGGATGTGATTTTATTGGTTCTAATTACGCTCGCTAAGGAACTTACAAGAGGGCGTGTGTTGCACTGGAACAATCAGCTCTCTAATCAGCGCAGTTACTTCAGCGCGCAACCCTACGCGGCCTAGCCATCGCCCGCCGCGCCACGCCGCGCCGGCCGGCCGGATCGACTTGCAAGCGGGCGGGCAGGCGGGCGGGCGGGGCAACACGACACGCCGCGCCGCGCCGCGCCGCGGCAGCCGGTTGCGGCGCCGTGCGGCCGCTCGCTGCTTTGAAGTCGAAGCCGCGGGGGTTAGCGTGACTTACATGCCGGCTACCAGCGATAAACGGACCGACATGTAGGGCGAGGGGGCGGGGAGCGGCGAGCCACTGCCGGCCGGACAGCCGGCCGTTTGCAAGCGGCGCCACCGTCGCGATTCCGTCATTTTACTCCGTGTATCATCGGTTTGAATGCTGATTCATTCCCGAGGACTCGTTCGCCAATGAAATGGTGGAAGCGGCGCGTAATCAAAGAGTTTTAATTTGGATTTCATGCATTTCGACATGGCGCGCGTCGCTGTGCGTAGAAGAAAATGAACAGACGTCACGTTACTCGAGACGTGTGTGTGCGGTAGGTAGGCCTCGATCCGTATTGTTGGTCGTAGTGTGTACCCGAGCCTCTGGGTGCGCGACAGCGGTTGTTCTTGTAGTCAACCGAGACGCTTAGTACCGCGCGCACAATGAGAGAAGTAACGAGTTCTTTAACAATCTCCGTTAATTAAATTCTTACAGCCACTTCTTCATTCGAGCGATGTCGAACTGGTTTTGCAATAATTATAATCTTAATGTGGTCATTGTTTCTGCTTCTTGTACTAGTATGTCATTTACGCGCTGTAATATTTAATATAATTTCTAGGGAGTTTGTTTATTGCCTTTTTTATACATTATAAAAACATTAAAATATGATATAAATATTTCTGTATTCTATTAATGGAAATTAATTTCATTACAATTGAGAGTGCAGTATTTTTCTTATTCTCTTACCTATATTTTGGCGAAGTCGAGAAGAGCTTGACGTATTCAGGTTGATCAACATGCAATGCGGAAGAACGTACAGGATTTCTAATTGAAAGTTAATGTACAAAATTATCAATAATTTATTTCTTATTTATTTACTCTTAAACGGGTTGTGACCCTTGCTAAATAAAATTGATATAAAAGCTTTTGACATAAAAGCTTTCAATATTGAAAGAAAAATTTTCTAGTTTCAGCAATTAAATACTGACACTACAAAATACAAGGACACAAATATCAAAAACACATGTGAGCAAATCATTACGTAATATTGAAAAATTAAAACTAGAATGTAACAATTTGATAACAGCAAGACACAAATTGGAAATTAACAGTTAACAGTAAGATACATGAACACACACTTAAGACAAATGAGAAATTAACAGTTAATAAAAATAAGACAGTAAGACACAAGAACAAGAAAGTTATTGCATAATACTCAGTACAAAAAAGAGAATAGCACAATTTTCACAGTAAAAGGATTAAAAAGATAATAGCCATACATGTATTAATCATTTATGTTTAAACTATGGAGGTTGGATTTGAGTTTGAGATTTGGACGCAAAAATAATCCTTTCTCATTCCAAATTTGTTCATCCACACCCCAGAGTATGTGTACTGTATCGTTATTACCTATGAATGTTTTCATGCTGTTCCGGTGAAAAATATTAGATCGACGCAAGGGTCGATAAGGAATATTGAATGCAATTTCGTTAATTAGTTCACTCTCATCAATACTATTGGTAATTTTATAAAGTTATCAGATTTCATTGACAATCTTTCAATTCAAAACATATTTTAAAACTGCCAAGTTGATGAGATCTGATAACTTCCATACACATTTAGATGTGAGATAACATTGAAATTATTTGTTATCGTACAGTTCACATTTATTTTTGTTGCGTATTGGTTAGTGAAAGAATCTGAAGATGAATGTCATAATTTACTTGTCATGAATAACTGAGAAATAATCGCTCTACGTCACAGATTATTTATGTCAAATAATCAAATGTAAAATTGCTAGCCTAATGCCCAGAATACTCAAAAAGTAATAAATGACGAAAAATTGACAGTCAGTAGTAATATAACATTAGTGTGAATTAATACCCTTTTGTTACCATTATAGAGCTTCGAAATTTGCTGAGATAAGTTTGATTAAAGTACGTAGAAGAAATTAAACCATAAACACGTCAAAAGAACGTTCATTTTCTTAACTATATCTATGGGAGTGACTCAAAATCGATTTTTTACCGATATTACATTACAAAATTATGGTTTGTCGTTTCCTTGAGTTTCTTAACATCAATTTCACGGTAATGTTCATTCATATTTATCATTTTCTGAATAACTGAAATATATAGTAAGTTAAGAAAAACAAGAGAACATAAAACATTTTAAAATTCATAATTTTTCCCACTATGAATATTTTAGAATATTCTTCCAACCTAGAAAGCAGCAATTTACGAAATAAAATATTAAAACCAATTCATTAGTCAAGAGTCTTCAAAATATAGTCAGGGTGTTTCTCGGGAGAGGGGGAGGTCGGGTATAATGTTCACCTGTCTCGCCTTTTTCTTATAATTTTTTCCTTTATTCTGAATATAAATTGCATTTTAATTTGATGACTTATATGTACCATTTATAACGTTAACAATTGCTATATATTGCATAACTTTCTATAGAATAGAAGATTAGTAAAAACGATATTTTTAAATAAGTATCATTGGCTTCTGGAGAGGGCAGCTGAAGCCCACCCCCTTGGATGTGCCTCTGAAAATGTAGGAAGATAATACTTGTCAAGCGTGTAAAGTGCAACAAGAAACTGAAATGTTACGTTGTTCCTCAAGATATTAAGTCCCGAAACAAAATTACGCTTTAAATTTACGATAATTCAAAACGAATATCGTAAACATTTACAGAAACTCCTATATCTGTTCGGAAACTACACATTTCAAGTGTAAAAACCGAATTGTAAGTGTGTTTAAATCAGAAACTTGGTAATGAAGGAAATACATATATACCTTTATAAACTGATACGAAGATTTATTTATTATATTTGATCACAAATGTGTTGAACAAGTGAGTAAAATTGTGTATAATTTTAAGCGATGTATCTTGCATATATTTTTAAATAACTTTCTGTTACTTGGACATGTGATTCCGAATTAAAATTACCAATAGTATCCACCTTCATTTTAGGGTGTAACTTCTATGAGGAATTGCGTACTATTCACTAAGATAGGGAATGTGTAGCTTGTTTCACGGTCATTATAGTTTTGCTAACTGTATACGAAATTGTCAAAGATTCCTGCTTTGTTTTTCTTAATCTTATATTTCATTTCCTCCAGAACACGCTCGACAGATGGGCTGTTCAGTACCTTGGGCAATTTGATTGTTTGAAACGTGCGAAGTAACTTTTTGTACACTATTTGCAACCGATGAGGGCATCTGGCATCCGAACTTTTTACGCTTGCCTTCCGCGAATTGCTAATGTAGTTAAGCTTTTCGTGGTAGCATCTCAAGCAATCGATGGGTCTGCGAATTTCGATTGTTCTTCGTGAATCTGTTCCGTGTTCAAAGCGGCACGTCGCCACGTGGAGGCGCCGGCCACGTGTGGGGGGACTTGTAAACACGAGTTGTTTGCACTGTCACCTCAGCCGCCTCCGCCCTTAGTCACGTGTTTCACGTTCAAGCTGTGCCTGGCGGTGGTCCAGGAGAAGATGCGAGCACCCCTGGGGTTCGTCGCTTGATCGGCGTTGGAATCACCATAGTGGGTGTACGATATGACCCCTGATGGGTCTGAGAACTGATAAACGTTTGAAATACTATTGCCTGTAGAATGTTAAACCGTACTGAATTATTGAGTATGGTAACCTCGTTTATATAAATCGTTTATCACAAGGTACGAATATTTACTGTAATCGAATATTGCAATGAGCAAACTGATTATAACGTCCAGGGCGACTGTTCCCTGAAGTCTACATATATTAAAATATTTTCAAAATCTGTGCCAATGTAATTGTGATTTTCAAATAAATGCATTTTGCATTGTGAAGAATAGTGTGAAACGATATTTTCAAAGTTTATGATCAAATAATTTCAATAGATTAATCGGACGAACATTATACAATCCAGAACTCTCGTGTATTAAAAATTTATTTACTTCGATTTTGGGTAAGCATTTAATGAACTAATTGAACTTCATAAAAAGTAAGCAATGTTCGTACTGCATTTACAGCAAGCTTGTATATCCAATTCACAAAGATGTTCATTCATAAGCAAATGCTTTACAACTTATTTGAATGTAGTTTGAAGCAAATTAATGATTTATTTTAAACTTTGTGAACACTAAACATATGCCGAAATAAAGAACATCAAGTTCGTTTAAACAACCTATAAAATATAATCCGGCTATCAGCAGAAAATATCCAATCCTGTAACATGGGCACTTCAAAACGCATTTTGTTTTGTCAGGGAGTAAATACGTTTTGATCTGCTGCGCATTTAAATTGAATTGAATTGAATTTATTGTGCATACTTCATAATATACAATATATTGTAAAAGCTGCTTCATTGTATTATACACTGATATTGCCATCAACCATACAAATAATTTATCTAACCCGTTATAATTATCGTGAAATACCTTTCTTTGCTAAATCAATCGCTTCCTACTTTTACCTGCTACCCTTATCTCTGTTTCACTACACTTAATTTTTCCTTTAATTTGTCATCTAACCTGACTCTTGGTGGTCTCCATGAACTACATTTTTCCTCTCAACCACTGTTCTATTTCTTTCTTAATTTTAGTATTATATACTCCTAGTATTTCTCAAACTATTTAGTCCCACTACCCCATTTGCCTGTCTCTTTCTACTTTGTCTTCTCAAATTCTCTCATCAACTAAAAACCATTCCCAAAACCTCCATCAAAATCTTTTTCGCCATTTTCGTACAATTATACCATTTCTTTACTTCCTTTCCTCTGTCTCTATACCTGTTCCATATTCACGTTCCCAGTTCTCAGTGTCAAATATTAATTTTCTGCATAATTTCTTATCCTCTTCCGTGCAATACCTATTTTCATTTGGCTCATACCCTAGACTTAATCTATCATTAATCTTTTGACTTTGTTAATTTTCCCTAGTTAATATTCCGGACTACCTGCTTCCTAGATGATATTATTCATGTCGTTATAATTAGCTTTCATGATTTTGTCATATCCTCTTTGCCCCAATAATTATTTCTCATTCTACTAAATGTTACTAATTTCCACTCCTTCGTATGTCCATCTTTTTATCTCTTGCAACGAAGCCTCTTTCTATATAAAACGATTCCATGACCTTTCCCTATTCTGGCCTATTCTTACCTTCGTGGTTTTTCTTTCTTTCCAGCACTTCTTGGCGAGTTCACTTCCCCGTTATGAAAATCTCTCATCTTGCTTTTAATTTCGTCAGTTTCCTTCTTGAACGTATGACCACTGACAAAATCTAATACAAAGTTCCACTTAACAAACTACTATTGTATTAACTATTATCCTCCTCTCCCATCTCTCAGCCTCCATAATATTAGCACTGTGCGCACCAAATTGTCGCAAATAACAATCCTATTCTCCATTCGTTACTAAACTTCTTTCCTAAAATTCCCTTTCCACTCAGGAAGGCTTATCGTTTATTTTCTCTCAAAGTGAATTTGTCTCACAGTGGATCCAATGTCATCAGAATTCTAATAACGCAGCACATGTAAAATGATTTTGTTATCGCGTATACTTCTTCACTGAGGCAGTGTAGTAAAGTAACTGAACCTATTAAGGCTTCTTCCTATATTAAAAATTACGCCCAGATGCACTGAATCTCCAAGAAATACGCCTCTTCCGCGTCTCCAAATCCTGGTTTGGACACGACTCCAATTTATAATGGCTTCGTCATAATTGATTATATTTAACCTGTTCACGTGTCGCACTGCAATAAACCATTTTGAAAGTTACACATGAGCTATTACTTGTTCATAATTGTTTCATTAGTTCCACTTGCGCCATGAACTAATGTGTTACACATTCATCATTTATTTTCTAGTCTTGCAATTTTTCATGGGCTTAAACTGTTGGCGTTGAGTTCTCACGATCTGACTGGCTAGTGGCGCGTGCACGACTAGCGCTTCTGATCGCGAATGAGCATCGTGTCCATGTTTTACTTTAAAATAACTTTACGTTTCTCCCGTGCAACCTGTACACTCTGTCGATAACATTGTAAATGCTGTTCAAATACTTACGTCAAAATTATTAGGAAACTATCATTCCTTTTCATATTTCTTAACGCTGTTTTTGCGGCCTTGCTAATATTAAGTTTTTGGCCTCAGTGCACTCTTTATATTATCTAGAGGGGAATATTTCATTTCATCAAGAAAAGTATTGCAACCTTATTCTTGGAAAAACATTTAATAATGTTTGATCCGTTCAAGAATAATATTTTGTGGTCCAATAGTTCTGTTAATATCGTAGGATCCGTTTGAGTTAATGGAAGTAAATAAGTTTTAATTTTTGTCAATTAATCAAGACATTTAAACTCGCTGCTGTTTGAATGTGCTGCAAATTTTAGTTTGAAGAATTGTACCTTCAGACGGTTTCAGAAGTTGCGAAAGTGGTGTCGGCGTGATTTCTTTTCGCAAAAGGTGAGGCAAGGACATTGCGTTCCGAATGCTTCATTTGGTTGCACATCGTGCTTTCCGCATCACGCCCGGGGAATGATAGCCTTGACTTTGTGGGTTTCCCAACGATCTAAGCTGCGTCGACCTTCCTCGGTTTTGTTGCCATGAATTACGCCGAAGTCCAGCCAGGACATTAGAATACTAATTACCAAATATAAATTTAATTTTGAAGAGTTATTTCTTTATCTTGAATTATTTACGAATATAATGAAGACTATATTGTTGTTCATATTTATTTGATTGTGTCAGTAGTCGCTAATTCACTGCGCAATGTTGTTGCTTGTGGACATTCTTTGGATTTCTTATCACTCTACATTTCAATTTTAAGATTTGGTGTTACGTAGGAAAGCAACACATTAAATTAATGTTTGTCCGTGTTACAATCAATTCTGTAAAATATTCAGAAAAATAGTTATGCGAATTGAAAAATGGTTATTAGAATTGTGAAGTGTAGTTGGAATTAAATAAGTTATTTCGGAACTTATTGACGAATAGAATTTTCATCACAATGTAATAAACGTTGAAATTCATTTTCGTTTATTTCTGAGAGGTATACTATGACTTTACTAATAGCATTTCGGTGAATTTCTCGTTAATTTCACGTCATAGTCTTTAACATCAAGAAGATTGATCTTCATAATCAAAACAAAGAGTAACGATTGTTTGCTGAAAAGTAGCACGGAACGACACAAAGTGTACAAAAGTCAGGAAATTGAACTAATACGTTATGTTTTGTAAAAAAGCAAGGGTCTAAATTTTACGCATGCTTCTTAAAAATGACAATCATAATATTGAAAAAAATAAGAGGATGACAATGAAATAATTTTTATTTAAAATCATTCTCTGCGAGTCCGTCTAACGGAAGTAGCGTCGGGATGGTGATAATTTCTCCCATGAAACACGCCGACTGAGGCGGTAGAACTCGCTGCTGACTGAATATTGTACCTTCAGAGGTTTCACAAGCTGTAAAAGAGGTAGCATCGGGTCGGTGATAATTTCACCCATGAAACTTACCGACACAGGTGACAGAACTCGCTGCTCACTGAATGTGCTGCAAATTTTAGTTTCCAAAAATTTTCATGATGATTTAATGAACGTTGAACTGTATTTTCATATATTTCTAAGGGGCACACTGTGACTTATTATTAGCATTTCGTGAATTTCTCATTAATTTCACACGTCATCGTGATAATATGTTTCACGTCGCGGTGGGAATTTCTCCCATGAAACACGCTGACAGAGCTGATAGGACTCGCTACTGACTGAAAATACTTCAAAGATTAGTTCGAAGAATTGGACCTTCAGATCGTTTCAGAAGTTGTGAAAGAGGTAGCAACGGGTCGGTGATAATTTCACCCACGAAACATGCCGTCAGAGGTGGTAGAACTCGCTGCTGACTGAATGTGCTGCAAACTTTAGTTTCTAAGAATTTTCATGACAATTTAATGAAGGTTGAACTGCATTTTCATATATTTCTAAGGGGCACACTGTGACTTTTATTTTTATTATTTTTATTATTAGCATTATTATTAGCATTTCGTGAATTTCTCATTAATTTCACGTCATAGTAATATGACGTGATATGACGATAATGTGTTTCAAGTGGTGGTGGTAATTTCTCCCATGAAGCACGCCGACGGAGGCGGTGGGACAGTAGCCGTGGTGTCGAGCCACACGCCGCGCCGCCCGGTGTCAGCAGCCTATCGGCCGGCGGCGCGGCGCGGCGTCGGGGTATCGTTAGCAGTTGGCCGGGGGCGGGGCGTCCAGGATGTTTTGATATCGCCTCCAACTATGCAGTGGCTCGTGCCGAGGCGGAGGGTCTCCATGGCGGGCGGCGCAGGGCGGCCGAGCGGCGGCTGGGCGCGAGCTGCGGAGAAATCTGATGGGGGAGGTGTGAGCGGCACCCGCGGAAAGCCGAAAATATGTTGTCGCTCGGTGACATGATAACGCGCGATCATCGACGAAAATAAAAGCGAACAAGGTGTCGCCGCACCGCTTCGCGCAGTATAAATATCTTTTGAGTGAGAAGTTCGGGAAGAAGATGGTCTTCAGCTGAAGACATCGCGTTCATTCGGCCAAAAGAACGGGTTAAAAGTAACTGGTTGAAAATTACCACAAAATCATTCGTTGAATAATGAAAAGTACACATTTTAAGACACTCTGTCGAATTTTTATTACAAATTCTTGAATTATCTAAATTTGTTTTTTCGTTAGGCTAAATGGCGAACGATAGATAAAAAAGTATTTACTCACAGTCGAATTTTAATACGAATTTTAAAGTAGTTATTTCAGAAGATTGAAAATGTAGTGATGGGATTTTACTGCATGTTTAGTACACATTCAAATAGGTAAAATAGTTGAAGGATTCTCATCGAACTTAATTGGAATGATAGGGGGAGGGGTAGATATTTTTGATCTCAAATGTGGTATCTGAATAGACTGTAATGCTGAGGTTGTGTGTTGGAATTCTATTGGAACTTCTGGCATTATGTTTTCATTGCATTATGCATATTATGTTTTCATTGCTCTTTGCATTATGTTTTCTATAGTTTCTGTCAAAGGTTTTGATACAACTAAAGATGTATTTCTAAGTTTAGATTCACTCACTTTGTTCTAGTATATTTTGTAATAAATCGTGATGTTGAAGTTGTTAAACTATTTAAACCTTCGAGATAAACGACACAAAAATTGTAATACTTTTATATTCCCCTGAAAATCATGAATGTGAAATTCAGCAGTTACATTCGTGAGCTTCGTGCTGAGTATTGTGGAAATGGCAGATTAATTCTGATAAAAGTAGGAAACTCCTTCATGGCCATAACAACTGACCTTAATTTTCCTTGTAGAATTGCATTGTATCGTCCTACAAGAATATTGTTAACCACATCGCTACTTAAAAGAACGAGAATATATTTTAAACGCAGAATAGGACATAGTATAAAGTTTGCCTTCATGCTTATTCAATGTGCGTTTCCGAATAATACCTAGTATTAAATTTGAAAACATGTTATTTTTATCTACGTAAGAATGTAATCAAGTATTGGAAATATTCGTCTTTTTTCTGCAACTCGTATAACTCAAAAAAGCTCGTATGAGACGATACGTTTGAATTTTGTGTTCGTGATTGAAATATTGTGGTTCTTCAACTAACAACTGCTCTCTATTACTTTCAATTTTAAAGACACTGTAAAGCCTTTATATCAGTAGGAAGATCTCTAAACATCCTATTTATTCGTAAGACTTATTCATTATTACCAAATTTTAAGTTACGCTATTGTAGTAAAAGATCGATATAATTGGACAAAAAAATATAACTAAATACTATACTGTTTTGGGTTTTCCAACGAACTGTCGTATGTAGCTATAGCTATCGATATCATTCAGTTAATCTCGGGTATTTCTGCTTAATGCCGTTTTCCGTTATGGATGCTTGGTAAACTGCTCCAATGTTCTGATTTCATTAATATGAGTGCACATTGTAAATAATGCTAACATGTCTCCATTGTTCTTCGCACTATGTAATTTTTCCTCTCTTTTCATTTTCTGTAACAGAATACACATAGATCAACGTTACGTGTGTTTTGATGGATTAATTGTTTAGTTAAGTATGAATTAATTTAATTTTATTGTGAGTGAGAGGACTTGTCGAGCACGTGTTTCTATCAATAAGTCCTCTCTGACACCTGATTGATCTAAGTTGGTGGACATTTATAAAAAATTATTCAGAGGATAACGGTTTCTGGTTCTGATCTTAACCATCAGTCGGTGCTTTTTGCATTTGCATTGCTCATGCAGGACAATTCTTTTCTTTTGTGTTCTGTGAGAGATACTTCAGCGCTATTGAAACCTATTGACATTTTTCAATTCTTGACAAAGCCGTTTAGCTGGAACTAGCATTATTATTTTGCATTCTACGCCGTGCGGAAGTGTTCCATAAAGTGGTAGAAAATTTTACCAAGTTATTCAAGAATTTCTCTAAAAGAATTGAGGAAAATATCTCTTGGCAAACCTCTACCAACTATTGATCGGAAAGCTGGGATTTCCTAAACCAATATTTGAAAAACAGTTTCACAAATTGTGCGTTGCAACCAATTTCTCCCACTTAGCAAGGAGTCGAAATGTGTCGAAAGTTGTGAAAAACTTTTCTCAGTTTTTGGAAGTTCTGAGAAATGATAATGAAGAGAAATCTGAAGTTGATGATAAAATTCGGTACGTTCGGTAGCATTGCAAATAATAAACAATATATCATGCAATGGAATAGAACAGAGCGAGCCGTTAAAAATTCCCAGATTTTCAAATTCATACTTAAATTTTAAATACTAATTCATTAAAATATAATTCTTCAAAAAATAATTATTTCAAATGGATCTACACACAGGATTTATTTTCGAAATGATACATCGTACGAAACTACAAATTACTCAAGCATCAACGAGATTTTACGCAATACAAATTCACATTGTTTCCTGAAGAGTTCTCTCTCACGACGATCAGGTTAACCAAAGCCCGGCGAACGGCAGAGGGCGAAGGTTGCCGGGTATTAATATCAGGCCGCTGGCGGCGGCGGCGGCGCCGGTGGCGTGAGCGACATAAGGGTGAGCGTAAACAACGGGTGCAGCAAGACGGGACGCATTTCTCCGGAGAAAGCCGCTTTTGCCGCTCAGGCCGGCGCCGGCGCCCGCGCCAGCGCGGTAGCTGCCGGCGGCGGCCGCTCCAAACCGGCACAGCGCTACCTCAGCCCCGCGTCGCTCGCAGATTAGCAGGGCCTCCACCACCGCCTCCGCCGCCGCCAACGCCGCCTCCGCGACCCGGCCGGGCGGGGCCGCGGGGTGGCGGCGCACCGAACTGTGCCTCATTTATTCCCTCTAAACTGGCATATGATACTCATGAGGATAATCGTAATTTTTACATTCATTTAATTCTTTATTAATTAAGCATTTAGTTCATAAGTAAGTTCTTTCCTTCAATTTAAGCATCTAAAGTCTTTCACTTGCCTTTTATTTCTTTGGGCAATTATAATCCCCAATTTTCAATGAACGTGTTTTGCTACTTCAGTTTCGGCGCACAGAAGTCTTCCTGAAAATACTTTTTTTTTTCATATTTTCATCAGTAGAAACATTTATTTTGAAATAAAAAAAGTATATGCACCGTCCTGAAATTATTTGTGCCCACTGAAAATGCAAGTGAAAGACCTTGATGCTTAAATTGAAGAAAAGAACTTACTTATGAACTAATGCTTAATTAATTAACAATTAATTAAATATTAACATTATTCTCACGAGTATTATATGCCAGTTTAGAGGGAATAAATAAGATACGCAGTTTTAATACAGTAGAAAAATCATAAAGAAAAAGAAAAAATGCATATAGTCCAGGTGAATAAACATTAATGTGTGTACAGGAGAGGGGAATAAGAATTGGCGGAGTTCAGCGGCTCGGTTAATTAATATTCAAATTATCTAGGTTCCACTAAATTCCTAAAAATAAAAAATAAAATTTGTTTTTTCTATTAATACTCGTCGCGCTTTCACCCACAGGCTTACTGTTTATGAAACGTTTCGTTCATCTCAGTAGAATATCTCCTTGTCCCTAGCCTCGTGAAACATTTTGATATTTGTTCCATGGATTCGTAGTTTTTGTTTCATCAAACCCTGGTGTACAAATTGCTTTGGTGTAACTTCATATAATATCGTCACTAATCAACAGTTTCATTTCGAAAAGCATTTATTAACTCACTCTTTGCCTCAAAGTTGCTTCTTTGGTAACAAGTTTTACACATCGATTTAATTTTTTTTCGTCCATTGCAGTTTTATTTCATTTGCCATAGGCACCTTTGGATAAGTGCGCGCCGGTATAAATACCCGCGTCGATGGAAAGTCGGCGGCGGCGAGCATTTCCTGGAATTGGGCAGCGTGCGCTCGCGGGCCGGAACGGGATAAGCACTGCTCGCGAGTGCGCTTCTCTATAATTAGCGCGACTCATTATCGCGCCCCCCTGGCCGGGCCCCCGGGAACCCGACCCCTCCCCCGACCGCCGCCGCGACGCCCCGCGTCGGGCTCTCCCCTCCCCCCGCCCCGCTTCGCCGGCCGCCGCCAACGCGAACAAAGGCGGCGGCGAATTTCGGATATCGCGAGCACGAACGGATGCCGGGCGCGGGGCGATTCCGAGCGCGCAGGTTGGAGCGGGGTATCGCAAGGCGGCGCGACCCGACCCGACCCAACCCAACCCAACGCAGCACCGCCATTTTGTGTCTAATCTAGGGTTGGACAAATTGCGCTGGGGATTCTGAAAGGAAAGTTTGAAAGGGGGTGCTGTCCTGAATAGTGCGGAAGGTGCAGGTAGCAACATCGAACCAATCAGAACCAACAGTAAATCTCTTAAGGAATGGGCGGAGAATTTTTGTGAGCTTAGTTATTTTCAATGGCAAACTTCCTTGTACTCGTCCTTCAATTTTAAGGCCTGCAGGACGTTTCTGTGGAATTCTATAGCTGTTGCCTTATCGCTGACCATCTTAGCGTGCCAGGGGCGGCATAAATGTAATGACGTCGATTGGTAACGGCTTGTTCTAACAAGGCTTGCTCTCTGTATTGTCCAGACGGCAATCCGTTGGGACCCTGTTTCGAAATCAAAATCTGAAGATGACAAAGCCTGCTTATCTTCTTCTGAGAAATGGTGTTCTGAATTGCACGGGTGGACTTTCTGCAAACGTATTCGAAAGTACCGTTTAGTTCGCCAACACTTCACAACGCTTCCAATGAACACGTTGCCATTTGAGTTGTTCCCGCATTAATTACAAAAATTAAATATTTTTTTTTCCATCGACCGCCTGCCCCCCCCCCCCCAAAAGCTACACTACCAATTAAAATTTTAACAAGCCCAACAAGGTTAGAAACGATTTGGAACTCTTTTTGAATATGTTTCTCTTACAGTAGTGTATTAAATTTATATAGAAATACAAAGTGAAATTAGGAAGTTTGATTATGCGTATGCGTGCCAATTGTTGTCTGGACACCGAACAATTCTCATTAAAAATTGTTCTAAAATAACGAATAGCATGATTTCAAACTGCTCGGTTTCCACTTTGGGTAAGTTCAAATTATGATCGATACACGAGGAATTATAGTGATTGAAGTGCCTTTACGGCATGTTTTCTAGGAGTTCTTCCGCTTCCCCTGTCTGTCGTTCCAAAGTTGCAAAATCAAACAGATTGTGAAGTGAAAATCACCAATCCAAGTAATTAATTGACTTCAGGTACGGATCTAAGGCTAGGAACTATGAGCGTAAAACAAACAAAACATCGAAGGAGGTTCGTATTCAGTCATTTCACTTCAATCTATGATCCGTTAGGAACGGGGCGTGTCGAAGTTAGAGCCATCGTGATTGAATTACATACGTATGAACGACGTCGATGCATCGTATGGCGGAGATACGGTCATAAAAGTGATGTGTGCCCTGGCCACACAACACGAGAGTCCAGCTGAGATAATAGATATCAAACCACCTTTTCGAATCAATTCCTCGCGGTTCCAATGGTAGATAATCGTGGCTTAAGAAAATGAAATTGAAACAAGCTTGGATAAGTTGATCAGCTAAGGTCTTGAGAGGAAATGACTTCTGCAAGAGATTATAGTAGGGTTGGGAAAGCTCGTGGCGATGAAACTTCAAGGACAATAGTTGCAGAATGACGCTCGTTAATTCTTCTAAATAAAGAAAAATATGCTATTCATTAAATTTCAAATAAATTATTTCGAATGAAGTAATAGAGGATGCTTCAATCATTAATCATTCTGATTGGATTACCGGATGCACACTGCTCCATGAGAATGTTTTCCAAGTACACACGCTTGACGTAATGCTAGCGCAATTAGAAAGTTTTTGCAAATTTACAGAAAATGTTTTTGTAAAAAGTCTTTTTCGTTATAATGTATGCAGCTAGAAAAAATTCTTGTTGACAACCTTCGCTGAAAAAAAAAAACAGCTAATCTAAACTTCCAAACAGTGGATTTACGTGAGGAGAAAATATTTATTTTGGATGGGCGAAGGAGAAGTGGTGAGAAGCAAAATATCCCTTTCCTTCCAAGCGGCAGAGGAAGGAGATAGCAGCGCGCGTAATATTTCCGGGGAGCCGTTTGCCGCCCCCGACGCGGCCTTGGCGGAGGCAGGTGACGAAATTATCTGCTCGGTCGCTCGTCGGCGCAGGGCGCCATGCCGCCGTGCCCCCGTTGCTTCCCTCTTGAGCTATCGGCAGCGCCACAAGCGTGGGTGCAGGGTCGGCGGCGCCTTTGGTTTTCGCCTCGCCGCGCCGTTGGCGACGTGGGAGCAGGTGGAGATGGCGTTGGAACTAGCGAGGGTGTAGACGGAGAGGTCGTCAGTGTCGGTGTCGTTGGCGGTGGCGATGGGGGCGGGTGGCGCCTCTGTTATCCGATGGCGAGGCGAGGATAGGCGAGGGGGAAAGTGATTCCCGATTTCCTAATTCTCTGCTCGACAGACAATGGTCAGTCATGACGATAAAAAGTTTGTGGCTACGTCAAGTCGTGGACTGGAAAGTCAGAAGTAGTTTTCGGATTATATTTAGACCATTTAATACAAATGCGTATCTCTCTTAGTGGTAATGATTGTGGTTCTGAGGTTCCCGAAACATGGTATGCTTTTCTTCAAAGATACGCCTTCAAGGGGTCAGAGAACAATTTCATCAGACACTTTGACCAGAAAATTAACCACGTAGGTGAATGGTCAGCGCTTTCTTCCAGGTTTTGTTTATTTATTGCGTACATTTAAATTTATTTAAAAAAATTAAAAATGATCTTAAAATGTTATCTGTTTACCAACATGTAGAACCAATTATTAAGATAATTTTAATGGAGGAGGGGGTTCCGTTGTCATGTATAAGGAATGTATTCTTCCAAAGTTCGAGAACCAATCATGTGAACATTTGAACTGGCGTTCTTCAGATGTGTTAAAGTCTTCGTTAACAGACTATAATTACTACAAAATACAAGGGTGTGAAAAACTTCATTCATTTCTTCTTTACGCACATATGAAGTTCGTTGCTCTAAAAACTAAGCATTGTGATTGTAAAATTATTGTTGATGTATTTTAAAAATGAAAGCGGTTCCTTATAGTTGTACCCAAAACCATATACGTTAATTAATTTAATTGCGTTGGACATCTGTGGAGTATATACGCTGTGGAGTATATACGCTGTGGAGTATATACGCTGTGGAGTATATACGCTGTGGAGTATATACGCTGTGGAGTATATACGCTGTGGAGTATATACGCTGTGGAGTATATACGCTGTGGAGTATATACGCTGTGGAGTATATACGCTGTGGAGTATATACGCTGTGGAGTATATACGCAGTGGAGTATATACGCTGTGGAGTATATACGCTACGCTGTGGAGTATATACGCTGTGGAGTATATACGCTGTGGAGTATATACGCTGTGGAGTATATACGCTGTGGAGTATATACGCTGTGGAGTATATACGCTGTGGAGTATATACGCAGTGGAGTATGTACGTACGCAGTGGAGTATGTACGTACGCAGTGGAGTATGTATGTACGCAGTGGAGTATATACGATACCATCACTCCATCTTCATCGTTGTCAGAAAACACGGACTTTTAACTATCATGTAGATGCTTACTAACATGTTAGGCCCGAAGCAGGAAATGTCAAATAAGATCCGTTAATAAGTCTCATTGATACTTCAGTATTGTAGAGTAAAAAAAGTTCCTTCGTAAGGTGAGAAAGTAAAAATGCAGTTACCGACAGTTTACGTAACTTACCACCTTTTACCTGATATTATTTAATAATTGTTAAATAAGAAAGTAGAAGAACTTAATCTCGTTAATTTTATTTCAAAGCAGATTTAACTTATTCATGAATATTACCTTTGTATCATATTTGATTGAATAAATGTACGTGTGAAATCTCAGAACGTCTGCATAGTTTCTTTTGAACGTGGTACTCGAAGCTCAACGTTCCGAGAATTAATATTTTATAGTCCTGTTAAGCGTTATTTTATTAATAGATCCTCTCTTGTTATTAACTGTGTAGTAGGCAAAAGGTGAACACTTGTTACCACTTTGAATTGTGTTGGGTATAAAGCTTCTACAAATATGCTATTGTTTACCAAACGTCCCAAGGTTTTTGCAGTTAAGGATAGCTCTGAATAACATTTTGTCAGTTTCGCTTCATCTATGAAAACAAACTTGAATTTCTGAAAAACAAACTGTTTTGAAGTGATATTTAATGAAAGTAGAGTTTTGTTACGTTTGTTAATTTTAATTGACCAATAATTTAAGAAATGATGGGGACTGTTGGCTTCTGTAATTATAACCAATGAAAGAAGGTAGGCATTTTCATAAACGTTCGCAACAAAGAAATAAGTTATTTCTATGTAATTAGATCTTTCATTTATAATCTCTTAGTTTGCGAAAGATGCGGGATAATCAGAAGTAACGGAGGCGATGTTTTGTGCTGAGTATTCAAATACATGCATGGAAAATAGTTGCAAATTCACAAAATTATCCAAGAACGTCTCGCGACGCTATATATTGGTTAAAGTTGTGATTTTTGCCGCACTTCTAATGTGCTGAATTATTAATTAATTGGTGTTACGAAAAAAATCTTCGCACGCAGCTAGAAAAGAGGACTTTTTTTCAGAAGCAGAATAATGTGAATACATCATTGGTTTGAAGTAAAATTCGGATGTATTTTTATTGGAGTTTGTTTCACAATTCAGATAATCCATTTGTATGCCAATTAAAGTTAGCAGTGAATTAAAGAGTTTATTTCTAAAATGACGTGTCTCTATGAAACACAGTTTTTCAGGAAGAGAAAGTATTCATATTTCCCTTATAGTTCTAGATACCGGTTTTCGGTACGTTTAATGAAGAGAAACGCAATTTTTATCACAATATTTGACAGAAGGATGGAAAAGAGTCTTCAGAGTGTATTGATAAGTAAAATTAGAAAACAAACTGTGGAAACTTTAATTTTACTTTACTTCACTTTAAAATTATTCTTTTCAATAGCCTATCAATTATTGTGTATCGTTTTTTAGACTTCACAGTCTTAGAACGAAGAAGTGTTTTGGTTTTGTTGTCGGCTACGAAGAAAACCGAAGGGCTTTTATAAGCTCCTTGCTTTAGGATTAATAGTCTACATCTACTGAATGTGAAATGACTGAATAAGTTTAAGAAAATGTAAGGCGGGAAAAAGTATTTTTCACCTGAAAACGTTCCACTTAACGTAGTTTTATTGGGCTTGTGCAGTAGACGTCTTAAAAATGTGTGTCGCAGAAATCGCTTTATAGAATATGCCGCCATGCGCAATCTGACCGCGCTTTAATAGGGTTATACCTTGAGGTCATTACAAATGTTACGACCACTGCGTGATTATTTCCATTTAATCCGCTTCATTAATGCATTTTAAAAGGTACTTGATAGATTCTTTTTTGCATGTCTGGGTGAAGAGCAGCTCTAGTCATCAATTGAAATTGTTGGCCACTGATACCGGGGAGAAGGAAAAATCCCACTCGAAATATTTTTTCTTTGATTTGAAAATAAACCTGATTCGGATATAATTGATTGAATCTACCCTGTGTAATTGGCTTCAGTAAATTTATTTCACGAATACATTTTATTTAAAAATGTTTTTCTTGAACATAGTAAAATGTACAGGATAGACATGACAACCAAAGGACAATTTGATGTACGAATGTTTCAATCATTTTCAATCAAACATTTAATTCAGTAAATTTGCATTTTTTAATCCCTAAGGTAGAATAATTCTCAAAATATCAACAAGATCATACGACAAATTCCCATGTTTTTCTTCTTTGTATTTTGAGGCGTTTTCTGAACATTTGGGAGAAGTTGTATTCTGTTGTTTTGCTATAATACGATGACTTATTCTTCATAACGCAGGTCCAAATCAAGGCGTTTATGCGATTGTTCTGAAGGGCTTTCCAGAGATTATTTATATTCTCTTATTTTAAACTACTCTATTACTATGCATTAATCGCATTGCTGTGTATCGCAGAGAAAATAGCCTAGCATATTCCATTGAAAAATTAATACATTATGACAAGAATACGATTCAGTCAGCAGTTCATATGGCAATGACTAAAATTTTGATTAAATGTACTGACGCTCCCCTATATCCACTATTAATCTAGATTAATAGACAAATGAAGAACTCTGAAGATTTATTCGTAAAAAAAACAACTACTTTGAAATTCTGTATTTTGAATAAAAATATCAAATATTCAATACCTAATGTGTGCCATTACGTTTCATTCTTAACCCTTTCAAATTGCAGGGAAGAAGTCTTGTAGGAAAGTGTCGAATTAAAAACTTCACAGCAGGCCTTTTAGTGTTACGGTATGTTCCTTCGTGGGCTGATACAGAATATATTTGTGGAGGAAGGAACCAATTTTAGTGCCATCCTCCTGGTAAATATTGTTCAAATTATTATTTCTTTAAAAATTGTTAATTTGAAAGTAAAACCTCGGTGGAGGAATCGCGTTCTGTGTTAATTTGGGAAACACGTAGATAAGCATTTTAACATAGCATTAATTTTTATAATAATGTTTTGACAAAATACTGAAGAGCACCAGGACTACATAAAGTAGTGCAAGGATAGACCCGGAAAACATATCTACAATACAGGAATAATGCCCAAATGAAATATATTCGTGAATAAAACACCAATGGCAGCTAGAATAGAAGTAGAAATAAACCACTTAATATGAAATGATACTAGATCAAAACTTCGTAGAATTTTATTACTTTAATATCATTGATTTAGTTAATCTATATAATGGATATACATTGTTTATATTATTCATTAAACTTTTTAGATTTCTGTTAAGACAAACAATCTCCAGCCTTTTAAAAACGAATTACAATAATAATAACAATAATAATAATAACAATAATAACAATAAGAACAATAATAACAATAATAACAATAATAATAATAATAGTAATAATAATAATAACAGTAATAACAAAACATCACCTTACAATAATGCAAGGTTAATGCAAGTCACCAGGCCTCCATTTTAGAAAAAAGACAATAAGCTGCCACATCTGTAAATACGAGGATACCCTTTATGGCTTGGATATTCGGAATTAAGTGCATTACCTCTAGTAACGCCTATCTTATTAAAGAAGTATACTGTTTCGCACACGCTGAAGTTTCTGTATCAGCCCCCAATAACATAAATATTTTCAATGTTAAAATGGAGATTTACAATGGGGGATACTCATTTGGATGTTATGTAATCAATATGTATTTGTTTGGAATATGGGGCGAAAATTCACAAAAACTACTATTGGTTTGCGGGAGGGAATTCGGATCCTATTATTGCTCCTCCTATATAAGACGCTGCACGCAATGAAACGCAATGTCTGCCACGTGTATTTAGTTATTTATTTAGTCAAAAAACAGTAAAAAAACACTGTGACGTATGGGGAGAAAATCATCTGCGCACGCTTTCTTGAGTTTGAGAATCCCTTCCCAACAATTTAAATATTAATAGTTGAAAGACGAAAAAAAGTTTAAAAAATTAGTAATAATAATAAACGTTTAAAAAGCGCGAGATTACCATTTCAAAAACTAGACATTTTCGTTCCCGAATTATAGAAAAATTATTTGTAACGGTAAACGAACTGAAGATTTGATTTTTCTGTAATGCTAACAAAATAGTAATTCACCCTGAGCTCTACTACCAACACAGGCAAAGAAAGAGGTCAACAAAACGTGCGCATAGTGTAGCTACATTTGCGTCCAGAAGCAAATCAAGGGGCCATCTCAGCATTTGCTCAATGGATCAGGGAAACTGGACAAAAACCCGATCGAGATGGGGGTCATTGACCCGGAAGCTGAAGTACATGACTAGTTACAGACAGAATAAGTATTTAAAAAAAATATACAATACAAATGTAAACTAATTTATTGTACTACATCGTTTTGTTAAAATAAACATTACTTTTCTTTTTGATGAGCAGTATATTTTCTAATTGTATAGAGCTAATTGCATTGGTGTTGTGCGGTGCGCAGAGGGCAGCGTTGTAGCGCGGGGGCGGCGTCCACCAGCTCTGGTTGTTCGTGGCGTCTCGCGGGGCGGGGCGCGGGGCA
This sequence comes from Teleogryllus occipitalis, assembly GCA_011170035.1. NCBI lineage: Eukaryota > Metazoa > Arthropoda > Insecta > Orthoptera > Gryllidae > Teleogryllus > Teleogryllus occipitalis. Next base: position 377,872 of record BLKR01000409.1, read on the forward strand.
AGCCGATAAGCCTCTTCTCCCTCTCGCTTCGCCTTGAATGCGGCAAAACGCCGCCGCTGCCACGCACCGCCCACGGGCGGTCTGCGCAAAGCGAGGAGCGAGCGGTCGCCAAATAGAGCCAAGTAGCTCAACCTTCACGGGTATTCGACGACGACGACGACGATGATAATGCTACTTACTGAACATTAACGATGACGATGATTAAATGCAATAATACATTCAGCGAACTCCATTTATTAATTCATTCAGTCAGAATTTTCCTACAAAGGTGCGAAAAGCCAGACTTGCTCTTTTCCTTGGAACGCACAGTTCTAGATAATCATAGAAATGTAGAAACGCCGAGGGGGAAAATTAAAATCCTGTCACAGATTATTAAGTTAGATCCTTGCGAAAAATTCAACTTCACCAGATGAATTCACGATTCTACGGGTTATTTGGATTAGTAAACTTTAAAATTTTCCAGAAGGCGTCTTGTAATCAAACTTTTTTCTTTATAATGTGCCCAGGTAGAAACAACTCTTGTTGACAACCTTCGCTGGAAAAAAAAAAAAAAAAAAAAAAAGCTAATCTAAATTTCGAAACAGTGGATTTACGTGAGGAGAAAATATTTATTTTCGATGGGCGAAGGAGAAGTGGTGAGAAGCAAAATATCCCTTTCCTTCCAAGCGGCAGAGGAAGGAGATAGCAGCGCGCGTAATATTTCCGGGGAGCCGTTTGGCGCCCCCGACGCGGCCTTGGCGGAGGCAGGTGACGAAATTATCTGCTCGGTCGCTCGTCGGCGCAGGGCGCCATGCCGCCGTGCCCCCGTTGCTTCCCTCTTGAGCTATCGGCAGCGCCACTAGCGTGGGTGCAGGGTCGGCGGCGCCTTTGGTTTTCGCCTCGCCGCGCCGTTGGCGACGTGGGAGCAGGTGGAGATGGCGTTGGAACTAGCGAGGGTGTAGACGGAGAGGTCGTCAGTGTCGGTGTCGTTGGCGGTGGCGATGGGGGCGGGTGGCGCCTCTGTAACGGCAAGGGGCGAAGCGAGGACAGGCGAGGGGGAAAGTGACTCCCCATTTCCTAATACTCTGCCTGGTAGGACAATGGGGCGTAGGGTTTACTCCACGAATTTCCCTAGGTTTGATACGCTTAACAATCATCTCCGCTATATGCTCAGAGATGTCACGGGAGTCCGACCTGCGTTATCACGATGCCTCCCCGCTAAACGCTCTCCAAGGCCGCGGAGTACTGGGGAGTTCTGGCGTTAGGTTAGGTTACGAAGTACTGGTGAATAGTACCGCAAAGTCATGGCCTTATTCCAGTGGTTATTCTGTTAGTTCTATTGAATTGGAAGGAATATGGAATTAATGCCTATTTTTTTGATAAACTTGGACGTCACTGTGGGAGAAAATGTTTGGTGTTAAATGCCGCATTATCTAGGATTTATATTTACGCCTCCCAGAAGATTCGTTAATGAATGGTTGACATTATTTTTAGAGTATTTAGGGTTTATTATTTGCTAGAATAATTAAAACCAATGTATTAAAAGAAATAATTATGAGAGTATTAGTTTTCACTCCACGAAAAACTTTCTAAATGTAATGCTACAATTTCGACTTAGTTTTCAAGTAGTTTTATTTATTATGTTCGTAACATCTTTCATATTATTCTTATTTTTATTAACTGAAATTAATAACAATTTCAAGCAGATGTAGTTAACTTTTCGAGAGTTAGTGGTACACTTCATTCTAAACATTTATAATGAAGAATTCAACGAACAATTGATCTACTTTCTTGTAGGTTCTGTCCGGTCATTCATAATGATAGCAAAGAAGCATAAATATGGGTTATTTGTCCCATTAGGTTTTGAATTTTTTAGTCGAGTGGCTTTGATAAGATTTTCCTTAATTTCAGATAATGACTTGAATTTCCCAATCAGTATTTTCGATAAAAAAAATGTGAACTATTACCGACTTAATTGACGTCGGTAGTATTCTGTATCATCCAAGGATATCTAACTTAACACGCCATTCGGATTGTCAGTGACAACCTTCGACACTGAGAATGAAATTTTGAGCTTTCCGTAATGAAATAATAAATATTTCCTCCTTCTTCATGCGAATTTACAAAACAAAATAATTTGTTACATTTTAATTAGAAGTAGTTTATTTACATACATTTTCTCATTGTGAATCTTTTTATAAAAATAAAGGTTACCAATGGAAATGAGAAAACCAAGGTTCAACATTTATATATTTAAATAACATAAAACGTACGTGCTCTTTCTGTATATCCTTACTCGTTGACATTTGAAGATGCAATGAGAAACTAATCGATAATAAAGAAAAATATATAAGAACCTTTTATATATTACAATGAGTTAATGACATCTGTTCAATAATAATTCTGTTCTGGTAAAGTTGTTTCCGATAAATAAATTTTATCATTGTTATGTACTTTGTTTCCCATTTTCCACCTAGAATTCTTTTTTAATCTATTTTTCTTTCTACCTAAGCTTTCAAAATAATTTTCACCTATTCTAATTATTTATAATCTGCTGCGCATTTTGCAAGTTTGATCGATAAACCGTTCTTAAAAACATGAACACGATTAGAGGACTAAGAGTTATTTCTTAGTTTTACATAATTTTGATTGGTGAAAAAAATCTGAATTTAAGACTTGCGATAAAATTCTTAGTTTTAACGCGTAGAATGTAATGTTACGCACGTTTTTTGATGCGTAAATGTGTTAAATTGTGTCTTATGTTAAATTGTTGTATGAATTCGACATACTTTGAATATAATGTAAAACAGTGGATTTTCAGTTCAAGGCTTGATTTTAAGTTATTTAGTTCGTTTCAATGGAGTTGCACAATGAAACATCTTTTCCAAGAAACATTTATATTACTTCCCCTTTGGTCTGGTGTTAACAGGTGCGAGATGTGCCGCGTGCCTATGAATAGATGTTAAAACGTCTAATGTTATCGATATGAAGAGGGCGATAATTCTAGATTCAAAGATATTTATACAATTGTGCGAAAAGCATCGATTTGAATTATCTCTACTTTTCCCAAATCTATTGTATAGTCCAAGTGCCTAATGTAAAGGAAAACAATGCCCCAGTTTTCATGTAATTTCTTATGATTACTGACGTGTTTTTTTACTAACATTTCAATTTTTTGTCACCCTAACCAGAGTTCTTCGGACAAAGGGAATTGGTTGCTACACTGACTTGAAACTTGCAAATTGACGAGTATATTGAAGAAACGGAGTAATAAAAAAATGCTCTTTAATGGGTATGCATTTTCTCAATTTCGTGCAGTAAAACTATGTATCACCTCGCGTTCTGCTGACCCCAGATCAGAGGAGCCCGCAAGTGTTTGTCTAGTGTACGGTCGAATATGCGTCCCTTCGGGACGTAAAGGGCAACCGGCTGTCGGCTGGATAAAAGCCCTAGGGAAAAAAACAACTATGTATCAATCCACTATGTATCTATCAAGGAAGTGCATCTCAAAAAAAGGTATAGATTTTTCTTACCATTTTTATCTCCTTCTTGCTATCTGTTCTTTAGGTGCGACGTATTTTGTTTATCTATCTGCAATACGTAGCTATTAAGAATATGTGCGGTCATGGTCAAGTTAAGAAGGCATGAAGAGTGTTAAATAAAACTCATTAACTAATTACTAACATTTGGCGCATTCTGAGACAGGAATGAAAGTATTTGCGATTCAAACTACACATTCCCATTTCGAAGCGTGTGGTGAATTAATCATAAATTTTTAATTCACGCATGGCGTTGCCCTCGATAAAAGTGACGTATTAAGTTCTTTTTACTTCATGGTAATACCTTTGGTTATTTAACTGAAAAACTTTCAGCCAAAAGTGTGCCAAAATTTTTTATGAATCTTAGCTGTGTAACAATTACATCAAATTTGAAAAGTGTTTGCCCAAACCTAATAATGGCCATCATTGTTACTACCATTTGTTTAATCGCTGAAATATATGGTACAGTAAGCATCATACATCGTTAGCCAAATCAAACGTATTAGTACTAGGCATTAATTATTTATTGCCTTAGTCACAAGGGTTTGTTAAACTGCCGTTAAATTGCCAGACATGTAGGATTTGGGGATGGGCTATGGGCGATTCCCCACGATTCTCACCGTAACCTCTGCTACTATCGACACTATAACGCGAATTTCGACTGCGATGTTGGGGCGTGAAGATGGCTGGTAGTGATTGACCAAGTGCGTGCTGCGTAGTGTTATTCGCTTTCTTCAAGAATAAGAGAATAACGCAGCAGAAATTCACCCAATACTTAGCCGAGAATATGGTGCGACCTTTCAAACAAACGAAGGGGAATGCTGGCGTCTTGAGATATCTTCATTCGTGACAACACGCGCCCTCAGTGTCGCTCTAACGAAACAAATTCTGGGACAGATGAGACGTTCTCCGGCGTATAGCTCTGACTTAGTGCTGGGCCATTTTCATCTGTTCCTCAAATTGAAGAATAGGCTGTGAGGACAAATCTTTCAGAGCAATGAGTACCTTCGAAAGTCCAAATCTTCACCGCGATTTTGTAGAAAAGTAGCAATGTTTCTACTTAACTTTTAGTAATACATTCATTTTTTCATTACTCTTCTTTTTATGGTCCATCGGAAATTTAAAAACAAAACGCCCTCGCACAACTTCTATCCCACTGTAACTTGAGTCACACTTGTAAAATTCGAACAACAGAACTCTAGATTACGAATAGATGCATTAACAATGAAATCTCTCGCTTTTATATTGATGTGCAGGACTGGTTGAAAAAATAGAACATTTCCATTTCATTAAAATTAGATTTCATAGATATAATTAAGATTTAGACGATTTCATTAAGACAAATAATCCATCTTTAATAATGTAGTTGAATGGAATCCAAAAATTAATGTCTTTTCAATTAAAATCAGACTTGTGCCGTTTTTACAAAGTAATTTTCCTCATTCGATCAAAAACCTTTTTTCAAAAAATTGAATCATTTTTTTAAAAAATTTAACAGACAGAATTTAAAGCAAATTTTTTTCAAAATCAGGGACCCCCAAAACCTGCATTTTCATCAAAATCTTGACATCCGATATTTTGCAGAATTACAATAATTTCTCTACACTACATATAGGCCTGCTAGACAGTTAAAAAGTAGTAGCAAAATGAGAGCGTATTACTGAGAGGTATTGTGTGAATAGTTTTTGTTGTTGATCCGGTAACTGAATGAACACTGCAAATGCAAATTTTGAAGATAGTAATGAGGTTTTCCAGCGACTAATTTCCTACAAAGGCAGTCTTTGTTTGTGTTTAAGTGGTGGTGGTTGTTTTTCCTGCTTTCTGTCGTGCCTTTCTGCTGTGTCAATAAAGTAGACCTTGAATCGCTGAAGTATAAATCCCACTCGCTGGCTAAAGTGGCATATGTGAATTACAAAGTCGTGATTGCAATCGCGTGCTGAGTTAAAATGTGCAGTTGTTTTCAGGCATCTTCCATTGATTCACGAGTACTCATCTTATTTTCGTACCAAAAGGGGTGTGATGGGGTAGTTAAGTATAGGAGAACATTTCAAAAGAAATTTTCTTCCTTGGTTTTGTGACTTCTATAATGACTGCGGGACCCCAAAATCAGAGTTTACTACTCGTAAGTTGACCTAGGATAAAGACCAGAGCAGTCATTAAATAAAGGGACTCCAAAAGGGCCCATAAACTTTATGGGGATATGCGACAGCTGCACCAGTAAGGATTCCTTGAAAAGCGATGCAACTTCTGCTGGTTGGACATTGGAAGAATTTATTTTACGTGTATTACAAAAAGTTTTAGAGGAGAGGGGATTAAAATAGGTATGTTTCTTTCAGAAATAATGCGGATTTCACTACCCTATTACGAACGAGATCTTAACACCAACATAGGAGAATTCATTAGGCACATATAACTGATTTATGTCTGACAAGCCTATATTCTTCCCTAAAATTCCGGTTCAGGAATAAATATTTTTTTTATATATGTTTTTTGTTTATATGTTGGAAAATTTTAATCAATTACTTTTGATACTGATGCGGAGCCATTTCTTCTGATTGAAAACTAGGATGTGGTCTCGAATACATTGTCAAGAAGCTCTCAGATATGTCTGTGGTCAGTTATTATCGCAGGCAGTTTAAATTGAATTTGAGAGTGCGGCGCCTAGTTGATAATTTCCAATTCTCCAAATTCAGAGGGATTCGAAAAAACACGATTATCTATTATCTGGCCTTCCGTGATGTTTAAAATGTTTTTTAATTGACATAGTGTTTACAAAGCTCACGTTGCACGTATGCTGTTAACAACATGCTCATCAAGATGCAAAATCGATGTTTTCTTCAACAATATGCTTAAAAGATTTTTATTTGTATATTATTTATATGTATATGAAATTTTATAAATGTTTATTTGTATATATCGCCACGTAAAATAAGGCATTAACTAACTAATTAACTATAAAATTAATGCATATAAAATTGTACGTAATCTACTTGACCGTGTGTTAACATTTTAAAAACAGAACTTCAGAACGAATCCGGATTAGCAAGCGGGTAACACAACTAATGTACTCGAACAGAAAACCTTATTTCTTGATGAACTAGAATGTGAAATATATTTTTAAATGACAAAAAGACGAAATAGAGCTATTTTTAATTTAAATAACATTTTAGGTTATAAAAAATAGTCGCAGAAGTTACTCAAACAAGATTTGCATTTTCTTACTCATTTTTCACTTTTAATGTTCGTTGCAAATGTAAAGCAAGAACTTGCTGCTTTCTGAATTTTCTGTTCTTTTTTTAAAACCGTGAGTAGGCACTGGATCTGGATTGCATTGGTTACTTAGCTTCCTGAAGCTTCTTCGGCACCTAGAAATTTTTCATTGCAACTACTAATCTTCTTGTCAATCCGAACATTTCCCGTAGTCTATTCTTGAAGGAATGATTTTATGAATTCTTTTTACAACAGAATTAATTTTCGTCTGACTGATGATTGAACATTCAAATTAAAACTTATAATTTTACATATCACATATTCTTCTATTGCTTCCATGTTTGATTTTAATGAAACATTTTAGAACCTGCTTGGTTGTAATAGAGAATTTCTAGCTTGAATGTTTAATCTTTTTTGGTACAGTTACCGGCATGTGGCGCAGGCCGAATGTAGTGTATCAACAATATGAGATATATATTTTTTGGAGGGGGAACATCTAAAACCAAGATTAATCCGCGTTGAAAGCAACCACGGGCGAAAATTATTTTGTAGCAGATATTGACAGAAGTTCTCTGAAAAATAGTTTTATTTTTCTTTAGTGTTCCTGTGAGAGCCAGTGCATGTTTCAAAAGCTGTTGAGTCAGTAATGTACAGGTGTGAAATTATCGGGCGGGATTCAGTGACTTGATTTCAATGGGTTTGTAAGGTCTAACACAAGTAGACATTCTTAGAACTCGACAACATAACACAACCGACAACCGTATCTAAACTGTCAACAATGAAACACGTAGTAAATAGTCTGAAGAAGATAGCGGAAAAAAGTATACACGCTTAACCAAGCTTGGCACAACCATATCAAACATGCGTTTATATAAATAATTTTTATTTTGTATATCCTTTTGCTTGTATCCTGTCATTTAGTAAGATTCCTTTTACAAATTCCCTTCTAGAGAGCATTTATGGTAAAAAAAATATCAAGGAAATAATGTATCTGGTATTTTTATGCCTAGGTGAGTGTATGGATAGTTAATGCATCAACATCCAACAAATAAGTGTTGGCATTGAGTCAGTAACTTTTATCAGTATCTGAAGAAACATACCTTTTTCTGATAGTAAACGTATACAAATGACAATTTTTAGTTTTCATTCGCTTTCATAATAATTTCGAATACTTAATTGTTACTGTCTACCATTTCCTTTCATTTTCCTTATATTAATGGATTGGTAGGTAAGGTCATCGTCTCCTGGCATATCGTTAATGGTGTAGGCGTCTCATTGGTTGCGTTCTGTGGAAGATAATGGCTCAAATGGGTCTGGATGAAAATTTAACGAGTTATTTCACGATTTCAAGCTCGTGTAGAAGTAGACAAGACATTGCTTTTCGATAATATGTAATTCGAAAACGTTAAGAATTTTGGGAGATGTATCACCTGTTACCCAACTAGGAGTAGAGGTGTAAAATCAGATTAAATTATCTTCTCATGTTCAAAGTAAAATGTACGTTTTTTCGGCTTGAAATTGTGTTTTCCGTAAATTTTATACAACAAATGCTGCGAATATGATATAAAATAACTTCATAACTAATGAATTGATATTAAATGGTGAATTGTTGCTTGTATTCCCCACTGACCACATTTAGGATCGAAAATTATACTTGTAAAGTGTCTGCACTATACGAATCAAAATTGATACAAAAGAGTTAATACTTATAATGCTCTATTTCTGAAATGCCATTTGCCACCATTTCGTTTAACCTTAATTAGCAAAGTATCACCCTATTTTAATAAACAGAGCATATCTTCACCTAAGAAATATTCAATCTCAGTTCGTGACAACCATCTGTCGCCACAACCGCGGGGGACGGAAGTTCAGTTTAGGGCTAATTGACGATGAGATGTTGGTGTGACACCCGTGGAAGACGGACGCTTATTTTCTCTGCGGGGGTAAACCAACATTAGTTAATGCCGACAAACTTTTCTTCGCTTAATGGAAATAAGCGCTTATTTCTCCGCGTGCATAAAAAGCATCCGGCGCTTTACAGCGACCCCGTTTTTTCTTCGCCCTAAACCTGTACTACATCCACAGCGGTGGCGCTACAAGGGGGCTCCGTGTGGGGCGCGCGCGGAGGCGCGTGGATTTGTCGTGCGGGTGGGCGCCTCCGAGCGGCAAGGGTTTTTCTGGCGGTGCCTCTGAGGCCGCGTTGGCCAGCTGTCCGAAGTAGCACCTCCGCCCCCGGCGGCTTCGTTTGTAGTGGCCGGCGAGCCCGCCTCCGCCTCCGCTAGGCCTAATAACCGCGCCGGAGCCAGGGTTGCCGACCGCCCCTCTACCGTGCGAGATCTGCGGAGGTATCGATACGTTCGGAGAAGACGCGATTGCTGTATGTTTGTGCTGTTGGTACACGAGAGGAATTTTGTTCGGAGCTGCGGGGCACCTCGAGCAGGATGTTTTGAAAACTGAAGTCGTATATCATTTCGCGAAAGGTTTGTGTGTTGCACTGAGCTGTTTTGACGAGCACCCGGCTGGAAAAATTGGCAATCTTTTTGTTGATCTGGCTTCGTGTAGTTATCTACGCACCCAGCCAAAATTTGCCTTTTGATCTTTTCACTTAAAGACTAAGTATTTTTGTCTTTTAAGCTTACTTTCTTACACCAATATCATCGAATACCATCGATTAGGATGAGAAAAAATACATTCAAAGAATATATATATATATATATATATATATATATATATATATATATATATATGATGGTGGTAAAATAAACTCTTGTCCCAGGGCAGGCAAAAATTCTTTCAAACTGTCATTGTTGATTTTTTTCCGCAGAACTCAGCTATAAAACACTGAATATAAATTTTTGTATTGCGTGTGGGTTGTAAATGATTACACGGTGCAAGTGAACTAGTTCATTGCGGTTGGTAAATAGTTATCTTTTAAAGTTTTTGTTTGAATCTTGTGTTTGGTATCACAAAACTCTCTCAGCGATTTCGTTAATGCCACCCGTATGATGTGGATTTCAAAACGGGTGTATCAAACTAGAAGAGGAAACTGTTTCTTGAGAAATTTTTGCAAATAAAATGTTTATTCAAGGAATTAGTGTAGAATTCCGTAATTGTTGTGCATTTGTTTGACGCACAAATTTCTAAATTATTGCCATGAAGATAGGGTGTCCACGCATTTATTTTTAACTTCAATTACATTATTGTATCTACAAAATGCCAATGTCCAGTAATTTCTTTATTGATATGAGAGATGGAAACAAAATTAAATACAGAATGTTACCTCTCAGATTAATGCTTTAAGTTCGAAACTGAATAGTGTAAGAGATAATAAACATGTCTGAGTAATTCTTTATTAATTAGTCTATTCGTGATTATGTGGCTGGAGCACAAAAGATATGTGAATTTTTGTTCAAGAAAAATCGTATTTTCTTCTGTTGTTCTTTATAAGCTAATCGTCTTATAAATGGACGTTAATTTATAAGATTAGCAAATTTAAATCAGAATTGGTGAGCAAGTCATTTTTGGCCAAACGTTTGCTCTCCCCATTGTCACGCATTTTGAACTAGTCATTACCTTTGAATTTTTTCGCTATTCAACACGCAATAGGAAAATAATGATTCCAGAATTGCATTTCTTACGTAAATGCATTCAAGCATTTTCTATAAAATCTAAGTATTATCGAAGAGAAAATTAGCATTTTATTAAACGTTTATTAGAAATTGTAGAAGATAAGATGTACTTGTAATAATGCATTTACATGTTTAGATGAACTGTTTTCTTAATTTTTTCTTTGTGTTTCAGGTAAGTAAGCTGTGCAATCTGGAAGCAAGGCTTGAGAATATGACTTCACTCGTGAGTACGAAGTATTGTCTTATCTTGCTAGATTATGGACTGGAGGTATTGGACAGTAGAACGTCAATGTTTACACCCAACAGAGTTACGTCTTCATACAACAGACGACTATTTAATGACTGCAATGAGAAAAAATGCTTATTCTTAGTTCTTATGGAAATGTACATTTTATCGGGTAAGTTGTGCTAGGTGTTTAATACCAGTTTTCACAACTGAAAGCTATTTTCTTTCCAATTCTAAGTTTCGGCTCATGGAGATTACTTGAGCCTTCGCACTTACATGCTGAAACATCACTTCGCAAAACAGTAATACCGAAACGATGTTCATGGAAAACAGCGCGTAGAATGTACAAATGGTTACGAGTTTGAGGATTGGCGTTACATCGCACTCGAGTCGGACACCTCAAAGGAGCCGCCCGATGCCATCAGGCAGAGCCGGCGCTAGTCATGGTGCAGACAGGGGCCCCACAAGTCAAGGAGCCCGATGATGGGACTGATGGGGAAAAATTAGGAAAAAATTGAAAAAGAAATTAGAACTCAAGAAACTCGTTATCATAATTTTATAAGACGCGGTACAGTAGTCCGATATTTCATAACATTTTCAATTAATTTTTTGTCTTAATCGTTAATTATAGTCATTACTCATATTATAGGACTCTACGAAATGAAAAATGCCAGGCAGTACTGAAAATTTTACAAAACAGTGCTGCTATCGAAAGCTTTTTAAACTTTCGAATCATCTCCTCTTAACACCGAAGTTATTTAAACGCACGTTTTTGTAAAATTACATTATTATACAGATATTTGTCATGTATTTTAACTGAAGTTTGAATATCCCGAATTGAATTATTTTTTTCCGGCGGGTGAGGGATAGGTTACGATTCAACATTGCCTTGGGCCGAAAATTGTCTTGCTCCGGCCCAGCCATCTTTTTTTATTAATTATTTTATTTTATATAGGATTGACTTACAAAGTGCAGTTTACATAAAACTCTTAATTTGCGTTGTTGACTTATATCTAATTCTTATAAACTAAATGTAAATTACAATTGACGAGGGGACTCACCGATCACCTCTAAAAATTACTAAGATTTGTAAAAATTTTCAGAAAAGAATGGATAGGATATCTGTTTTTTATTCTAATTGGGTGTTCATTATGTTTTCCTATATTAATGTGTCTATCATGATTAATGAGAGGTAGGTTAGAATAGAAGTTATTGGCATGAAAGGCTGTGTGATGTGCGATGGGATTTAGGTTAAGTTCGTGGTGTAATTGCTTATTGGAAATGAACCAGGGGGCTTGGGAGATAGTCCTTATGTATTTGTTCCGAATAATCTGAATTTGGTTGATATTATATTTAGCAGCATTTGTCCACATTGGACCAGCGTACAGGGCGTAAGAGGTCTAGTGATGCTTTTAGCCCTGCCATCAGGTGGCGTCGGGCGCGCCGCGCCGCGGCGTGTCGCGTGCGAACGTGGGCGGGTGGGGAGACAGAGGACCCGAGGGAGGGGCGGCGCGGCCGGCGAGGTCAAAAACGCGCTGAATGCCGGAGGGGGAGGGGCACGGGGGTTCCCCGCGCGCGTGCGTCTGCGGTGCCACCGCAACCGCCCTCCGCTCTGGCGGCGGCGGCGGCGGCGGGCGCGCGTGTTGACACGCGCAGGTAGGCGACGACACGTGTCTTCGCCAGGTAGCGGTCCACATCTCGCGCTGGCTGGGCCCGGGCCCGGCCCAGCGGCGCGCCTCCGCGCCCGCGCCCGCGACCGCCCTGGAAGGTGGGAATGAGCTACAGTGGCTAGTAAGCAGCATCATCCGCTTCAGTCAACGGCAATGAGTATTTCTAGCAATGAAACTGCGCGATTTTTTCTTATATTGGTCTGTTATTTTCAGGCGCGGATCCACGGGGGGAATAAGGGAAATTCCCCCCCCCCAAAAAAAAGTCAGTCAATGTACATTTTAATTTGTCACAGGTATTTGAAACAAATATTTTTACATTAATATTTTTACAACATACAGTAATTCACTAACTAATCATTTTAATATTTTGCTATAATATATTATATTATATAATCAATTATTTGTCATGTTTAGGATATATATTATATACTAGAGAAAAAGTGAGAGAAAATCCTACCCCCAAATATACTTTCTGGATCCGCGCCTGCTATTTTGCGCCATTTATTCTCACATTGGGTAAGTTTGGGCTGTAATTTTGAACGATAAAGAATTATCAAAGAGTTATTGACAAAGAATAATACGAAATACATTTGACCTTCTGTATTGTCAAAAGTTTTAACGATATATTACATTTGAAATAGGGTTACTTGATAATAAAAATATTCAGACAATTTTTCAATCAACGATTTTGATCTGCCGATTACAAATGTTATTTTCTCACTTCAGAAAAAAATTCTAATTGCATGTATCTATTTCGATCTTCCTTAAAGTATGAAACTCAGTCTGCCATGCGAATAAAATTCCTCACTAAAACAGTTCAGCTTTAAATATTTAAATATTATTGGGGTGTAAAGTCCTTCACAATCTACATATAATCTCATATACTTTTATATATACACAAACTATAAAATAATACTAATATAATAATACTATAATACTTTTCTGTTCAATCGTAAGCGAAATGTCATCTCTAGAATTTCTTTACAATAGAAAAAAACAACATTTTTCCCTGTGAAATGTTCCTAGGAGAGCCGTGAGCTTTATTTCAAACTTCGAGAACTATCAATGTGTTACTGACTGCATGTCCAGCCACAAACTGCTTCTTGTGCACTGTCCTCCGAGCAGTGGGGGGAGGCGCTAGTAGCAGCAGCAGGGTGACGAGCCGCGGCCGTGGCACGCGCAGCGCCGCCCTTTGCCTCGCACCGCCCCCCAGGTGGTAGCTGCCCCTTGGCGAGGGCGTGCGGGGGAGTGGATTCGCAGCGCAGGAGATACTATCTCTGTTGGGGGTTCATTAGGCCAAGAGAATGCGAATTTAATACAGTCAACCCTCGTTTGCACGAACTCTCCTAACGCGAATTTCCCCGTAACACGAACATAACTGCGGTCCCGGCAAGGGATTACGGTAATACAGCCATTTATAATATTCGGATAACACGAATTTTTACAACACTAACACAGATTATTTCGGTTCCTTGGAATTCGTGTTAATGAGGGTTTACTGTATTCGATTTCGCGTGATTCTGGTTGTGAGGAAATTATTTATGAACGATGAATTGTCTGAGGTGCGATGCGATCTGAAATTGTTTATGCGAGGAATTTCAAATCTACAAGGGGAAACTGAAAGCTGAAAAAATAATGATACTATTGAAGTAAATATAATAAATTGAACTAGTTTTACTAACGTTAAAACGTGAACCACTTGCTACTGAATCTAGTCTAGAAGATTATTTCTGTCATGGAACAAAACAATACTGGTTTTCTCTCTATTGTACAGCCGGGGGTTGCATAAACATGGCAGTGTCAGAAATTTCATAAGTAGTTAATTCCTAATTTAATTTTTTTTCACCCCCTTCAATTTGTTTTCTTCACCTTCTGTGTTAATCCTACATCTGATTCCCAACTCATTTCAGGCATGAATCATTAACTCACATAAGAATTTAAATCTTGGTACGGTCTGTACTGTAATTTTCCAATTGTGAAATAAGTTAATGGCATTTGTGACGAGTAATGACTAGACTTATTAAATTTATATTCAAGAATATCTTAGTAAGCGATCTTAATATACAAGGAAATTTCTCCGTATAATTATGTTTTCTTGGAACTATGAGAAAGAAACTTAAGGAACTATAAAATTTTCGAAACAATCGTCTGACAATGATTACATACAAGACAAGAGGAAAGATATACTGGAAGTAGTAACCACAAAAACAAGAAGTGTCCATCTTCCATGTCGCATCGTCTCACAAATTGGCTGACAAGGTGACACGAAGGTGCTGGATGCCATCGTGTCATTGCGACACTTCTGTGAATCGACGATGACGCATCAGATAGAGGTTGAAACGATTGCACAAACTTGAGTCAGTCTAATGTTAGCATAATAACTTCAATTTCCTTGTATATCGAGCCTTCACGGAACGACGTTATTGCTCAAAAGACTCGCAAGTTTTATCATAGCTGCTACAAAAATTACAGGTTCTAGCATGTCACGAAAAGACGATAATCTAGAATTGTGTAGTTCGCTAAGTTTCTCAACCTTCTCAGGACATCATTTTTAGAGGCGATCACTCGCTTCTCTCAGCTCTCCAAATTTATAACTCGTACAGCTAGGGCGATGACTCCGTCACAGAAATTACAAAGCGCGCTACATTGCGACAAGATGATTTGTGAAATGGCTCTCACGGCGACTTCGTGAACCCTGCTCTTTCCGAAGCGGCAGGTCGTACTTTCAAGAGAGCTGCCGTACCCATTCTTCCTGTTCCAGCTTAATGCTCCTCCCCCTGTCTTCACCTCCACCTGGATGTTTATCGCTCGGCACGACCTGTTCTTTTTTCAGAATCTTCTTGTGATTCTCCAATTTTCGTTCAATCTCGCAGCCTGGGTGGAATGCCGGGTGACCCATCGTGTCGGAGCCTATCGCTGACCCTGCCCAGCCCGGTCGCGGCCCGCTGTTGCCGTCCGTCGACCCCCTCCGGTTTCTCCTCTGGATCCTTTGCGGTTCCCCTCCCGCACGTTCGCGGCCCCCCCAGCGGCCCCCCTTTCCCCCTCGCGCGTGCCCTCGCCCGTCCGCCGCTCGTCTCCCCGGGAGGCGGCGCGTTCATTGGTCGCGCCGGGGAGGTGGTCGTAATGGTTCTGTTTTCTACGCCTCTTATTACGCACCGCCTCGAAAAGGCCCGGTAGGGACGTAAGTGGGCATTTAGTCTGCGTAACTCGGTATTTCTTCCATTTCCAGCGTTCTCGAATCTCGCCTCATTAACCGAGCGATTTTTGCCACCGGTAGTCAAACGTTCACCTCGACAAATAAGCACCCCATTCGTTCGCCGAGCGGCGTCACCCGGGACGTACAGAACCCCTCGTAAAATTCTCGCAGGATCCGACTCTCAGGTTGAGTTTTGACGTTTGACTAATACGCTACACGAGGCTTCTCAGCGCTCATATCTATCTTTTCGCTGTATTCCGAAGGGAAGTGAGGCGCTGTTGAGGTATTTTGAAAGGAACGTGACACACAACGAACGGTTCTAGAAAAGTATCCGCAAACATGTTTTAAAAACTAAACTAACGAAAGCTACTCGGTTACAAGTAGGTGCGTCTGTCTGAACCTTTGCCAGACCTGTGTTCTGTCGTCTGTAAGCTGCCAAGACGGTGAAGTAAAGGGTGATGAACGGGCGTAACAGCACGTTGTGAACGGGTTTCGAGTTTTCAGGCGTTCTTTAGTATGGCGATTCACAAATATGTGAGCGCGAACCTTGTAGTGCGCGATGTTTTCACTAGTTCCTCTGAATTTCATTTGGTGTCTAATGTCATACGAAAAGTTGCTAACGCAGTTCTACAGTATTTGGTTGCAATTGCGTCTTGAAATCCACAGCACAACGCAAACATTACAACATAAGAAAATAATTCTTCTGTTTCTTTTTTTCGATCTACGGAACGTCTTGATTTGCAGAAATTCTTATTTATTCCAATGCTAGTGGCTTCAACAACTTTTTAACAATTTTTTTCTATATAGAATTAAACGGATTTTTTATCATATTCGATTAGTTTTGGGTCCAGATAAGTCAAAAGACATTACGTTCCCTACATTTTGTTTTACAATTAATTACAATTTATTTCTTATTATATAAATGATAATAAACTGCGCACTGACAGCCTAATATAATAATAATAATAATAATAATAATAATAATAATAATAATACTATTTTTGTCGTTGAATAATATTTTCTGTGTTTATAGAGATACTTTCGTCCGGAGATGCTTACGAGTTCATCCTCGCTAATCACATATCATTCTCTAACTTTATAACAAACTGCTATAATCTTTGCCTAGCCAGGTAGATTTAAATACGCATGTATACAAAACATTGATTCAAGGTATCTGGAGGTATTACTTGCGAAGTTATTAATGTTTTGTATACAGAAGAGTCGATTACAATGGACAAAATAAATCACAACTTGAAAATCCGTTCGAAGCAATTTTCTGAAGAAAGAAAAAATATTGGAGAAATTCTGTTATTCAAGGAAGTAGTACATAATTATCGAATGTTATATCTATAATATGTGATGTCTGTAGAGTATATTATGCATTTCAGAAACGAGTGTTGTGAGTTTTCTAAAACGTGAGGAGAAACATTGAGCAGTGAAGAGAGACGTACTGGCGGTTATTTTAATTACACTTTTCCTTGAATTAATACCCTCTGTAATATTAAGAGAACGAAAAGTACGAACCAAGGTTATCAATGTATGTTTGGCAAATCATAATGTCGATGTCTCTTCATATTTTGCTTCCAATATCTACTTAGCAGCAGTTAAAGAGAATCCACAACAACCCATTTCTGTTTTTCTAATAGATTTGGCTCCACTGCCGGGGATGCTGACAGGTAAAAATTCCTTGAGAAAAGATCCCAAGATTCAATACTTACATTCAGGTTCTGTGAAAATAAGCCCAATTTCGAAGGGTTTGTTTATGTTTCTCGAATCCTCTGAAGCTGAGAAAAGGCTCATCTTCCACGGAGAGGGCGAGACCTTTTTCCTTTCCATGTTGACTTTTCCCCATCATTTTAGGCACGTTCCGTATAGTTTGCCGTGGGGAAGGGATTGGGTACCTTACATATCTCAGAGGTGTGCACACATCCGGACAAACCTAGCTCTGTAGAAGAAGTGCGTTAGCGGCCTCGAAACACGTCCACGAAAATGGGTGTAATACATCTCGTTTTACACCTCCAATACTTACTCGGCGTTTTCATATATACACGCTGGAGGATCGAGAACTTGCCTTATTGGAGAAAGGTAGAATCACTCCTCAGGTTTATTGAAAATAGGCCCTGAGAGCATAGGCATGCCTTAATAAAAGGAATGCGTCATAGGTTGTGCTCCTTTATTTAAGGGTGTATGTTTATTCATTTTTTGCATGTCCCTGCAATTTGGACAAATGCTCTTGATTAAGGGGAGTACTGATACGCGAGTTCTCTTTTTGTTGCTCGACGTTAAATGGCGTCGCGAATTAGCGTGTAATGTCGAAGTGGTTGTGTACATTTATATTCCCGCGCGCTTCTTACTGGCTGTAATTCTGGTTAGTACTTCCAGTAGCCCTCATTATCGAGCACATTCTTGGTTGCAGTGAAATGTGTAATGTTATTTACTGTGAGGTGTCTTACTTATTGATTAGTTAAATTATTTTAAAAAGGCTCAAACCTTTATATTAATGTTTCTCTTGGAGGAAAAAGTCTCATTGAGGAAGTTGTTCATTTTTTGGAAGGACGAACATTGTTTTCTAATACAGGGAACTTCTTTTCGAGTATTCAGATATTTGAAGTAAGTTTCATTATGACCAACATATTTTGCTAATACTACTCTATGCATCCCATTTTATCATATGTTACTATGTAATGAGCGCAATGCATACAATAAAAGTACGTACATGTAGTGTTTTTCTTAAAATAATGAATAATAAACAAGTACGAAAATTATGGTATTTGTTTTTAAGTTTCTTTCGCAATATAATACAAAATGTTCGTAAAAGTTTCACTGTCGCAAAAAAGACAGATTAACGTAGTTTTGAACAAGGTAATTTGATATCAAATGTCTATATGAAACTTGCACTGTATGTTGAGTTTGCGTTCATGAAAATACGACATTGCCTCTGGACTCCACCATACGAGATGTGTTTTGTTTCAAATACATTATATAATTAACGTTTTATTTAAAAACATAATCGAAATACGAACTGTACACAATGAATTATTTCTCAGAACACTAAGAGCTATTTTATTCAAATGGCTCAACACTGAAAGTGCTCTTTGCGATTTGGTTAATAGATTTTCATGTCAAAAGTTCCAAAATATTTTAAGCTAATGATGAAGTACGCATATTGGGGAGACAACCCTTTAACTTACTAACAGCAGAATATAAACGCATGCATACAAAAATCAATCAATCAATGTCATTTTCAAAATCAAATCCAAAAAAATGTTTGTTTACATTCTTATTTTAAAATTAATCCTTAAAGTAACAATTTATTCACTGTGCTCATAGTATTGGGAATGCATTTTTGATACCGAATACTGTCAAAAAACTGGTAATCTTCCCGGTAATGGGAAGTACTGCTGTAGACCGAAAAAGGTTTTCTAAAGGAATCACTAGGAGGTAATGACTAAGAGAGCCTAACTCACTTGAGCCTTTACTAATTTTCGGAATAATCTATTAAAAATATATTTATATTCAAGGGAACTAAATATTGATACTAATTATCAAAGTGAAGTTGGATGTACTTAAAGGGCGTCATCATTTCTTTCTATGGAATAACAGTTTCATTTGCTCCATTTGAACTCAGTCGAGCAGGAAAACGACGAACGTCCCTCCCTGGCCGAGCCCGCATGTCCGTCCGCGCGGAAATGCGTGACGCGGCCAGCCGGGGGTTGGTGCCCCCGGATCGCGGGTCAGCGCGCGCGGGTATGATGCGCGACGGAAGTGGGGAGCCGCTCGGATGGCCCAAAAGGGCAGAAATGCGCGACGCAATTCGAGAAATCACCACCTACTTACTTAGCTTTCGCAACCTCAGCCGCTTTGTTTTCTGCTGTTCCCATTGTCTCCGTCTAAGCCAGTGAGTGTTGAACGAATGCTAAATCTATAGTGAAAATTAAGTATAAAAGTTGCGCAAATGGGAAATATCCAAATTAGTCATTAGAAAGAACGTTTTGAACAATCCCTATCGTAAGAAAAAAAGACTCCAATTTAGGTATGTCGAAGAGGTCTCTGTTAAGTGTAGACCCATAGATTTAAGTTGGAATTAAATTCGTTTTGCTAATATATTTAAGTCAAACCCCTCCCTCCAGCTATTCAAGTCGTAATGCATTAATAATTATATGCCCCGTACAAATGAGCTCTCAATTCAACAAGGATGTCCTATCCTAATCAGTACTGTTCAGCGTGTTTTCGCGTCGACCTTCCCTTCGATGTACGTGTCCGATGCGATCTTATAACCATTGACCAATTCAATATCTTCAGTATCCGTCAAATTTCCTAATTCTTGATCCGTAAAGCAGAAATAATTATATCCCTTTATCAAACTTTTTTGAGATAAAAACATATTGAAAAATAACCAAGACGACGAATTCTAACTTTCGACAGCAGTCGTTCGCAAGGAATGATTCTCGGGCGACAACATCATAAAATAAAAAGGCGAATTTTTTTCTCGAAACTCCATAAAGAACATTGCAGCAAGGGATAAAAATCTTGTCCATATGGAACTTTATTTTGTGTATTCAAAGGAACTAGTTCATTGATGGTATAGTAAAACTTGCTCAATGCGGAACGTGTATAGTGTGAACATAAATCGGGCTCCTGCCGAACTTAAAATCTACATGGCATAATGCGGAATCTTTCTTAATGTGGAAAGAAAAAAATAATACGAGTCTCTTGAGATTCCGCATTTGTCAAGTTTTACTATAGTAAAATTAGAACATTTTTTCACTGTGATAATAAATGTTGAAAGTTAACAAAACCTTTTGGAAATAAATTGTATGGCGAAACAAGACACATTCATGTTGTTTGCTTTATTCGTGCTAACCGTTTGATGTTTGAAATTCGAATCGAAAGAGGAGGCCGCTTTGATGCCTTTTCTGTCCACTGAGAGCCAACTGCTCTGCAAAGGCAGCATGCCCCGCGCCGTGCGTCGCCCCGTGCGTGGGCGGGGGCGGGGGCGGGCGCTGCGCCGTGCCGCGTGCGGGTGCATCTGCGTGCGGCGGAATTATCTTTAGCCGTGCGCGGCGCACGTGCGCGCTCGCGTCCGGCGTGTAGCGCAGGCGAGGCGCCTGGGAGCCTCTGTGTTCGCATCCCGCCAGGGCTCGGAATGGAGTTCACTGTACTCGCTCGGTGCGCGTACAGGCAACGTGATGGGATGGAGTGCGTGCTCAAAGAGTCCATTGTCTTGTGGGCTGGGCAAATATAGCACGCGCGTCAGAAATGGTGGCTCGGGGTGGATGGCGTATTTCTTACAGGAGAGATTTCGTGAGCCTCTTTTTCACTTGTCCAGAAGGGGCCGACGCCGGTAATATTCGAGAGCGTTTTCAAAAGATTGGCACACGTTGGTGACGTCTCCATTACGTGGGGGATGGCGTGTTTCGGTAATGTTCTGGAGGGCTTTGGAGAGTCACTTGAATGCATTGTGTCTTGCGAAAACACTAGGACGTTGACAGCTGTCGAGTTTTAGATACCATTACTATTAACGACCAGCATGAATAAGATACAGCTAGAAGGTGCTATCTCATCACTCTACGCGACTTTTCCGAATACCAACTCTTCGAAAATTTAAATAAAATTGTGTGATTAGCTCTCCTACGATGAAAGACGTCGGTACACATCGGAGGGATAACTGTTGTAGAGAACTCATAAGGCGTACCATACTCTTTCTCGATATCCGATATCGGGAGACTACATTGAAGCATTTCTTTACAGGCTCCCTTGATTACAAACCGGACGTTCTATTCTGTATTGTTTTTTATTTCTATTCTTTTCAGATGAACCTCGTAGAGCAAATGAAACTGCCAAATTAAATATGAATTAAGGAGTGGAATGCTTATAGTCCTATGTGAAGCGAAAACTCATGCAAAGCGTCTACGCTTCACACTTAAGAAGGGTTCCACGAAAGATAAACAAAGGCCACACTTGCTGTTTTAGGATACAAGGCCTGACTTTTGACTATCGCATGAAAATAAATGGAGAACCAACTCAATCAGTCAGAAGTTATCCTGCCATATGACTATGAAATGGAAACCTACAATACTGAATCTGAAGAGGATTGCTCAGAAATAGTTGAAACATACTCAACTTGAAAATCTTATAATTGTGGGTTATGATTTTCTCACTTGCCCCGTTCATACGAATATCTCAGTGTGTTCCTTAATACTTCGTGTTGCTACGAACGCCTTTGAGAGAAAAACCGATGTTTTTCTTCTTAATTTGCATGTATTTCAATATGCTAAAATTATTTGATGAACTTTCTTACGAGAAAAAATTGTCCGTCTGCTATTTGTTAGAAATTGTGGGTGACGGAAGTTCCAATACTATGACAATTACGCTACCCGGCGCGAAACTGTTTTGAAAATTGTCAAGTTGGAAAACGCTGAGGTCGTAAAATTGGTATCACTAATATACAAACTTCGTAGTTTAGGAGCAGTTAAAACATCCAAGAATAAGATTTATGTCTGACTGTGTGTACCATCTTCCATTCTAGACATAAGAAAATGTATTAGGTAAATGGAGACGGATGTCCGTCTTCAAAGAAAATAGTATAATTTAATAATGGACGAAATCATTGAAAAGCCTCATTTACAGAGAAATGTTAGTTGTAGAAAATATTGCTGAATTGTTTTGAGTAAAGCACAGTTGTTCAATTCCTTTAATAAAAAATATTGGAATGGTTGTTTCGATTTGTTTCTGAATGTTATATTTTATTCGACGTCTTGGAAAAGATGAAGAAACAGTTGAATATGACAGCTGCATTATATTAATGGTAATAAAAAATCACGACGTACGCAGAGAAATAATTTCTTCTCATAATGGCCTTCGATCTTTGCTCTTCTCAATTAACCTTGCGCAATACAACTCTCAAAGTAACTTACGATCTTGAGAATATCCACCTCCTTTTTACTTTCTCGCCTTACGAATTCTTTTTATTTTGTGCATTGAGTTACTTCATTTTAATTACAACAAAAAACAATAAGAGTAAGAATTCTCTAAGGTAATATACAGAACTTAGTTTAAACGATAAATTATATTCATTTATTTCCGATATGTTCGCTATAGTTTTTTGTGATTTATATCAACAATAGACATTACCTTTTTTTCGTCTGCTGTTTAAGCCAGTCCACTGGTTGTAGATTAGGAGGAACAAACCGATCTTTTACATGTTTCAAACTCCATTCATAGATACCTCTGAATATCTTTTTCGCATGCTTGGGCATTTCTAACACAGAGAACAAACCACGTACGTTTGCTGAATAAATGGGCTGAATAATCACCTTCGTTTTTAAAAGATTGTAGCTGGCAACTCATTCGTCAGATTGTTATTCCTATAGTACCTTTTGAATATGACATTTTATTGAATCCTGTCGAATGGTCTCTGTGATGATTGGATAATGCAATACGATTACGACTCTGATTATAATATACAGGGATACTGTGAACTTTTAGTTACAGCGTCTCTGGTCCCAATCCACCTACATTACAAATAAACACTAGATGATTCAGTGAAGGTGAACTCTCCACATCGCCTACGGTGAATGCATGAAATGCAATTTTCAGAAAAAAATATTTTGCCGAGTTTGCACGCAGAGGGTCACGTGAGTTATTTTTGTAGCATTTACATTAATGAAATACCATAAGGTTAGGTGATCGTTAACGCGGTGAAAAAGGATTCCAGAGGAGAAGGAAGATAAAGATGATGCATAGGAAATATGACAAAGAGGATACACTCCAACAAGGCAAGAATCATTCAAAGGTATCAAGACTACAGATTTTTTTTGTACATGGAATCTAGAATTGTTGACATCTTCATTTTAATTGTCGATATTGCTTTGTTGTAGAGAACTAGTCCCAGCGTTTCCCTGTAACCGGAGTTGACTGTATGTCGCGAAAAGGCTTTGTACGGAAGATAAACAATAAGCACCTGCAGAATTTAACACAACGAAGAACGGGGAACGTGCAAAGTATTAAAATTATTTATTTTCCTGTCTATAGATTTTTCAATATATTAGACTATTTTGGTCCTTTATTTTAAGGATAGAAGGGTTTTAGGGTAACTGTTTTATATCAATATATGTTACAGGTGATATATAATACAGCAACGTGTCAGAAAATAATTATTTACATTGTGTTTCTTTCTCTCTCCCTCCCTCTCTCTCTCACTATATATATATATATTGTATATATATATATATATGTATATATATATATACATATGTATACATATATATGTATACATATATATGTGTGTATATATATATGTATTTATTTATTTATTTAACAGTTACCCTAAAAATATGTTTTCTGACTTTAAAATAAAGGACCAAAAATAGTCTGATATATTGAAGGTGCAAAGCGTCCGTGGCGGTGTGGCCTTGCCAGGCAGGGCTCAGCTCGGCGGGGGCGTGCTTCCCATTGGCCGCGTGCCGTGCGCTTTTGCGCACGCGCCGTGCCACCTGCCCTGCGCTGGCGCAGGCCGCGCGCTGCGTGCCGGGCGCACGCTATTGTAAATTTTGCGTAAAAAGGCTCTGGCGGATGTGGAAGCGCAGTGGTCGTGGAAACAATGAAGGCGATGCTTTGCTGGCGGAGACGAATGATGTTTTTTTAAAAATTTATTTATTAGCAACTCGTTTGGCTGAAGCCTTTCGGGGATTTTCAGTTTACACACATGAAAAATAAATTAAGATATTGGGATATCCTCAGGCGAATGTGGTACGTAAGGCGTACCCCGCAGTTGTAAATCCCATTTTCATAATTTTTCGAATTTGGAGGCGTGCGTCAGGTAGGATGTGAGGTGTTGGATCAGCGAGGGTGATGGTAGACGAATAACGTGTGTGGAAGTGCTGGTTGCATGCTCTGTTAACGAACGTACAACGATGTGTGGATATAAATTGAAATATTGCAGAGATGGTTGAATTAGAGATGGTGACAGTGGAAGGAATTTGGAATTGTTAGAGAAGAGAGGAACGGCAAGAGTGTTTAGCAAATGGATTGTTGAATGAGCCAAAGAGAGAGCAGAAAATCGGAGGGATCAGATCATGTTGACACTTACGGAGGTTGGTGACGTCGGCAGAATTGATGACACGGTTTATGATAACGATGGCGTGCAGCAATGGATAGGAGAAGGAGGGATGCCGACATAACTGTGGCAGTCATGACACCAACAGTGTCATCTTCAACGGCAATGGCCATAGCTAAATTAGCAGCGACTTGCGCCAAATCGGCGGGTGAGCTGGAGGCGGAGGCCCTGGCGGCGGTGGCGGCACTTAGTGGCAGAGTTGCCTGGGCCGGCGCCGGAACGCGCTCCTCCGATTGGCAACAACTTTGACCCCGCGGCCGGCGGGAGGGGGCCTGCACAAAGCCGGGACGCGGCAGCGCGCGAAGCCAAGCGAAGAGAAGCGGGGCGGAGCGGGGCGAGGAGGGCGCGAGGATTCGGAATGGCGCGCCGTGCCCCGGCCGCGGCCTTCGGGAGAGCGTTAGCCCGCGCCCGGCCGCGCCAGCGCCGCGCCGCCTCCCGATTGGAGACGCGCGGGCCACGCGGCGAACCAGAACCGAACCGTTCGTTATTTCGCGCTGGGGTTGATGCGCCGTGAGAGGATCGGGCGACCGCGTTGCTTAATCCTTCAGACAATCCGCTGCAATGGGATGGCCCAGCGGTAGGGTTACCAGATGTCCGTACTTAGCAGGACATGTCCATATATTTAGCTTTTGCCCTGGAGTCCGCACTTATTTTCCCAAATCAGCAAATTGTCGGTATTTTCGTGTTAATATAGCGATCGTCTTTTCGAGCACCGAAAGCGAATATTTTTTTCTAAAATTACGTTTGCTTACTTTCTTTACTTCAATCTCTTTAACATGAAGTTAGTGTACCGTGCGCCAACGTTGTATCGTGGTTCTTGGAATGCTAAAAATCGGTCATTTCTATTTGTCTGAGCTTCGTATCACACTCCTTATCTAGTAAGCCGTATCTTTCTAGAGAATTTTATATTTCACAGTTAGACAGGTAGAAATGAACAAGAAGAAACAAGTCACCACTTCACGCATGGCTTGAATAAGTGTGTCAGTTTCAGTATAGTTCAACGAAACAGTGGTGTTTCCTGTAAGGTATAATGAAACAAATACGTCTACTGCTGAGTCAGAGGTGAATTACAAAACCTACAAAAACGGTCGCACTAGCGGAGGAAGCAGGATGTTTAGTTCGCAAATCCGGAACGTACGTATCTATTGCAGTTGTTTTTAATAAGACCTGCATTTTAAACTTATTTCTTTTCTTTACACCCATTCTCATCTGGTAACCCTACCCAGCAGCCAAGAGTGTTTATTTATGTATTTATTTTACGTCAAAAAAAAAAAACAGTTAAAAACTGCGTATGACGTGCTATGGGGAAAAGTGAATTGTGTGCACATTTTCAAAATTCTGTGATCCCTACAATAAGTCATATACTACTTAAATTTTGAATTTTGAAAGGGAGAAAAAAAAACAACAAAAAAACTCCCATGTAATAAAATCTATTTTCAAGGATAAATAAGCAATAAATTTTGAATTTTGAAAGGGAGAAAAAAAAACAACAAAAAAACTCCCATGTAATAAAATCTATTTTCAAGGATAAATAAGCAATAAATTTTGGCTCTTATTACTTCCTGCCGCGACAATTTGGAACGATAATTTGAATAATTGTATTTCCCACTGAATTCTAGAAGACTTGCACAGAAAATGAAGTTACATTTATGTCCAGAAGCAAAACAAGGGACCATCTCAGCATTTGCTCAATGGATCAGGGAAACTGGACGAAAAACCTGATCGAGATGGGGGTCATTGACCCGGAAGCTGTGTTACAATAGTTGTTACAAGTTGTTTATACTCATTTATACAGTCCAAATTGTGATGAAGGGGGATAGTCACACGACACGCGAGTATGGGAGACTGACACCCACGGGAGACTCGGAAAAATCGTGAACATCACAAGGAGTTTCTCCGAACTCTGCGAACAGAATATCGCATCGTGATAGGAGATTTGAACCCCAAATGGGATGGATAAAACGCACATACCGCTATTCCATGACGGTCTCGCGACAGTACAGTTAAAGTGATTTCCTCATATCTTAGGTATATTAGGCAGAGAATTCGTGTTTTGAATATTTCTTTCATTCCTGAATTTGGTTTTTATTCCTTTCAAAAGAAGTTCAAATTTATTCCTACACTGATTTTGGCTCGGCAAATAATGATTTTTTGCTCATATTACTGTCCGGAGAGAAGAAAGAGGTTAGACCTATACACATATACTTTTCACATTTAAGTCGCTGTTTCGTATTTGAACAATTCTCGTCCACACTCTACGCAAAGTGAAATAAACGTGTTCGTTAAGTGTTGTGTAACTTTCTTAAAAAGTAACTAAATGTGGTTGACTTTCAGGAAAGTAAACGGTAACTTTTTCTTCCGAATACTTTTTCCTTTTAATGTTTGAAAACAACAATATTCTGAGTTAATGCGAACATATTTTACTGCGTTCCCAGTTTGAGGAACTCATATAGCTTTGCAAAATGCTTTGGTGAAAAGAAGTGGTAGGAAAGCTACAGAATTTATTGAATATTAGATACATCGAGGCCAATGTTTTAAGAAAAGCGCAAAGGGGAAATTGAAGCGAGAGTGCTGTTTTTATTTGACTCCGAACCGAGATTATTGTGGATTTATGCGGGTCTTCGCTGCTCGAGTTTCGATCTCAAAATGGCGCCGGCCCTGGGGGTGAAGACGAAATCCCCACGCGATGCGCGTCGAAGGCGATTGGCTGGGAACACGTTGGGATTAAATCAGCGGCGACGGCGGCGCGCTGCGGCGTCCCTCGGCGACGGAGACAAAAAGCGGCGCTGGAGCAGATAAATACCGCCATCGGCCCTCCATCGGCCTGGTATTTACATAATAATACTCTAACATAGTCGTCGTTCATTAGTTCCAGGAATCCTCGTCCACGTGTTTTCCTTTCGACTGGCCCGGCGGTTCTTTTTATTCGTGGGGAGGACGCATTTCTTGAGAAACGACGGCGAGAACGCCGATAGCTCGTGTGCATGAAGATGGAATGGTGACATATTTTCATACGTAATGCCCACTTACAGATAGTTTCTTTTATAGTCTAAACGTGTTTTGAGTAGAAAACGAGGCAGCGTACGCGGGCCCTTTAGTCATCGACGAGCGCTTATGGTTGCCTCATACCGCCGAAGAGAGTTGATATATTGTAAGTCAAGCGGCGAGACACTTTTGAACAGGGCTTCGGTCATCGTAACAATTTGCATTGATAAATAAACGGTTATCGAAAATGAGGGAAGGGTAGCACAGTATTTTCCATGCAGATTGTAGAATGCAATGAACGCTTCTGATCGTTAAAGCAGTGTTTTCGTAAGACTCCCTTTTTCGTTCGATTATACATTTGCCTCGCACATTACAATAATTTGCCTTATCTCAACTGTGAGATAAGATTGCAAGTAAGCCCAAGTCGAATTATTTACGAGACAAGTCACTTAACTATTTGACAACCTCTTTGATGAAACAACCTGTTTTCATACGCATTCGCATGAAGAATTTACAGCCTAGGCTATATTTCAAAAGACCGAGAGCGTCTGCAGAAAAGGAACTTCAAATCTTCGACTGAAAAGTGAAGTGTACTTCGTAAGTAATGGTGTATTGAGGTCCGATTGTTTACTTTGGCGAATGTTTGTACGTGATGGTACTATAATAAAATAATAAAGATATGATAAAATAAATTCTGTTAAAGAATTACTGAGGACGTATGAGAATTGAAGTGCTAAGGAAATCTGAATTGTTACGCGCTCTTCCATTGAACATAACCGCCGAGAAGGAAGAATACGAGTCATAACGTGATTGTGACAACTTTATCTCTGAGAATTATAAAACTTTATTTACGTGCGCTTTCTCCGTTCAACAGATTTGAACATTGGTCGCACTTGCAAACTGAAACGAGCTAGTAGCGTTCATTCCGTTGTAAAATACTAGCCTAAGTGTGATAGGGAATATGGTATTAAGATAAAGTTTCTGAAATTGCTGCTTTGAACTAAAAAAGGTGTTCGAGTTGAATATTTTTAAATTGGGGTTGATTGTGATATAATAGGAATTATTTCCAAAAATGCTTTAAAATTTGGAACCTTCTTACGAAATTTGTCGTTTTCAGTTCACTGATTTTCTTTTACTGTATATATTAATGCACAAGTGAAGATGCGCCTGGTCAATCCAGATCCTTTTTTCTGAAGAAAATGAGTTGTTCCTAAGATTTTCTTATTACTACACAGTTAAACACTGAATGAGATGACTGGGTAGCCAGGGTATGACTGGTGTACACTTCCGTGTAATTCGTGAAATTAGATTTTTTACGACGTGTTTCAACAGAAAAGAAAGTGTTTAAACTACTTTTAAACGTCAGATCTCATAGTTTTCATCTACGCAGGTTATGAGCAATCATGTGATTCATGCTCATTGTTCATTTAATAGCACAAATATTCACTGAGAAAATAGACACAGAAGTAACTCATCAAAAATTACGGGACGAAATAACTCTAGCATAAATAGTGTAAAAAACAGCATTTACAAAATACAGAGAGTGTGATTTATCTTTCTGTTATGATTTAATGTATTATAAATTTTCCCCATAAAACTGATCTAAGAAACACACACACATTAACAAACAATTTTCTAAATCTGAAGAGGGCTACGTACAGTTGACGATGGACAAAAATAGTTGTTAAAAAACGCCCCCACTGTCGGAAAATTGACCCTCGCCATACAAAATCAAGAGCTCCGCCAATCGAAATATATTTAGGGAAGCATATCCGGTGATAGATTTTGAAAATTCTCCAATGAATAGACTCACTCATTTCACCCTAACCCCTAACTCATTCCAACTAACGAATTGTACTGCCAGATGTCGTTCCAGTAGCACAAAATACCACGAGCTGTGGATTCAGGTTGATTGGTTTTCAGTTTTTTATTGCTAATGGATACGTTCTATTCGAAAAATCATGTTTGACTGCATGTCCTTAAACCATAAGTAATAAAATGCACAAAAAACAGAAGGTTTCTATCTTGCTCCAGTTGTTCAAACGATTCAATCGGTGGAATACAGGAAATTTTTTTACATATTTGGCCACGGAGGACACGAGAGAAGAAAAATTGAATTAATTTCATTTGTTTTTTATTACTAGTGATAAACACTGTGGAATAACTCCTAGATGTTTTTACAATGATTTTGTACGAGCTAATTAATTCTAAGATTGTTTTAATGTAAAAAGTTGCTCTGGAGCTACTATAAAATCGTACTTTGAGGTTTTCTCGATGGAGCCCTTTTTTGATATATTTAGAAAATAAAATATGGCTAAATGTACACCATGTACACGTGTAAGGAGAATAGTTTTGTTTCGTTAATGTATATGGCAATAAAGCATGCTTCGAGACGAAAGTTTTATGTATAATTCGGAAACCGAGGGGAGGGGGGGCACAGGGAGATCGTCACGTAGAACAGAGGCCACTTGCTGATTTATGACGGATCCGAAATGTCCAGTGCGTTTGGAAACGTGGGGGCCGCCGCCCGAGAAAATTCCATCTTCCGTACCCAACCCTCAGGTCGAATATTCTATTTACTCAACAAGGGCACGAAACTGGAAATGAATTGGTGCAGGTCGACACCGAAACATAAATCTTCCGTTGACTGATTCCTTCTTTTTATTCGGAGCTTGAGATGGCAATCGTTTTGTCCACGGCAGTTAAAACGAAAGCGAAGTAGCCCCCAAACGCACATCTGAAGCCCATTGGGCTCCCGCTTTCAAGGGCGTCGATGCCCAACCGGAGCTGTAAATTCGTCGCTACACATGTAGCAGCGGCAGCGGCTATGGCAGACGCGCGCTACCCTACTTTCCCTGTTTTTGGGGCTGCTGAAGGGGATTGTATATTTAGATGTTGTAAAAGTTTACTCGCACAATGGGTGAATGGGCGCGCTTCGGCTATAGAGCCCGATGGAGCGTGACGTGCCTTGGGCCGGATCCCACCCCACCCCGCCCCGCCCCATCCCGGTCCACCACGCCAAGCCGCGCCGCGCCGCGCAGCGCGCTGGCTGTCGCGAACCCCGAGTGCCCTTCGAGGGCTGCCGTCGCCGCGTTTATGGCCGGCGATGGTAGGTCGGGTGCCAGGCCCCTAGGCGGTTGCAAGGGTCGGGAGAGGCCGGGTCTCCGCCAAGGACAGAACTGGGGCGGGGGCGGGCGTTTGAAGGGGCCGATACGCTCGTCGCCTTGAGAGGCTCCTGACAGGCTACCCGAAGACGGCCGAAGCGACCGAATGCTCGAAATGGCTACTTCCCAGAATCTTGCAATTACAGGGGTTTTTCAAGTGATGCATTTTAAGATTTTTGTAAGAAATAAATGGTTATACTCTTCCCGGAAAGGTCTTATCGTTGATCTTTAATCTTTTGTAACGCATTTATTTTATTGTCCCCTAAGTGTCTGCAGAGTCTAAGAAAATAGTGCTTATGCAGAATAATTGCTTTTCTCGAAACTTTTAAACAGGTGGTGTCTCTAGGGAACGGGGGGACACGTACCTCCAATATTTTCAAGAAAATTAAGTTTTATACTAATTTTAAAATTTTACAAAATAGTTTTTCAGTGTATCATGCAGCGATGATATTTATTCTTTTTATTACATTCAGGCTGTAAAACCATTGCATGACGTACACAACAATGTTTTGCAATCCTGTTTATTCAAAATGTCAAAAATGCTGAAGACAGGAATATTATAGAATGAATTGACAGGTAGATGCAGTTATCCCTCGCGTGACTACATTAGGATACATAAGGAAGGGGA
This sequence comes from Teleogryllus occipitalis, assembly GCA_011170035.1. Classification (NCBI taxonomy): domain Eukaryota; kingdom Metazoa; phylum Arthropoda; class Insecta; order Orthoptera; family Gryllidae; genus Teleogryllus; species Teleogryllus occipitalis. The sequence continues at coordinate 409,216 of BLKR01000409.1, forward strand.
CCAATATGCACATTGCTACACTACTACGCGAACCACTGCCGCAGTCGTCACCATCGCCTTTGTGGGAGTCGTCGTTTGCGGGAGTATGTTTTTGCATTTATTAATAGCTGCAATGTAATATTACATCTTTTAACTACCACCTGTACCTTGTAATATTCAACAAAAAAGACATGCCGTGACTTAAATTAAAATCCTGGCAAAATTCACACACTTCTTTTGATGTCACCCCCAAAATTTTACGTGTCAGAGTCGCTGATGGTTTTAAAAGAAAACATTGATGTTCGGCAAATGTATCTTCAGAGATATCCCTTCATTCCGGTAATAAATTAGTGATCAAATAACCAATACAAAATAATTATCATCAAATAATGAATCGAACCAATTCGTACGTGTCGTGTTTCTTGAATGCTCTTGTGATCTGCAGTCAGGGTCGTTTTGGCAGCTGTGGCAGCAACAAGTGCAGCTGGGGGTGCGATGAGCCTGTGGGGAGGGGGCGAGGCGGGGCTGCAGGCAAAGCGACACAATGGGGGCTGCTCGTCAGCCCAGACACCCCGCCCGCGCGGTCAGTCTGGCTGGCAGATGGCGAGGCCGCACCCACTTCCTCTAGGGGCGCGAGCGCGCGGGCCGGGCTTGAAAGCACGTGCTCTGCCCTCCTTTGTTTGATTTGGATTGTGAATGGTGAAATTTGCGGGGTGAATTTTAAAACGAAGGAAATTCAACAAAAATATGCCACTGTAATAAGGAATAGTAGCACTTGCTTGGAGACATTTGAACGTTTTTATTTTCGATGTCAGGAAGCCTTGTGGCTTGAATTTCTGAAATTAAAAATAAAATCTTTAAATTATTACATTGTTGTTATTTAATAAATGAATCTACAATTACATAATGCGTATTAAGAGAGTTTATATTTTTATTGTATTACTCAAACGAGGGTATGTGCCTGTTACCTTTTTATTTGTTTATTCTGTCTAAATAACCACTCAATCTTTCATCCAACAGTTGCCCGAAGGGTGTACCAAAGTTGCCCCGTCATAATAAAATTTATTAGTGAGTCCCATAGATGTCTCTTTAAATATTCAGTGACGACGCATTTTCGGAAGTTATTCTCCTCACGTGGCATTGGGAACTTTTACAACTATTACCCAGGATTAACAATACTTACTTGAAGTTAACATTTCCATATGTATTTTGCTGCAAAACATACATATTACGTCTAAAAATAACACTCAATACAATTTTCAAAAAGACAAAAAAAAAATCATTATCAAGAAACTCTCATTATAGTGTACTGTTTGGTTTCTAAGTCCCTCATGGTTATTGATTCGTAATAATTTTCCAAATTTACTTTCTCAGTCACGGAAATTGCTCACGTGTCCTTCCACCGTTTTTATTTACCAATATATTCTTTATTTACCCGCTATTAATTTTGCTACCATTCCCTTGTATTCTTATTATTTACTATTCGATCCTTTGTATACATGGCCATTATCATTCTTAAATCCTAATCCAGAAATTCCTAATTTATTACAAAACTTGTTCTTCCTACAATAAATAATTTAATATGTGTCTAGTTTTGTCACTTTCCTTTCGTGTTCCCTAAGCCTCCTTGAACGACGTCTAGGAATCCATTCCAAATTCCATTTTTCCTAAATTTTGACCAGACTAATGGCATACTCCACACACGCGATTGTTATTTCATGTCTATTTATATCATTTCACTGCGCGTCAAAACATCATCTCCATTCACCCCTCATCTCTATACTATACTGAGCATCACAAGGAAAGTAACATTAATTTTAACAGTGATATTTAATGTATTATTTACCATTTGCACTGTAGAAATCTAAACGATATGTAACAAGTATTGTATGGCAGCTTCTGGGTCAATGATCCCCATCTCGATCAGGTCTTTCGTCCAGTTACCCTGATCCATTGAGCAAATGCTGAGATTCCTATTAACACATCCTGTGATAATCTATCACAGTACAAACCGAATAGTCAGTATATTTCAATAAAAGTAATTGATTGCATGATTTAAAGCATATTTTTTGTTGAATTTCAAGTTCTGGATTGCAAGTACTTTTCCTCGAAATGTAAGACATTAATTACATGTCAAAACCAGTATGTGTTTATGTGTTAATCAACATTTTTATTGTCTTTACTATGACAACAGATCCCTTAAAATTTTTAGACAGTCTCTATTACTTAATTTTGAAATTGTGTTTAAATTTGAATTTTTAACCATTCACTCCTCAATTTACTCATTTCGTACTTATTGACACAGATCACGCAGGATCTTCATACTTTGATTTATGCTGCAAAATATCTGTATTATATACACCTTGTATCAATGTACTTCCAGGGCTGTGTATTCATTGAACTGGGTTCCCGTGGTGTAATCTTCCTATGTCGTAGGTGCTTAGGGGCCCCGGCATTGCGTCATTAGATTTTGGCTACCATTAGTTTAATTTTCGTTACTTATTTGAGTAAACGCCTTTCCACAAGTCAGTTGCACATATGCTGTACGTCTCAAAATGAGTTAACAAATTCCTGTGAGGCGCGATGCACGCAGTTTGCGGTCACGCAGAGAACCCACCTTGACGCTTTTGGGTGCAACGCCTGTGCCAGAGCCATAGTGGCGCTTTTTCCTCGCCGGCCCCCGGGTTTCGAGTCCTATCGTCGTGTACGCACTTCCGCGGACAGCGGTGAGGGCGTTGGGGGGCGGGAGCGCTCGCCGCTTGACCGAGTGCAGCGGGTGGCAGGCGGGGGCGGGGGCGGGGACGCGAAGAGAGCCCTGTTGACTCGGGTGCCGCTCCATGTTTGACTTCCTTTCCAAATCCGCGTCCGCCGCCGCCGCCACCCTGACGTAGAGTCCCGCTCCGGCCACGACCGCTGCTGGCGGCTCAGCACGCCCCCGGCTGCAGAGAGCTTCCGTCCTGCCTGGGCCTGCCCCCTCCCATTGCCCCGCCCCATCCCACTGTGACCCCCCGTGGATTCCTACGCAAGGTTCAGCCATCGAGGGAGATTGTCGATTGGCCCTGTGAATTGTCTCCCTCTCCTTTGATGGAAAATGTTCCAGCTGTCGAAAGGTTCTTCACCTCCCCCCTCCCACCTCACGCTCACCTAATGCCGTTCTCCAGTTTTGTACAGAACTTTGCTAACCGTTCACTTACGTCCGCGTTCGGTATTTCTTTAATGAGCCACATAGCAGTCAATGTTTGTTTGTATGAATGTGTGGTCAATTCACCCACTGTAGTTATTTTCTGAGCAACCTGAAACTGCAAATCGACAAATGATTCAGTAATTAGTTTCCAGGGGTAAGTGATATCTTGTAAGGTGAAGAAAAGGGGGACTGTTTTTGAGCCTAACAGTTCATACGTACGGACTTTTACTTTTGTATCAGTTTTACTCAAAATCCAGAAATACGGAGGTGATTGATCTTCGCTACAAAGGGGGAAAACTGTGTTCTCAAAACACGTGAACATGTGTAACGCACACTTTGAGGATAGTGCTTTCTAATTAAAACTTAATGCTTTGCATAATCTACTGAATACAGATTCTGTTCCACCGATTTTCGCGAACATTTTGATGACCTTCTCCGAAAAAGAGTAGAAATATAGTATGGTCTGAGGAGAGTGAGAAACAGGGACCTGCTTGCCGCCCTAAACAAAACGCAAATTGTCACCCCCACAATCAATTAAATCTTTTACGTTAATATTTTTTCTAATATTCAACAAAAATGCACAATTTAGTTTAATGCTTTCGTTTAAAATTCTAGTTGAGCAAAGTTAACCGTTAGACAACATTCCGTAGTATTTCTCGAATTGGCTGAAATAAAATGCATTAATGCATCATAAATATAATACATATAATACATTCAGAGCAGTTACTATAAATATCAAGATACTTTTCTAATTAACTTAAATTCGTGAAGAAGAATAATATGAATTAAATTCTTTTTAATAACTGATGATTTTAAAATTCCTTCTGTGTACTACATTCTAACAATTAAAACTGCAGATGTCATTGCTCGCGAAAAGCATATTTATTTTCCTTTTTGGAGAAAGTTATTTATAGAATTGATTAAAAATTAAACAAATGCATAAATCTGACCCATCCTGTTCCGCCTCGCATCCATCCGTTCCGACCCAGCTCCGAGCCCTTTGACTCCATCCCTTCCCGACTCAATCTGCTCTGGAAAGGGCCTCCTATCAGGATTTAAAATATGTTTGTGTGTTTGTGCGAATTTTCGCGCGAAAACGCGTATTTGTGAGTGTATCCGTACGCGTTCATTCGTACATTGTTCTGGTCGTGTGTTAGATATTATGGGATTTTTGAACAATTTACGGTAGTTTTTAATATAATGGATATCTTGGAGCTAATTGAAAACAATTTCTATGAGCCACGTGTAATAAATGTTCATAGGATATATTATGTCACTGAAATAACACCGATAAAACCGAGTTATAATTTCTTTTTAACTGATCGCCATGTTATTTGGTTTGCGAAAGGCGGTTCGATGCAGGGGAGGAGAAAATTCCTTATGAAAAGAATTATGTACAAAGTAACGCGGAGTTTTAGTAACAAGAATCTTGTCGTTTTGCAATAAAGAGCTCAGGAGCTCATGTACAGTAGTTTCCTTCCCCCTACAAAATCGTTAAAACAGATGAAAACTCGTTACTTAAAGAATGCGAAATGAAACATTGCGATTATTGGGAATTTGGTGTGTATTCAAAACGGCGAAAGACGACACCCCACACCCCTGTCCCCTTCTGCGGGTGTCCCGCCGCGCCGCTATGAAATCGCCATTTTGTTGCAATTAGTGCGTCGTCAGTTGCGTGTTTCTCAGAACAAGCTGATCTTGATTGTACTGAAAACCCTACAAATGAAACCACAAGAGAAATGAGAATGTGTGTTTACGTACATTAATCCTCGGGTGTGCATTATTCAGTAATTAGAGAACGAATCACATATTTTGTGTCTGAAGACGGATCAGTTTGAGACAATAGCGACTATTCACTTTTCCCCATAGCACGTCATACGCAGTTTTTAACTGTTTTTTGACGTAAAATAAATAAATAAATAAATTACATGACTCGGTCGACGAACGGTGTCTGTACCCCCCCCTACAATCCTTAGTCATCCCTATTCCTAACTTGGGCGTAGCTCCTGTGGAATTGTTGTCTTAGAGCCACAGATTTGGGTAGGCCATTGCTAAACATTGAAACTGAATAATACTTCTCCAGCTAATACTCACGATAGTTTAATCGCACACTTCGTATGCATATTTGTTGAAGTAGAGGTTTTATGGAAAAAAATATTCCGTAAATTATTCATAAATGCAGAAGTATGTTTACAGCGCATGGAAAATGTTATCACTGTATTCATGCTTGAGAAAAAATAAGGAAAGGGAGTGTCCAACGTGCCAAAAATTTCCATGAGACATTTCCTCTCTTCCGTGCTTAGGGGCATGTAAGAATAGGATCGTTCTCGAAATTAATTCTAATGTGTTTATCAACGGTCACCGCTGCAGTATCAATAACATAATAAAAGAATTCGCTTGTAGTAAGATACTGATCAGGTGATAGCGCACGGTAATATAGTAGTTTTCTCTATCCGATGGTGAAAATTATCTGTCGTTATCTCTGCCTATATTGATATGATGAAAAACACTCAGTCGAGAAAACCACGTTTTTCCCTGTATAAAAAGCTTTTAACACGATATCGTTACGATCAGTTAATGAGCTGATTTTAAATTTGAAGCTGACCAATTTGAATTTGGTTCTGTTATTCATTTCAAAATAATTTTATTAACTAAAAAAAATGTTCAAATAATTTGAACAAAACCCGAAAACGAAAGAAATGGAACAAAAAAGTCAAATCGAAACAAGTCAAGTAAGGGAAATAAGTATGAAATATCAGGAATTAAAAAAAGGATGAGAACAGTTCAAAGAAAAATTTAAAAAAGTAAGTTTCTAGAAAAAACGACAAACGCCATAGTTTAATTCTCACTGAAGAGCAACATTAGGAATGAATGAGACGAAATTGGAAAGGAAACGGAAGAAATCATCTATCTTGCTAATTTCCAATGCGTGCAGAAATTGAAAGGAAACTTTTTATTTATTTAACAACAAAAGAGTTAAAAACTGTGTGACGCGCTATGAGAAGTGTATTCTGCGCACGTTTTCTGAAATTCGGGGGTCCCTATCCCAACCCATATATGTAAGTTGAATTCTGAATGCAGGTGAAATTATCATTTTTGGCAAGAATTGATAAGAAAAATTCGCTCCAGTGGAGTAAAAACTATTTGCAAAGACAAAACAGCTATAGATTTCGATCATTATCCCTATTCATGGCCTTCGTGAAAGAATCGTGGAGGGCTTCCTACCGTGGAACATATAGAACGATAATTTGAAAAACAATATTAGCAATAGAACTTTAAAAGACGTGCACAAATAGTGAAGTTGCATTTATGCCCAGAGGCAACACAAGTGGCCATCTCAGCATTCGCTCGAAGGATCAGAGAAACTGGATGAAAAACCTGGTCCGGCGTTTTTTAAGAGGAGTCATTAACTTTGTTGGATACGTAAAACTCGAGGGAAAATACAAAAACAATGAAACACTTGAATACATTTTGACTGAAACATGTAAGATACTTGTTAATCTACATAAAAGCAAGGATTGCACAGATTCCAGACCAGTTGCACGATTATTCACACTAACGACTAACTGGCTCTACCGCAGACTTGATCAGCAGATGAAAGAAAGACTTATTTCAGACAGGTACTTCAAAGCTGTGGACGAATAACCGATAAACTACGCTTGCTGTTAGAATCTGAAAAAAAAAAAAATGGGACTAAACCCGACCACTATCGACTCATAACAAATCTACCGCGACAACTAAACTCATTATATCCATAAGAGCAGATAACTAGAAAATTGAGTTTTCCGGTCAAAGTTAAAATACCATGAAGAACCTAAAACGTTTATGAATCTCTGAAATTGTGCATTTTCGAGTTTCCTTTGCCTGACAATCCTGCGCGATCAGACTTCGGAAACAAATACTGAAGACGAGTTCTAGATTTTTCCATCTCCTTTTCATGAATGACCTCAAGTTGTCCGGAAATCTGTCAGAGACTTCAGTGAATTCATACCAACAGGTGAAAATCTCTTTCAGAGAATCGAAACCTGGGCAGTATCGATGATTAGATATACATCTGGGATTATACTGTTTGCAATAGGGGTCGCCAAACCAAAAATAGTCCGCCCATTATGTTCTCCACCCTCGCAGTTATGCGGGAGAGATAGTGTGTCAACATATCTAGAGGCCGTGAACTTCAGCAGATAAGAGAGTTCAAATAAAGAAACAAACACTGGTAGAGGACATTGAAAATATGTTGCTTATGGCTCGTTAAAGTACGTAATGAGGAAGCGTTATCTTACCTTAAGATGAGAAGTGTCCGCTTCGTCAGTTAGAGATGGTAAAGAGCAGGAATGCTGAATAATTCGGCATGGCAAACCGCTCCACGGAAAGAGTACCCGAGACATCGAGGGGAAGGTGGACATTTTTTCTCACTTGGGGATAACTTACGGAATGGGTCTCATAAAACTGATAGCTATGTTCTTGTTTTTGCATCCCAGGATTAGACTATAAGAAATAAGGCAATTCGAGACAAAATGAATAAAACTATCGTTAAGGGTAAGTGCATACTATACACACAGGAAGAAATCGTCAATCACACCTGCAGCAAGATTGCCAATACAAATTTAAAACAACAGTATCACAAAACTGATCGCGTTGATCTGGACCCTGTGAAGAAAATTTGGCTTGCAGGTAAAACTGATCAGAGATGGGAGCAAAAGTCAGACAATAATAATAATAATAATAATAATAATAATAATAATAATATAATAATATAATAATATAATAATAATAATAATAATAATAATAATAATAATAATAATAATAATAATAATAATAATAATAATAATAATAATAATAATAATAATAATAAATAATATGGCCAGCCCGGTGGCCGAGATCGCTAAGGCAGTAGTGTCGTAGTGATCTCGGACCGAAGGGTCGCGGGTTCGAGTCCCGCCTTGGGCATGGTTGTATTTGTGTTCGTCCTTTCATCCCTTATCATCAATCACCATATCGTTTCATCCACATAGTTACCATACTGTTAACGGCAATAGTGGTCGCTAATGACCTTAGATGTTGATGCGACCTTAAATAGACAAAATAATAATAATAATAATAACGAATCATAAGGCAATAATAAAAGCGACATAATAATATGACAATGCTTTGATGACAATATGATAATACCAAAAATAGCGTGGGCATATTTGTTGACAAGAGTGGCTGAAGCGCTGTGCCTGTGAAGGGGCGTGTCCCGCCGCGCGCGGAACGCCAAGGCCGCCTCGACGACTGCCCCTGGGCCCCAGCTGCTTCCCCAACGGCGTCTCCACCGCGCCCCTCCGCCTGCGAAAAGAGAATTGGCAGACGAGGAGCAATTCCCTTCATTTTATGCTTACGAGACAATATGAAGCTAATGATATATATTCCCGGATTGTGGTAAGAGCATTGCTAAAGAATGGAGACTATAATCTTATAAAATATTTTCAATTTACTCATAGTAACGAAGCGGAATTGCATTACATTTTGGGCACATTTTCTTGAGATCCGGTTGTGCTTTCTCCCTTTCTTTTACCACGCGTAGTGGAATTATGAATAAAATAGAGCAACGAGCCTTGTTGGCAACATTTTCTAAGGAAAAATTTTTGTTTCCATGTAATAGCCAGTTTTTTCATCAACAAACGAGCTACAGAACTGATTTAATAATACTTCTGTCGAATGACTGGGAAATTTCATTCTTTTGATATGTATAAATTTAAGAAACTATGCGCAGATTGTGTAATTGTCATTCTGTTGAGCAAATTCAGCAAGCAGGCTGTTTTTAAATAATAATTTCTTTGTGTATGCGAAAGTTTATTTTTCATGGGGACATTTACATTTTGTACTACTGCCTCGTGCCTTCAGTAGTTAGCCTTATCTTAAATGCATCTAAAAGTACTTATTTCTAGCTTAAATCTAAAGATAAACTATTGGTAGATTCTTTGGCCTACCTAATTTAAAGTAAGATTTTTTATTATTTTTTCTTGCAACTAATTGTTCAGAACTTTTGGACTAATCAGTAATATTTTTTTCATTTACACAACATTCATTATATTTACATTATATACATAACCATTTATTCAACACATTCACTATCACTACTTGACATCAAATACGTTTTCAAGCATTTTCAGTATATATGGCAATCTTTAGAAAACCTTGTCATTTCAATTATAATTCTGAATGTTATAGGATTTTATAGTTTGTACAAGGGTGCCTGCAAAGAAATGCATAGTATCTGACGTTTTGGCGAGTTTTATAGAACTTCTTGATTTTAAGTCGTTCCTTCCAAGAGAAAGATGGCGGATTCCCCGCAGCACTATTAAGGATATTCTTGGAATCGGAGTTGGGTGTGGGAGGGGTTGCTTCGTTGCTCTCTGGAAGCTGTTTGGGGGCGACGGCGCGGCAGTTCCTGGCTCGCTGCACAGTGGTTGGGAACGCAGTTCTGGATTGACTCAGTCCTCTCTTCGCATCCTGAAATATTTCAATCGTAACCGTTTATTTTTAATATTTAAGAGCGTGTTTAAATGCGCACCTGACTCGGTCTACATTCTTGTTGGTACTGGTGCATCTCCTTATTTTTAACTGTGACGGAATTATTGGAATGACTTATTTTCTTCGACAGCGGATCGCACGTATGATGTCATGTCGTGTTTGCTATCGTCTACATGTGCTTGACTTTCGCGATATTCTCGAGATACATACGAAGCAGTAGTTTCCAACAGGATTCAAAATATACAAACACATTCATACACATCGGTGACCGGCAAAAGTGATTCTACCGGTCTTTCCTATAGCAAATATATTTTTCATTTTGCTCGAATGTTTTTAAATAACGTGACATAAACGTAGCAAATACATGCAAAATTAAATTACATATAATTTATTAAACGTATTTAACAATTGGAGAAAAGCCGCGAATGTAATGATGTTTTTAAATTAAATTTGATTAATAACAAATAATATTAGGAAATGAAATATACATTTTATTCTTCGTTCGTCACGTGTTCTTATTAACAGTTGCCCACAAAACAAACTAAGAATGTTAAGGTGATTAAAAACCTGAAATAAATTCAGTCTACAACTCTACAGAAGGTCTTTGGACGCCACACACTTCAATCCGCCCCGTCCCGCCCCGCCCCGCGCTGTGTGGTCGTGTGCGCATCGGATCGCTTGGCCGGGTAACGTTCGAAACAAACAAGGGAATTAGCGCTAACGAAGGCCGGAATTTTCCACAGATAGCGCTGGTAGCACGGGAACGACGTATTTAAACTTTGCTTTACACGTTACTGCGGCCTGTTCAACCGGCGGCGATGGCGGCGAGGCCTCGGAGCCCTTGCCCCCTGCCGAGGCGCAGGGGTGGCCGCCGCGTGCACGAGGTCGCGTGGAGCGGGCTGAATCAGGGCCGGCGGAAGAGGTGGGTGCACTGTCAGAAATTTCCTCATTGCTTTAATGAAATGTACATTAAAGTATCATGAACGCACATTGAATTTAATGTACACATGTACAACAGGATGCAAGAGACAACGCTTTGTGTCTTTTGAGTCTTGATGGACTAGTGATAATGAATATATATTACGAGTGATGAGAGGCTGGAGAAATGGGAGACCCTCTACATTAAATCTACACTGATTTTAACTTGTGCATTACATTTGATTTTCAAATACATTAAGCTCTTTTCAAAATACATGGTCACATTAAGTTTAATGTACATTACATTAACCTGCATGAAATTTAATGACATTTCTGACAGTGTACGGTGGCTAGTACTACCAACGAGAAAATATTCTAGGTTGGTAATTGTCCATCTGTAATTTAGACTAAATTGGGGGGGGGAATTCAATTTAATACATTTATTACCGCCATCAACCTGGAGGAAAAAAAAATATTTTCGAAATCGTCCAAAATATTATTCAATATTCAAATGTCGTGCGCGATGCGCAGTTGTGACCTCACGCAATATGTTTATGGAGATCTGGCTGTCACAGTGCATACGAAAGAACCGATAATGGACCGGTTTATTGTTTGAGAGTTCAGAGGTAAACGAGGGAATGACAAAACTGATGAGTCTTTCAGCCAAGCTCGAAAGTAGAGCACACTGCAGCCTGCGAGTTCATCGGACGTAACCTCGAAAAATGCTAATGAAAACCCAAAAAGTTTAGAAACGGATGTAGAAGTGATCCTTCTGTTGGTGGCAAGTCAAAAATAAGTAGAAATAAAATATTTTTTTACAAATTATTAATTAAAAATGTTGATTAAACTACATGTTTTATACCGTTATCATATTTTTTCTTTAAGAAAACTTAAATTCTATAAAAAATTACATTAATCTCCACCCATGGTACTATCCACCTGAAATTTAGACGTTTCGCCGGCCCTGATCCGAATAACAACCCTTGAGTGCAAATGTAATAATCTTAAAACTAGATTGCCCCAACCCCTGCGCTCACGAACGTGACAATAGACGTGTGATAGACATGTGAACGTGACAAAAGATGTGATATTGTGAGTTAATGGGTTAGTCTTATGGCTTGATGATCCGTAAAGTAGTTATTCGATTTGAAATGGCAGTCAGTTTCTCTTTAATTGCAATCCAGAGATCACAAATAGTATTTGTAAAATTTATTACTTCCTTTTTAGTGTTGCTTGTTAGTCTGAAATGTACAAGAAGTTGAATTAATCATTTAATTCAGGTGTCTGATATGGAGGTTTTCTTTCGTTAGTTTCGCAATATTGCACCATTCTAGTACAAACTGCATTTTTGTACTTCGTTCATTTCGAAGGAATATTACATAGTTTTTTGCCACACCATTACATAACTTTCCCTATACTACGTAAATTACTCCGTATATACCTACTTATTCGAGAAACTAAAAATTTCTTAAAAAACTGTCTTTCTACTACTCGGAAAGACCAAGAAACATTAGTTCAATGAAGACGTAAGCAACTCTGACTCCCGCTTTTTGATGAACCTTGCAACTTTTAACTCTCTGTAATGTAAAATTTAATAAAGTTACTTTCGATAATATTGCTCCGAATCATTGTTTTCCATTTATTCAGTTTACAGAATCGTTAAGACTTCTGCATCCTAACTCCTTTATTCTTACTTTTACAGTTTTGTAATTTTCTTTTATTTCAATTTTCCTGGCAGTTTGTTTACAAATAAAATTCACGTCGTGTAGTGAAATACGTAGGCTAATGTTTTCATACCTTCAATGTTTTTAATATTTGATTGCAAGTCCGGAGATACTTGTATGGTTTTATATTTCTGTAGGAATTGTAGGAAGAAACACCGAGGAAACAGAATGTTTTTTTATTGGGCATCGGTTTTATTCAGGAATTTGCCTTTGAGGCGTCACGAAAAATTAAAGATACAGCAGTAATTCTTTTAATTCTGAATGGATGTCTTGAGGCAACTGCGTTTCGAGACACGCAAAAAAAGCAATAAAAAATATGTGAAATGAAGTGTGTCCGAAGTCTTGAGATCAAATAAAACTGAACACGACGCATGTCGTATAATTGAAAACCATGAAGCAACATCATCAGAAGAGTCATCACATAGGTGTTCATTCATAGAATCTTGTGTGTTCACTCATGCGTGTTTATTCGTAGACTTGCATGTTATCTTACTTCGAATGGAGTCCATGGTGGCTTGATTTGTGAGTAAAGCAGCTAAGTTAGTTACATATTCTTGAACTCGTGTGAATGATCAAAATATTTATCATTGTTTCGTTTTCTTTTATTTCGTTTTTTAGATTAAAGGAGGTACAACCTCACAGAGAAGATGAGTGACTTGTTGAAATTGTAACTCGAATGATAAAAATGTCGTAAAATGGATTTTCAAAGTGTGTCTCGGTGGTGACCGTGCGTGCCTCAGCAGGGGGGGGGGGTTCCCGCAAGTCGGGTGTTCTTCGTAGCGCATGGGCAGCGACTCGGTGTTTATTTATTTATTTATTTATTTATTTATTTATTTATTTATTTATTTTCTTTTGGATAAAACAATACAAAGACCAGTGTTAATACACTCTAAATTTGTTATAGTTGCTTATATCTACTTACAAATAATTTTAGAATACAACTTACTTACATTACTACTAGGGTGGTAGAGGTATTTTTGTACAATATTACTACTTTCGGTCGAGATCTGAGATATTGGTTTAATGGTGAGTTGTAGTTGACATTTACATAATCGAAATGATTGAAGGCGTTGTGATTGTCAACAACATTATTTATTTCAATAAGAGCAGGTTTCGATGGCATCATTAGTTTTCTGCTGTCTGGAAGTCACAAAAACGACTGCAGTCGACTTGCAATGCAGTCGTTTTTGTGACTTCCAGACAGCAGAAAACTGATGATGCCATCGAAACCTGCTCTTATTGAAATAAATAATATTGTTGACAATGACAACGCCTTCAATCATTTCGATTACGAGATCTGAGAATTTATTTAGGAATGTATGGAAAGGAAATTTATTTCTAATGCGGGTTCTGTGAGTTGGGTTATGGCAGAGTCTTGGCGAGGTTAGTTTGGGTATATTTGGTATGTTTTGGAAGAAGTGGCGTGGCGTCGCGGTGTCCGCGCGGGAGCTGGCCCCAGCCGCGAGGCGAGGCGAGGCGAGGCGAGGCGAGGCGAGGCGAACCGCGGCGGGCCCTGCACGCCGGCGCCGCTCATTCACGGGGCGCCAGGCGGCGGCGGCGGCGGTGGCGGCGGCGGCGAGCGCGCGGGAGGGGAGTTACGTAAGCGCGCGGTTTTTGTGGCATGAATGGGCCGCTGCACTGCCGCCGCCGCCGCCGCCGCTGCCCCGCCTCGCGGTGTTTGCTCTGCCAGCAAACACGCCGCGCCGGTCAGAGCGGGAGGGAGAGACAGGCACGCCTGTCCCGTGGCCGTCGAATGACATCAAGAATTAATTTTAAAGCTGCCGGGATCGTGAAAGAAACTGCTGCTAGCTTCGCCCGCCTGTCGACAGAATGGCGGCCGTGTGTCCGAGTCGACAGGGAATCGGCCTCGCCGTGAAAGGCCACTCTATGAATATGCATCTGCATTATCATTTATACGCGCATTGTCTGTAGGCTATGCTGCGATGAAAGAAGTGGTTATATTTTTAATAGCTCCAGCTATTCACATGTAAAGCCCGCCATTGGGGAGGCCTCACAAAGCGACTTAATTTTCAGCTGAATGCGATGCGCGGCTTTGTGGAGTGTGTGTTGACACAGCGAGCGGAGGCGGCGTGGGGGCCGCGTCGCGGCCTCGCGCCCTCGGCTTGGACAGCCCTGGCGCCGACTCGCGGAACGACTCCCGGCGGCGGGGGCTGAGGCGTCGGCGGCGGGGGCGGGGGTGGGGGCGGAGAAGCCGGGCGGGCCGCCGCCGCCGCCGCCGCCGGACCCGCCGACCCCCGACCGGGCCTTTTACTGCGTTTCCTGGAAGAGGGCGGGCGAAAACGGCCGCCGCCGGGGTCTCTGGGATGCCGCCCTGGCCCCACCCGCGCCCGCTACTACCCCTGCCGAGAACATGAGGCTTCGCGCTCCCGATTCCTCCACGGATTCCAACATTCGGACTGCGGACCAACTTATTTAGGTAATGAATGATGGAATTAAAATGGGCTGCGTAATTCAGGATGTACGTTTGATGAGGATGCGACGTTTTAATATATTTGCTGTCAGCAGTTGTTTTTTTATAGAGCAAATAAATGCCTGACAATGTTCCAGGATACGCGAAGAATATGACTGAAATACTGCGATAACAACCAAAATGCCTGGCATTATGAAATAAAACATCAGTTACTAAGCATACACGCAGGAAATTAAATATTCGCGGGTTAAATCAATCTACTTTTTTCGTAAATAATAATTTTAGTATAATACAGCATTCACTTGAAATTTGTTAATGTAAATCAAAATTTAATTCTATATTATTTTGCGTAGTATTTGAATTTTAATTGAAGTTTTTTCGCTAGAGATTTTTACGACGCAAGTGTTTTGATAGTATGTGCTGTAAGAAACTTCATGATTTTGAAATGTTTCACTATCAAAACATGTGGCACAACGTGTGAGGCACTTTTTATTTTACTTGGTTGAATTATCCAATAATTCAAGTCTTGTAATACCTTTGACGACTTTGATTTGGGCATTGTGTATTGCAAATTTATTTGAGAGTAGTACGAAAAATACCGAATTGCATATTTTTAAATTAACGGAACAAATAAATACAAATATTATGGGACTTAATGCAAAATAAATAAAATAATCGTGCAAATTTATAATTCGCGGTGCAAAACGACAGTATAAAGAGCAATTTATCTCAGTGTATACACACACGTGGTTTTCACCGCTTCAATAGCGTGCGCTCCTTTTACCGACTAAATGCGCCCGCTTCGATTGACTGCACCCCAGCACATTTTGACCCTTGCGATGCTCAGCCACTGTTTCAGTTTCATCATCCTTGACCGCACGCGCTGTTGCCAAACGTAACAAGCACGCCAATAAGTGAAATTCCTTTTCGGTGACCTAAGCTCGCCCTCGGCCGCGTCCTCTCAAACAAAAGGCTTCAAGGAAACGTTGGAATTGCTCACGTACCTTGAACGATCTCAAGAGCAGTTGCGAATATTCTACATCCGATATACGAGTGTAAAGGGGGAGATCCGTACTCCATTCGGTACGAAGTCAGTAGCTGGGAACAGGGTGTAAAACGACCTTAAAGGCAAAACATAAACGGCTGCCGGAAGGAGCGTAAAGCTTCGCCCGAGGCGGTGGCCGCCGCGGGGCAGTGAGCCGAGCTAATGGATGACTGCGCGGGCGCCGGCGCGGCAGAAAGTGTCGCTCAACGTCGCTAATTGGCGGCATTGTGCGCGCGCTGGAACGGCAACACGGCTGCGCATGAAACGCGACCCGCGACAGCGCCTGCCTGCCAACCTGAACGCCCGCTGCCCGCTCCAACCATCCCAGCCCACTGCCCAGCGGTGGCGATGCTGCCACTTCCACGACTGCACAACAGCCTTGACTGCCCTCGACCCTTAGGACATTACACTCTTGTGAAAGTATCAACATTAGATTCTTGTAAAAGTATAGACATTAGATTCCTGTAAAAATATCGATTCGAGAATCAAAGAGATGGAATAGATTCTAGAATCAGATCAAAAGAAAAGAATCGATTCCTCAAGGAATCTCTTCAAATGAGAACACAATTCAATGAAAGTATCCATGCCGGAATCGAGCATTTAGAAAAGATATACTGCTTGCATGATTTTTTTCTTTATACAACGGTAAGAATGATCAAAACCTGCGTGTTTGTATTTAAGTGATCTTGAAAAAATATTGTAAAATTTTTATGAAAAATTACCCTGCACTCCCAATAGCAAATGTAATTTGAACCAGGCAGTTTGATTTGATCGAAGAAAGAGGTGAAAACAATTTGGGAGGTTGAATTAAAACACAACGACTTTTTTAAAATGAATAAACATAATTATAATATTAATCAATGCAAACGACAAGAACTCTTGGCAAATACGTAAAAGCGTAGGAATATGCCTTTTTAAAATATTTTCTTAAAATCAAAGGTATTCATTTGATTCCATTCCGATGTTTTCGAAGTAAAGGTATCGAAAACCGATTCCTTTGGAGTCGAAAGAAAAGAATCGATTCCGCGATCGAATCGGTAGAATCTGAACGTCCCTGCCTGGACGTCGCCTCTCGCTCTCGCCCTCACCGTCGTCCAGGTCATCCTCCTCTTCGTTCTTGACATGCGCTTCGTTAGCACACCCTCGTCACCGCGTCTATTTGCACCCTATCGCCCTGTTGCTGCGGTGATACACATTTGTCGCGCAGCATCTGCGCGCTTTCTGCCACCCTCTGCCAGTCCCCAGGGGGAACACATCTTTGAGGTAGCTTTCCCCACGAGGCCCATAAGCGAGCGAGCGCGGCTCGCAAGCCTATCTCGCACCGATTGTAAATCTGACACCCTTGGTGGGGGATGAAGCAGGTAGCGGCAGCAACTCATTTATATAATGAGCAATACAAACCGTGCTTGAGAATTCATGGATCGCTTGTGGTAGCAACGGAAAACACCCCTTACAACCTGCCACCTGGGTCACCTTTGGAATTGAAACTGTAAATAGGTGGACTAGCCCGAGAAATGGTTAGTTCAGTTTCGCAACGTACATTTCAGACTATTAACAGTATGAGCATCAATGGGGACTATTTATTACAACTTAAATTTATTTTCGCGTACCAGTAAATAAAGCGCTTGTGATAATTATATACTCGTGTAATGCTACGTACTCTAATAAAAATACAAAATTGCCAGCTTCTTTGTAAATGCTTTCTTGTTCCAATGTAGTTAAGAAGCGGAAGCAAAATAAATGAAGACAAATATTGACGGAAAATTATTAAATATCTCTCAAGTGTGTATCTCTCAATGTTACATTGATTAATTGTCTAAGTATCATGCCACGAGTCATAAGATGGCAAAAGAAAAGTGACATAAAGTTATTGATAAATTTGCTTCTCACGTTTGTTACAGAGGTTGTAACGACTCAAAACATGAAGTAATCGTTGAGACTTAAAAGAAACGTGCTGGTAGGAATGCTACGCTTGTCATTGACTCCGCCCTCCCAGTCGTTTACTACGCTAGTACTCGGAGATCTTGTTACTACACTAGACGGTCACTTTCGTTGGGGTTCTCGTTCTTCCTGCCTTGTCCCTATTCACCTCGTATGTCTTCATCACACCTCAGCCACCAACGGTTGGCTTATTACATCAATTACTTTCCATGAGCGCGAGTTGAATGACCTTTTCACGTTAAACGCGTGCTGACAAGCACTTACCGTTGGGAGTCCACAGTCGTTATTTGACATTCTGCGAGTCTAGTGACGTCATTTTCGGTATCATGTTAGTGCTCTTCTCTCTTTTCGGATACATTTGAAAATTCACTCACCTGTCTAATATCTTCCACTAAATTTGTTATTTTTCATCTGTTACGATACCCATTTTCTTCGTGTCAAAAATGTTGTTGCCTGTCATCATTTGTAATTGATTGAGGTATTTTTTGCTCTCATTTGCATCATTAGTCTTGTCCATCTTCGTTTTCATCTTTCGTGGACTTAATCGCAGCTTTTTATATTTTCCAGTTTTCTCTCTCCATTTGTTATAAATGCATTATTATGCATTCAGCATATATACTACATATTTTTTGCGAGATGTTATGTTAGATATCCGTATCTACTTATTACATTCCTTTTCGAATATATAAATTTAAATTCTCTTCATAAATGTCTCTCTCTCGTCATTTTATTACAGATGCCTTATCCTCCCCCTTAATTTCATTCTACAATCCCGTACCCGATACGCCCTTCCCGTCACTGGGTTCTTTATGGCTCGCGTCCTCTTCTTCGCCCCCCACCTGTCCATTCCACCACGTGGGGTATGCCACCGCCCCTCCCTCCTCCTCTCTCCGCCCCCACGTCATCTCCGCCACCACGCCCACTTCCCGCGTCTGTCATCGCCACTCTCTGGGCCACCATTGCCGCATCCACCCCCTGAAATGTGACTATCACCTCCTCGACCATCTACCATTTCCGCATCCACCGCCGTTGTGACCGCCATCGCCATTGCACACCCCGTTCCCCCTGCCCCGCCCTTCCGACCGCACCTCCCGCGCCGCCGCCTCCGTAATGGGCCTCGGCCCATCACCCCGAGTTTAATACTAATTAAATTTCGGACTTAATTTCCGCCGAATTCCCGGAGCCCGGTCGTAAACGGCGCGCGGAGGGCCGGCGCGAAGCCCGGGGCGCGCGGCGCCGCCCGCCGATTGGCTGCCGCGGCCGGGGATAATTTTATGAACGCTCGGAACAGCACGGCCTCTGCCGTCGCCGCCGCTGCCGCCGCCCCGCGCCGCGCCAGAGAGCGCTCTCCGCCTGGGACGACGCGGCGCGGGGGCGGGGCGGGCGGCGGGGGCGGCAGGTGAGGCTCGGGTGCGCGCGAGCAGGATGAATTCGCAGATCAGACCGCTGCTTTCTTTTATAGTCCATCTCCGCGAGCACGCAGAGCTCGTAAGTGATCTTTTTTTTTATTTATATCTGTCTCGTGGTATTTTCGTACAACATTAGCGAGAGTGATTGGAGGCGATGACGTCTTGTCGCCATCTTTTTTTGTGAGACTTTATTGTAGGTTGTCCAAAATCTGTTGAGGCGTTTAATTGAAACTGTATGACGCAGAACGATTCATGCTGGCTCTGTTCTTGCAATAGAGAATGCTGGTAATGTTTTACTTCAGATTTCTCAGAGCTACTGTAGTTGTTATTAAGCAAATACTTACTTTACTGTTTGGCAATAAAATTTAATAAAATCTCCTTAACACTCACATCGACTTGTGGATGATAATCTTTATTGATATGCAGGCTTTCGACTTCTGAACATTCTTGATAAGCTTTGAGCAGTGGTCCAAGGATTCGCTCACTTCCTCGCGAAGAGAGCGTGCTTGTCTCCGTGACAATCCTGCAATTATTACTTGGAAACGCCCCCCGCCTTGCCAATTTTCCGTCTATATGTTCCCACCCCAACGCAATTCGAGCGGACTCTTAAAGATGATGGCCCACGCAATAAAGCCGGCGCGGCGCAGGGCGAGCACCGGCGAGCGAACGCGCCGGGGAAGAGGGCGTCGCCGGGGTGGCGGAGGCGGAGGCGCTGCGGGCGCCGCTTTGCTCTTGTTTCCGCCGGTTTATGGCCGCCGACGCCAATGTGTGTACAGTTTAATACGCGCGTCTTAATTTCAGATGTCGGAGCGTGATTACGGGGAATAAACCCCACTTTGTGCTTGGGCCCTCGACGGCAGCTGCAGCGCCGGGTTTCGAAGTCGGGCGGGTGGATAACATCGAGCGGAGCGGGTTTATAGCTTGCGGAGCTACGCAGCGCCGCGCCCCGCTCCGCGCCGGTGCCTACGCGCCGCCCGCGCCGCCCCTCGCGGCTGCCGGCCGCTGCCGCCGGGAACAGCACGCTCCTGGCGAACCAGCGATAAAGAACGTGAAATTGAGTGCCTTGCAATGGCCACTATCGTACGTTCGCGCATGATCTCGGGGGCACTTATAACTCTTCGGGTTATTATATATCCAAATGCTTCTAGCATTATTATTTAATATTACAATTATTCTTCTTCTTATAATATTTTGAACCTAAAACTTGAGATGGAAAATTGACGGATACTGAAGAATGCAGAACTATGATAAAAGCTTAAACGTTAATGAATCTTACGCTCCCAGAATAAAGTCCCTTAATTCTTTTCTGTCGAAACGTACATATTTGTACGAGTTATAGGAAAATGTACATTAAAAGTATGTTCAAGGATTACATCAGCATTTCAAGATTCATGTGATGTTAGAAACATCTAGATACCTTTTCTAGAGTGAAACGTTATCTGAAAAGAAATAATTTGAGAATTGTAGGGATACATTTTTCAGGGCATATAGACTTAAAGACTTCTAGGAATACAGTCACTCTAATTCATTGACATTTACGTATCTTACAATGTTACTTTAAAATTAACATTGACAGTCGCTGTTTTAAACTGAAAAAAAGTGAGAATAATAATCGACGAAATACAAAACATATGATCTCATTTAATTAAGTGATATTTAAGATGGTGACAGACGGAATTTTGCAAAGGGAAAACAGAAAAACGTGTAGAAATGACGGGGGGGAGAATAATACAGGAAGAGGAATCAAGATAATCTTCGCAAAGATATTACCGGACATGGAGAGCATAAAACCGGCAACAGCTTAAGGCAGCTCTCATACAAATATTACAATAACATTGATTACATCAGAAATGTTACATCACTTGATTTTGATAGATGGTCTCTTAATAGAACTATCATATAGAATGAATTATGCGTTATAAAGTCAATGTAATGTTATGATTGGTGATTAACACTATGCAGATTATATTAATTTCTAATAGTTACTCTTAAGATTTTGATTGGCCGATCTCGAATCTTTTCCACCTGGATAAAACCCCGTTCGAATTCACCTTTCGATTTGCTTTATATCAAGATTAGCTTTGCATCGTCCTGAAGAAAAAAATCATCCTTCGGCGAGTGCAGACAGGTTATCCCCTCGAGCGCGAGTGAGTGACGCAGGCGATAAAGAAGGCGAGGAGGCGCGCCGCCCCGTTCAATTCGCGGGAGGCTGCTAAGAAGATTCACAGTGCCGCGTCACTGTTCTGCGGTAGGCGATCGCGCTTCCGCCATCGCCCGGCCCGACTCTCCGTTCGCCCATCCTCGGAGGCCTGGCAATCGAACTAGGGTCGATTCCCGCCGGGAGGCCCCTTTGGGCAGCACGCGCCTCGAGGCTGCGCGAATTGATGCTGGGAATCTCGCCTGAATATCCCTCGGCCGTTTCCGCTGTACGTGGGCGATGAGGGAAGTCCGAATGACTACGCAGATTGACTTCGAGAAATAATGACGAATTGTTTGTTTGGTTTGTTTAGTGACGCAGCGGTTTCTTTTTGCAGAAGAATTTGAGGATGTTCGATGTTTCAATGTTTGTAGAAAACGACCTGGATATAATGTAAACTGCTAATTTTTCTTTCCGACTTTTTGAAAGATGCGTTTCGTAGATGTATGGAAGCAAGTATTTACGTTATGCTCGCATTTAATAGGTTTTCTACGATGTAATTTGCCGTACATTTATTTTCTCGGAAAAGCAGAATCATGAAAATGTTTTATCAAGAAAAAGTTAACACTTAAAAACATAAAATTAAATTTGTTTAGTGTCTTGACTTAACTAATAATATATTTTTCTCTGAACTTACAAGATTTCGAAAGTCAATATTGAAAATCGACAATATTTTGAAATTGAAAACTGCATGTTATTGTTTTGTTTCGGTATCCTACAAGGAAGAGTCATCTGTGAAAAATGCATGTAAACATCTAATAGCTCTCTAAGTAATATTTCAAAATTCAGTAGTCTTTATACCGATCAGGTAATTTAAGAAAATTATTTCGAAACAAATGTATTAATTTACGTTTGAAAAAAAATTATAAGATATGTGAGGTGACGATAAATAATTCACATTTTCTTCTGTTTGACGTAACAATGATTCTAATTAGTGTCAATCGAGCATGATATGTCATAAGAACGAAACGAGACTCGCAAATGGAAGATAAATATCCGCCTTATTTTGTTACCAGGTGAAGGTGTGGCGCGATTCGGGCTGGCCAAACCCTAACAAGGTAGGAACACAGTTACTCGATAAATAGGAAGCACCAGGCTCCCGTGCTGCGAAAGGCGCCTTATTTTCTTTCTCTTCTGAATACTCCGTTAATATTTTTGTTCGAAGCCGCGTATTTGCGCGAGTGCTTGCTCAGCGACTGCCGTATTCGCATTAGCACGTAGCGTGTCAATATTCCCAATCGGGGAGCGAAGGCGAATAACAGGGAGAAACCTGGGTGCGGTGTCCGGGTAGAAAGGCCGCATATCTCCTCGCATTCTTGGAATACGTAAATAGGGTGGCGTAAATGGTCGATGGCGAAACGGAAACTTTCGATAGAAATCATATCGACACTCAGGCGCTGTATATACCCGTCTGGGAAAAACTGCGGCTCGTTTCGTTGTCGTTTCGATCGATTATGTAAGGACTTTTATTATAAAGTGGGGTTATACAAGGTTCTTAAGTTAGTGGTGACGTTTGTGGTGTTCTTTCCCATTCTAATTGCTCTACAGTGTTTATAAGATGAAAATTAGTCTGATTAATACCTCATTTTCCGTCATTTTCTCTGCAGAGTCCTCCCGACTCTTTGATGTAAAAGTCGTTGCATCCGAGTGACATTGCACATAGAGAATGAATTTTGTTTAAATGGAGGATAATTGTTTAAATAATTAGCAAAATACCGTGCAACATTTACATTGGAATTCAAGAAAGAAAAACTGTTCTTCGTAACGAGTTTAGACTGTCTCATCTTCATCTTCACCTTCAGAATCATTCTTTTTGTATATACGTATGTTGCTTCGTATGGAAGTCATTTATTTATTAAATTTTGAACGCCTGATTTTCATATGGCATGCCACTGTCCTCATTTTACGAAGCAAGATCACCACGATTCAGAAATAATCCAATCCCTGTTTGGAATTCCCAACCGAAATAAAATTTCCTAATTATCTTAAGATATTAAAAAAAAACTAAATTAGAGGCCTGAATATGCTACACATGGGCGATAGTTAAAGAGTCAACTTTAAAACGTTCAAGTTTTCCACTTAATATTCACGATTTTTTTGAGGATAGTGTCAAATACTATTTTTTTTATCCAGACGCATTGATTTTCTGAAGAAATACGAGTACACATCCATCATTCCGCCTGCAGTTTTTTGCTGATCTCGCAAAGTCCGTGAAAAGAAAAAGAAACCGCGCGCGTTAGTATCGCGTGCGGGAGCTTGAGCGACGAGAGCGGCGGTGGGTGCAGGCGGGGGCGTGTGTGCACAGCGTAGGTTACCCGCGCAAACACGCGTTGAACGCGAGTAACGGATCCCCGCGCGCGGGATTAAGAGCGACGGACGCTCTGCGCTCGGCGCCCTCCACGAATTAACGTAATGCGCTTCACAAACAGACGCCTGCACCGCGAGGGTGCTCCACGCTGCAGGGTGATAATAGTGCTCGTCACGACACATGATGAAGGCAGCGGTGGTCGCCGCTGCCACTGCGAATGCTGTCGTCAGCGTCGTCAGCGTCGTCACCGCCGTCACCACCGTCATCACCGTCACCGTCGTCGCTTTATCGCAGCCGTTCTGTTATCTCGTCGTCACCATCGTCACCATGGTCACCATCGTCACCATGGTCACCATCGTCACCGTCGTCACCGTCGTCACCGTCGTCACCGCCGTCACCGCCGTCACCGCCGTCACCGCCGTCTCTTTATCGCCGCCGTTCTGTTATCGCCATGACCGTCACGCGCCAATAAGCGGTTGAACGCCGGACAAACTCTTGAATGTTAAAATATCACGTTCGAATACATTTGCCGTTACATGAGGTAGTGCAATGGCACGCTTGCATACATAAGAAGTAGGGTGCTCCGCAATTGACATTAAATTGAAGATAATCCATTGCCAAGACATTGAAACGTACAGAATAACATCCAAAAAACAGATTTCATTAAAATTTCAACATTTATTTAATTTTGGCGTAAAGAATGTAATCCTTCTCGAACAATCTCAGTATATCTACTATAAAAGTATGCCGAATTGAACTCTTCTGTATGTGGTAACTCAATGAAGAATACTTCATTAGTAAGATAGAGCATATTAATTGATTCAAATGAAATGAATCAGTTGGATATTACAGATAAAATATCATTTTTTCCAAGTACAAATGAGTAAAGGTAAACTTACATTCTACCAATATCTATTTTGGACGTTTTGAGTATCTTACAGTAGAAACGAAGGCTGTTGTTCAAGTTTTGTTTTTGAGTGAAATATTTTACTCGTTGAAGTGGCTTCGCGATAACGTGGGTCGATTCCCCACCACTAGTTTGGAATGTCCATTCAGATCTCTGACAAGATTTCTGAAGATGTGCCATCGAGACTTCAGAACATGTAATGGCAAAACATTTACTCAATGTTTATGAAGTTTGTCGACTGCGTGAAACCCAGAGATATACACTTGCTCACGGATAGCAGATTGTTGTCACGCAAAACAAAAGCTGCAACTGTGATGGCAGACGAATCACCCGCGTAAGAAAAGCTGTGAGGGCGGTTGAGAGGGATAAGGTAGAAGCTCATGTTTGCAGAGAGTTATGCGAGTGGCAATTTTAGTTGTTGAAAGCTCCGTGGTACACAATAGAATCGATTATGAAAAACGAATAAAAATTGACATCTGTACTTATGTAGCCTGCTTATTTCTAAGATACAGAATTTGCATATTCATCGCTCATCCTCAGAGGAATACAATGGGATGCAGCAGGATGCAAAGGGAAGGTAAATGTAAAGAAATGGGACAGCGTTGGCAAGCGCATGGTAGAATAATACCGTCGCGGGAGGTAGTAATAAAAGTGGAGATGGCAAGGATGATGGCACATTCACCTGTTCGCGCTTATAGTACCGATGCGGCTATATAAATTACTGAGTTTTGATGACAGACTTGTTTAGTTATCTTAAATTGATTCACATCAAGGAAGTAACAAAGGAACTGGTCATTCATATCTTTCCACTACTCATAATTAGGAAAGAGGAACTTATGAAGGAAACTAAAAATTGAATTTATGAATAATTTTAAGAGACATTTTCTTTTTACTTAAACATATATTCTAACGTGTGGTGAATATGTGATTATTGTTTCCACGTGTTTCATTTGGGTCACCAAAATATATATAATTTCAAGGCTTAAAATTAATTAATATCTCATTGGTAAGAGAAGGTTTCTGCTAAGACTAATGCCTCTTTACTCTTCAAATACATTCGTTCTTGATATTTTGAATTAAATGTTGGGCCTAAACTGAACTGTTAAAGTAAGAAATAATATTATTAAAAAAGCGTGTATTTATCTCATTTGCACATAGGCATACGGAGCGCTTTTATCGTTCAAAAATAGTCGCGTAATAATGGCCGTTCGACAGAAAGTTGCAATTGTGTAATATTCCGCCAGTGCATTTCCGTGCGAACCAAGGAAGGCCCTGGTTCGTCCCACGCGATTCCCCTGGGCGGCGTCAGTGACTGATCAGCCGACACGCGCGGTGCGCGACTTTAGCAGCGCAGCCAACGGCCCCGCGGCGCGGCGACCCTACGCGACGGGCGCTGGGAGCTGGCGTGCGGTTGACCCCGGGCGGGGGCGAGGACACGTGTTCTTCCGCCCCGCCCTCCCCGCTCGTCACCCCCTCCCCTCATGCACTGCCGCGCCGCGCCGCGCCGCCTCGGGCGGGCTTCATTGACTTAACGGGGCGCTCGCGGTGGCGGCGGCGGCGGTGGCGGCGGCGGCGGCGGCGGCGGCGGCGGCAACGCGCAGTTTCGCGGAATAGAGACAGGCGCCCGCCCGCGTGGAGAGGCGGCGGTGGCGGCGGCAGCTCCTAATATGGCGGTCGCGGGGTGCGCCCCCTCCGCGCTCCGCCCCATTCGGCGCTGCCTACGCCCCCGCTTCCCGCCTTTTTTCTTTAATCCCTTCCAGAATACAACTATAGAACCGGGAGCTGTAGCTCAGTGCATCAACTGATGTCACTGCAGCGCCTCTGACCGGGAGGTCCGAGGTTCGAGTCCTGACGGCGGCAATATTTTCGACACTAGCTTTTCAGCTAGTCAGCTAGCTTTTCACTTCGAAACTAGCTTTTGAGCTAGCTTTCAGCAGTCGAATGTCGTCGCTATCTGGAGGAAAATTCTAGCGGCCGACTGCTCTGATCGGTAGTTTTCCGTAGTTTCTCCGATCAACACCAGGCGAATGCCGGAGCAGTACCCTAGCAAACGGGCGACGGATCGCGCGCGATCTTTCCTTCCTCTTCCTTGTCCTATCCTCTCCCTTTACACACACACTTACACTAACATGCACTACACCACCACATATTTCGGGAGACCGGTCGGGAGATTAGAGCTTGTCTCGGCTCGGGCGGTGCCCCGTTGGTGGGAGAGTCCTGGTTAGGGGGAAACCCCACTAGCCGACGGTAGGTCGGCGCCGGATCTCACCATCCAGCGAGGGAAGATCACCGCCATCTTCCGAGAGAAAAACATGCACTACACTAACGGGACTAATGACCAAAGCAGTAGACGTGCCCGGAAACACGAAAAAATCAATCAATCAATCAATCAACGACTATAGAGGCGGGAATTGACTTGTTACTTTGGGAGTACAGTTGAGTATCTGCCTTTCGGCTTGTAGTTAGAGAGGGGAGGCTTAATAACTAGCTAACATTTTAATAGTTAGCTTAATCTAATTGTACAAATTAAAAAAATTGTGCTCTTTAGCAAAATTAATTGGAATTTTTAAACAAATTCTTACTGTGTTGATAATATTCTGTTTATTGTGTACCAACATTATAATCGACCTTTTCTGTTGGAAGAAATCGTTCATGGAATAGCATTTTACGGCACGAATGATTGCGTTATCACGCCTTCAGCCAATCGCAGCGAGAGAAGCGCGGGTTTGCAGGGGTAAACGGAAAAGCCGACCACCGTTTTCTCGCACAGATGTCAAATACCCGAGACGTCATAAGAAAGTAGTTTCGCAAAATTAAGTTTGATTCTGTTATACATTTATAATGCTCTTATACAAAAAATAGCGTATGCTACTCGTTTACAACGTTGCTTTATTGCATTCGTACAAATTTTGAAACTCGCTCCTAACGTCGCTGGTTTTCAAAACATGTATTCATGCCATAAAACATAACATTATAAACTAACTGCATAAACTACTATTTCGGGTTAGAAGTGCTAATTTTCTTTTTCTTATTGGCACAACATTCGTATTTTATTTACTTTATATTCATAACAGTTCATTACACCCATTCGCACCAACCCGAAGTACAGTTTGCCTATGCCTTTCGGTACGGCGTCACGTGTGCCAGGCGTGACAAACTGCAAACGAGGAGATGGGGTTAATTTAAGAGGAATTTGCTACATTGTCCCTCAGTGATTCAAATTGCGTGATTAAACTCGATGGTTTTTATTTTAAAATCATTTATTGTGTTGTAAAATGTTGATCATGTCAAAGTATTCTTTTGTTTTACAAATTTTCTATTATTCTTCACCAACCCACATTAACAGATAGTTTTGGCCATGTGTGATTAGAGACTGAATATTTGAATGAAGTTCTGAATTAATCAATATTTTTTCTTTGGTTCATTACTAGAAAGAACTATTCAATTTTCGTCGTGGCTTTCATGGTCTGTATCTCAACCCTCCGATTTCCTAACACGAAAATGGAGTTAATCTTCCAGATTATGAATATTGGAGTACTAATATCGGATGGCGGTTGGTCTTGGAGAAACATCATGTTCATAACTGTTCTGCTAAACGCCAGAAATCTAGTGGAAATTTTCGGAAAAGTTCTGAAACTCCAAGAAGTATTATTTTAAATCCTAGTTCATTTGTGTATAATCACCAATCATGAATTTCCATCTTGCCATGTATCAATTTTCTATCAAAAGAACTGGAACTGAATCTTCAATAACATCGAGAAAATAGGTAGTGATATATAGAAAGAGTACGTGTATTAAAGCAAAGAAATATTTTATGACTTTTACGGATAGATCTTGTAAATGTGCGATTTAATTACTTAATTTTCTCATTTGATTTAGAGTTTGTATATCGAAAATGTAAATGATTCATTCGATTACATTTTTTATTGGTTCCTGAGGAGTAAAATGTCAAATTTGATCCATAAATATTTTTGACTTCATGATTCTTCTCGTTAATGTGAAGATAATAGAAACCATAATTACCTGCTCAATTTCTTCCTATTTGGTTATGTTTTGAAAATTTTCCTGTACATCGTATCAACATTCAATATTGAATTGCGTCTCCAATTGCCTGAGGAAAGGACTCAAACCTGGCTTAACTAATCAGACCCATAGAGCTTGGCCTCGGTTTTGCAAACTAGAAGCAGCCTCTATTTTTTCGAAGAATAAACTTGCCAAATTTAACATAAAAATTATATTATACAGTAAACCCTCATTAACGAAAATTCCAAGGGATCGAAATTATCGGAGTTCGTGTTTTAAAAATTCCAGTCGTCCGAGTATTATAAATGTCCGTATTAGCGTAATTCCTTGCCGGGATCAAAGTTTTGTTCGTGTTACAGTGAAATTCGTATTAAAAGAGTTCGCGCTGACGAGGGTTTACAGTAACAATATTTTGTAAAGCTGTTTCCGAAGAGGCTTCGTTATCGTTTATTCATAGAATATATTTCTTCGTTAATTCCATAGCATTGATACGTCCCTCAAATATTTATAACTAGTATTTAATTAATGTACATACAATAAAACACTTGTGCCGAAGTGATATGAATTATAAATGAACAATTATCAAAGCGCTAGGCGTCTTCGAGCCTAGAGGCCGCGCTATCCTTAAGGCGACTCATCCACCGTCTCTGGGCGCTTGCCGCCTAGGCCTTTGTCTCTGTGTTTGCCGCCTACACTCGTGGCTGTGCCCGTCGTTTTCGTGTGCGCCTCCACCCAGTCCCCTCCCCTCCCCCCCTTCCCCTCGCCGTCTCATCCCGCTGTGTCGAGATGTCTCCGTCGTGAGAACGCACCGGCCCACCGGAAACAGACGACGACTCGGCTGTTCCGCGAACTCTGGGACGTTCGACCGCCTCTCAGGTGCGACGCGACTGTTCCTTTCTCGAAGCACGATTCGGAGAAACGTTTAAGTAAGATGGATATGTTTCATGTGTTTGGAGATACTGGAGATCGTTAACGAACTTGATGAGCTCGGCCGAATACGTCATGGGAACGTTTCAGATACGAGTGTGTTGACGAGAGGTAGCAACTTCCGAGCACAATTCAAGACATTGATTTTATTTAGCTGGATTACTTCCAATGATCATGTAATAACTAAATAATTCAATTATAAAAAAACGTAGTGGTAGATAACATACGAACAATTAATGTAATATATCTCTTCTTGTATAGCTACACTGGATTTTCTATCCCTATCTTCGAAGTTACGCGGCATATACGTATTAAGACAATATCAGACATTACTAAATTTTCGTGAAGGAATGAATTTGATTTAAACAAGAATAGAAATTATGTTGCATTTGCCCAGATTTGAATATTAAAAAATCGTGAAAAGTAGATTAAAATGGACATTTATTTAATCTATGATATTCAGACATTTGTACTCCAAAACTTATAAGCAAATTTTTCGATGAACAACGTACCCTGTATTCACACATTTCATGCTTACGACCGTTTCTTTCTCCTGGCTAGTCTCCTTGCAGTGTACCAGAGTTAATTAAGAATCAACGACGGGTTTGTTAGGCATTTGAGTCACTCCTATTCTAAGGGGGCTGTGGGAAAAATTGTGGAGAGCAAGGAAGCTGTCGAAATGGCAAGCACGACGGCTATGCGAAGTGCGAACAGGGTCTAATCAGCGGTGAGGTCGCGGTTCGTCGCTGATCGGACACTCACCGTTCCGGTCGCTCCCACCGCCTCCAACCCGCAGATGCAAGGGTCGGCCCCTCCGACCCATTGCTCCCACCGCCCCCGCCCCCACCCCCACTCCCACCCCCGCCCTCGCCCACTCCCCGCCCCCCTCCCCGCCCTCGCCCCCTCCCCGCCCCCGCCCCCGCCCCGCCCCCGTCACCGCCTCGCTACCGCCGCTGCCACTTGCGCCCCGTCCTCCGTTCCCGTCCCCGCCCCTGCCGCTTCCACCTTCCTCCTGCCTCCGTCCCCGCCCCGCCCCGTCCCGCCTCGCCCCGCTCCGGCCCAACTTCGCGTGGGAGAGCGCCCCCGCGTTAGCACGTAGGAGCGTCGACTATGAGGCGCCCCTTGTTCTGCGCGTGTGAACGCGGCCGGCGCCGCCAGAGGCCTCAGCGCAGCGCCACCGGCGGCTGGTCACTTAGCGCCGACGCCCCTGCTCCCCGCGGCGGAAGAGGATGCGTCCGGGCGCTCCAGAGGTCGCCCCCGCAGTCCACAGCGCGCAGCGAACGATGAGGCATCAAATTTCTTAGACTCTAATGGCTCGGAACGGCTCCATCACCATGTTGTTTGGCCAATGAGTGAGTGAACATCCCCTGGAAATCGCTTTAGCCGAATAGTGAATATAAACAATTTTTGTCTTAGAAGTGCAAAATACGAGTGGGATCGAATCCTACATGACCCCGAAACAGATTCCAGGTCCTGCGAAGAGTTTCAATCCCAAATTTATCAAAATTTAGCCTATTTGAATTATTATTTGGACAAAGAAGCTGAAATACCTCGCGCTGCTCTTCTGTTTATAACAAACATATATTAGACTTCATAGGAATTAATAATTCACGGCGTCCCCCTTTCACGGTGTCCCCCATAGTGTAAAATTTAAGAATTTTTACTTAGGTTGGTTAGCCTCTTGGCTCCGGCCGCCACTCCCCATGCCCTTTTCCCATAGTGCCCGGTTTTATCAAGCCATGAAGTTAATTGGAACTAGAAAAATAAAAAAAAAACTTGCTTCAAAAATCAAAATGCTTTAAATAAGAGCAAAACTACTATTTCAAGTCGGTTTTTTAATTGAAAACTCGCGCTTACAAATGAAAATACGGTTGCCGCAACACGATGCAAAACCTGTAAAAAGTAGACTAGCAGTTGCTATGACCCATGAAGCACTGGCTCTATTTACGATTCTTGACATTTTGGAAAATAACAATTCCTCGATAAACTCTATAGAATATAGCATGTTCTACATGAAAACCTGAAATAAACGTTTCAAACAGTAGTAAACATCGCATAAAAATGCTATCGAGAATTCTCATGTTTTTAGTGGGTATTTGAACGGTCGTGAATGGGAACGTTGTTTGATAATTTGTGGATTAATAATCCTGTTACAGCCGCCCTGAGGTTGCTAAGGCTGAAAGGTGAAAGGTCGTAGCTCCCTCGGCTCGAAGGGTCGCGGGTTCGTACCCGCCTGCGACATAGAGGTTTATATGTGTGTGGTGTCGCTCAGTTCCCTTACAGTTAAAACAATCAGTGGTTGCGACATGACCAAGATATTAAAAAGCGACCTTTAAAAAATCCTATTAGACCAGTTTTTTTGCTATAAAAGTGTCAGACACTCGTCTTCAAATCACGATTGACCCGGAACGAGTTTTGGGTCGTGTACATAAGTAGCAGTTTTCATATAAAGCTGTTTATGGAAATTGCATGTAGTTGTCAACATATTTAGAAAACAGATATTGTAATTATCCCAATTTCATACTTGTGCGAGTGTCAAAACTCGAAGTAAAAGAATACCCGAGAGATAAGAGGAATAATTGACATTTCATATTTTCATGAGTTAATATTTTTCAATGAGAAAAGCGGGTTGACATACACACAATGAAGGATAATGCAACAGAAATTATTTTGCCCTTCATGTTTCTCGGAGCATTTTCTGAAAATGCTCTAGCAAGGCTTAAGGAGAGCTCTATAAACAACAGTTTCATCATTCTTAACCTATTTCCAAACCTTGCTCATTGGAGACGCCCGTAGCCCGTAGCAATGTCCGCATGCATGTCCTAAAAGGTGGATGCCGAGATAGCGTGAATATGTGAGACAAAAGGTGTCGTCGAGGCAGATGTTGACACGTGGCGGCAACACTTTGTAGCGCAGGCAACAACAGCGCGAGGTGTTCAGTGGAGAGGCGGAAACTTTGATGTCGCCGACGGCGCCTTACAACAAGTGTCTGGCGCCGGCGTCTGCCTGAACGGCGGTAGCGCGGGCGGGGCCGCCGGCCATGTTGGTGATTGCAGCGTCGGAGTCTGAGGTTTCGAAGCGAGGCGCCAGGTGGCGGCGCGACGCCGGGCGACATCTCGCGCGCTTTCTATCGCATTCCGCGAGGCGCCGGCGCCGCCGGTCCCGTTTAGCGCCGGCGCCTCTCTCGATTCCCCGCGCCGCGAGTCACGTAGCGCCGCGTCGCGCCGCGCCGCGCCGGCGATTGAGCACGTTTCCTCAGGAATATTCCGCTGCGCTCAAGCCCAATCGCTGGGTGTATAAATGGAATTACTGTTTGTGAGGGAAATCGTGTTATATATGAAGTTGTAAAGGGATATTGTATTGTTTCGCTGGTGAGTCATTATTGGGATTGTATAAATAACGTAACTTTTAGTTTTCCTTTGATTCTTTCAACGATAGGTTATTAGTTATCGCTTGCGTGGTAGGAAAATTGGAGTAAACGAATATAATCTAATTGCATCGTGCTGCTGTTTTTGCTGGCATATTGAAATTTTAAGATAATAAACTACTCATATTAGGAGAATAGTTCACTGTCAATGGCAAATGGAAGTAATTTTTTAATAAATCATAAATAAGTTTTGTAAAAATAAATTAAAAATTAAATATTTTATTTAATAAATGATAGTTCAAAATAATATTGATGAAATTAATGAAATGGCAATCTGATATGAAAATAATGGAAACTAGCTTCCGTTTTTCTTTATTTTAATCATTTTTAATTTCCCGAAACATGTTGAAATGAAAACTGTGGAAATCTCGTACTAATCACGTACCAAATAATATACCGGAATACATATTGGAATGAACAGTTTCCATAAATCATAAAGAGGACATTTATTTCGATCTCTTTCTGGGCACCCGAGTATCGTGTGCACGCTGTCGAACGCAGAACAAATCCTGGTGGAGCCACAGACCACGTGCGGCGCGTCGTAAGTCACCCCTTCGTGTTCACTACCCGCCGGCCCCGTCCGGGAAGCTCTCCGTCCCACCGCACCCCACCCCTCCCCATCCGCCGCCGTCGCGTCGTCGCGCCGTCGGACAATGCCAACCCCGAGCGGGCGCGGCGCTGGCACCGTTAGTTTTACCTGGCTGCAGCGCGGGGGCGGAGGGGAGGGAGGATGGGCACCTGTCGCGCGGCCGCCGGCGAGAGCGATACGGTCGGACCGGCGCGCGATCGGTGGCCATCCGAGCGGCCGGCCGGACGGCGCGGAGGACTGCCCTTCTCCGATGGGGGGCGGGGGCGGGGGCAGGTAGCGCGAGCCGTCGCCGGACACAATGCGCGGCGCTGCCACCCCCGGCGCCGGGTGTATTTATAGAATAATATCTTCGCCGCGGGCGGGCCGGTCAGGGGTGGCCAACGCCGACGATGAGGGAGACGTGAATCCACTCCGCAGTCCTGGAACCTCCGACTTCCTGCTGAATCTCCCAGTCTTTTCACATTCTCGGTCACAAAAAAGCATTATAGAAGAGTGCACGTGCGTCACCATGACTTTTACGATTATAATTATTCTACAGTTTGTGGGATATGGATCACGGGATCGGTCAATTAATGAAACACATTAGTTTGCCAACGTTTCGGAATATGTATACCTTCCTCAGGGCTTACTAATACACAAACTGGTCACATTTCATGTTGGCCTCATGCTTGACCAGTTTGAGTATTAGTAAGTCCTGAGGAAGGAATTACATACTCCGAAACGTTGGCAAACTAATGTGTTTCATTAATTGACCGATCCCGTCCATATCCCACAACTTATTAACGGTCGTGAATTCTACAATGGTTTCTACAATTTGCTTTTAAATTCATACCGTAGGTACTATCAGCAACAACATAGTATGCTTATTTTTCAGTGCAGTTTAATTAAAATGAATTAGATTTCATATTTTTCGGTATATACAAGAATCTACAAATGTGTGCATTATATGTGAAGTAACATTTCTTTGTCTATTCTTAAAACAATGTAAATAATTTTGTAACATCATCGGTCCCTCTTTCTTAAGTTCACCGTCTCTAAAATTCTTTAGCATTTCCTACCTTCAAAATGTATTTTCTTATTTTTCATTTAATGTTTCACTTTTCCAAAAATATTCCTTCTCTAAATTCAGTGTAATTTTCTCTATAGGCTTCTCTCCGTTTTCAAGTAGTCGCTGGAGGCACCCTTTCGATAGCATTTTATCGCTGCTCGTTCCCTCATCTTCCTCGCATTTCCATTCTCCTGCTACCTCGCTCGGTTTTCTCCTCGGGCACTCCCCTGGCCGTAGCCGCTTCTATAGTATTCACCTCGGCCGCCCGGCGTGCCTGCCGCGAGGCCGGTCGGCCGGCCGGCCATCCGTCGCGTGATTTGTGGGCGCGCGCTCGCACAATAGAAGGGGACAGCTGTCAATCGCGGCGGCCGGTTTATGGCGCTGGCGCGGGGGGGGGCGGCGACGCTCCTTGCCTCTCCCTCGTAAAGCGAGCGCGCGCCCCTGCGGCCGCGCTTGGGTCGACGCTCACCACGGCCTTTCCGAGCTGTAGATGTGTTGCTATCGACATTATCAAGTTCATCTTTTCAGAGTATTTGTCTTTTGCCGAAAGCAGCGAGACTGACGATGACGGCAAAGCCGTCGAAAGCCGGTTATCTTAATAAAGCTAATATGTTGACGAAGATGACCTCTTTTATTTCTTCTCATAAAAACGTCAACACCACCACATCAAAATTCCCACAATTATCAAGTTCATCGTTCGAGATCCTTGAGGCACCGTGGCCACGGACGTCCATATGCGTACAACCCCTCTTTTGTACTTCCTCTCCGTCGCCTTCGCTCTCCGTCCCAGCCGCCATCACCGTCGCCCTGCCCGATCGCGCGCGGCGGCTGAGGAGGCTGATTTCAATACGAAAGCGGCGCGCGTGTCGGTACGCGGCCGGCGCGCGGCGCTGCAGGCGGCCCCGTTCGCCGCCCCGCGCCGCTCATCACAATATCAATGCGGTGTTTGCCGCACCCCGACGCGCGGCGCGTGCTAGCCCGGGGCCGCTCAGGCCGACGTCGTTGCCACCGCCGCCGCCGAAGCGGGACCGCTGCCTCCGCCTCCGCCGCCACCACCGTCTCCGCCGCCGCCGCCGCGACGAAGCCCGCCCACCAAATGTGTGTCGCACTCCGCGGGGCGTTTTTGCTTCCCCGCCCTCCCGCTGTCTCTCACCCCTCGGTTCACCTGCCCCTCCCCGTCTCTCGTCGCGCCCGTCCACCGTCGCCGCCCCGTTTTACGACGCGTAGTGGATTACTCGACTCGGCGGGTATAATTACCCGTAAGTGCTCCCGATTCGGCTGTAAAAGCGACGGGTTTTTGTGGAATGTATGTTAAGTAGGGGCAGTGATAATGATCTGTCGTCTGGGTTTACGAGCCGGGTGCGAAACCGCGGCCGGCCGATATCGTAAAGCGAGTTGATGCCCGCGGGCGGTGCGCGCGGCCGTGGGAAGGCTGCGTGTCCGGGCGGCGGAGGCGCCGGCGGTCGCTCGCCCGCCCGCCCCATGTCCGTTTGGCCGGCCCCGCTGCCGCGCCGCGCCGCGCCGCGCCGCGCCGCCAAGGCGGAAGAGGCGCCCCGCGCCGGCGTCTTCTCGGTTCGCCGTTTCTCTCCTAATGGAACTTGTAAAACACGACATTCGGGAGGGGAAATTTGGGTTCTTTTTCTGGAGTGATCGAGTGTTTGACGAAGAGTGGAATTGAAGGAATTCTGAGAACGTTACAGCCGTTTGGTCGATCATTTTATTAATCACAATTTAGGAGATACTGAACCCGCTTTACAATTTTTTACTCTACAAAATGGCGAATGTTTCTGAATTTGTTTTTTATCGATGTTTGAGATTTGGAAAGAATATTTGAACTCTCAGCTTCAGTAATGAGGAAAAACTTCAAAGAAAGTACTAAATAAATCTTGCGAATCTCTTGCAATTTTTCTGGTATCGTCAGAAATGAAGAGCTTGATTTTCCGTTACCGAGAAATAACAAGTAATTTTAGTCAAACTTATCACTGCGATGTTTGAATTGCGAGAAATCAAATATTTATCACTTTCTTTGTAATGTGCTTTACTTCTTATGCAGGAGGGTTTCTGCGGAAAGGCTACTATGTGAGATTGCGACTATGAGAGAGATATCGTAATAAAT
This sequence comes from Teleogryllus occipitalis, assembly GCA_011170035.1. Classification (NCBI taxonomy): domain Eukaryota; kingdom Metazoa; phylum Arthropoda; class Insecta; order Orthoptera; family Gryllidae; genus Teleogryllus; species Teleogryllus occipitalis. The sequence goes on from BLKR01000409.1 coordinate 445,902, forward strand.
CTGCTTTCGAGCGCCGTCTTCCCGGTGGCTGGCTGACGCGGGGCTCGGGACGCGCGTGGGCGGCGCCGGCGCGGATCCCGCGCGTGGGAAGGCGGCGGCGACGGGCGGGCGGGCGGGCGGGCGGCCGATGCGCCGAGTTTGATTTGGGCGGGCGCGGCGGGGCTCAACGCGGTGCGGCGCGGCGCGAGCAAACACGCTGCGGCCTCTCTCACCGGTTGCTGTAGAAATAACACAGAAATTAGAGGCACGGCGGTGTTCAATAGGAAGAGAAGGGTTACCTGGCGACAGGGTTGGCCAAAAGCGGGCGCGGGCGCGTTCGCTTTGCTTTGCTCTCCTCCCCCGCCTTCCGCCGCCCCGCCCCGCCCCCGCCGCTGCGTCCCTTGCGGCGCCGTCCGAGCGTGGACGGTGAGGCTCCGTTTGTCTTGACGTGGGGCTCGCTCGCAAGAAGAGCTGCTCTGGACGCCAGCGAAACAATAAAAATACTGTCTTTTGTGAGAAAGGTTCCGTATTGTAGCATGAAGAGGACTGCGCTTGCGAGCGCACGAGTTTAGTCATAGCGAGAAACGTCTTGTGCACAGATTCGCCTGGGCGGAAGTTAGACTACCGTATTCCGTTATTTTCACAGTATACAGTTTGCTTCTATTGACACTAACGGAGTGGGTAGACTTTATGGGGTATTATCTGTGAGAACACGTATTAATACAATTGTGTATACTTCTGTAATAAATTGACAAAATGTCGAGTTGTATTAGTCTCTCCTCATGAAAACTTTATTGTCATTACAAACTACTCTTTCTTCAATACAAAAATTGTTAATATTTTACGATCATTGTTCCGAATCATTCACGTGTTATGTAAAAAGTCATGTTTTGTGTTGAATATGTGTTAAACAGAAATTAACATAAAAAAGGGGTTTGGGATTATGAATATTCGACGCGGGTGTGAGATTAAAATATTTTTGTAATTATGTTTAAGGTTTTATATTTTTATAAGGATGAGGTTTTCGCCTACCACTATATGAAAATTAGGTTATATTTGTATGCAAAAAAGTTATGTTTTAATTACATTGCAGTTATACTACTTAGTATTTAACGAAAATAGTGTTTCTAGTATACTTCAATTGTAATATACCGATTTGGGCTCCTTTTTAAACTTGCAAATCATTGCTGTTCGTCTTTTCGTTGTTTCACTCATTTATTCATAGAACGTGAACCTCGCATTCATACCAAACGACGTGACTGAAGACCCACGTAAGCGGACAAATTTGGCACCAGTATACAAATGAAGCTAATTATCTGCTTGTGTCGCTTCTTTGAAAGTTCGTCGTGTAACCGAGCGTTGAAGTCTCCGGTGGTGCGCGGCTCCAGTTGGCCGCAGCGTGAGGCCGTCGGCCCGCACGCACGTCGGGTGCATCTCGCGGCAGGCCCAAGCCTTTAATGACAATTTCCACGGATATAAAAGAGTCCTCGAAGTTGGTGTAAGCAGCAGAAATGATGGCACATTTATGATCTTTTTATGGTCTTATGGCACGTTAATGCTACTCCTAATATAGCAATAATTAGGCCATAATATGCGTTTTGCCGGAATTCGAGGTAGAGACCGACGTATTAGGTAGTGTTGGACATGTCCTCCCTGCAGACGATCCTCGCCGCGTCGAATTGGCGACGTGCTACTAACTACCTGTGTTGGGCAGCTAGGGCGTGGACTTCCAGGAAGGGCGCGCTCAGATTCGGGGGATAACGGCGCCCTTCACTGCGGACTCGTCAGGTAGCAAGGGCGGAGACATCTGGAGACAGTTCACTGCTTGGGACTACTACTGCTCCTTGGAACACACCGTTCACGGGTTATGCACGTTATAGACCAATGCAGGGGTCTTTTGTATTTCCCAATGTTCTCTCTCAGAGTAAACGAAAGGCGGCGCTTGGTTTGAAGTACTCTTTGTCTTGCTTCAGGAAACTTTGTGGTTTCCGTTGTCTGTTTCTCGTGACGGCGACCCCTCTGCTTGACTCTAGACTATTCCTCAGTCTCAGAGATCTGTAAAGGTGCTGTATGCTTTTGCGAGAAACGTGATAAATGTTCTCATGAAGTGTTCGAGAACGTTTATATATCTTTTGAGACTTCAATGTTCTTTCGGAAGTGATTATATTCATGTGTTCTCAAATTTTATGAGGATGCGGTCTCAACTCAACTTATATGCATCATTGACGGTAAAAGCATGTAGTGGATAAAGAATTAAGACACAGTATTGACGTAAAGAATTGATTTAATATTTTATAGTAAACATTATTTAATGCCTGCCTAAGTTGACAAATATTTTTTTGTTACAAAAAACGAATCTATGGTATGAGAAATATGTTGTGATTTGAATGGTTATCATTATTCCAACTTCGTGATCGACTTGTCATGAGGAAGAGGTTTCCTCCTCTAGAAACCCTTCATGATATAAAAAAATTACAACTCAGCTTTTACGTAACATTTTTGCATAAGTTGAAATGAAGTTTACACGTCAATACAGTCCTATGAGAATATGCTGTTTTATCTTACATTGGTATGAAATAGAAAATCTTTGTATCTCATTACTGATATTAATAAAACCCATTCTAGAAAATGTAATGAGACAGTGTGACAGAATTGATTTGAAGTTATACAAATGGCACAAACAACAGTGGTGGATATTAATTGACAATACTATTGAACACGTGCAACACTGATGCCTTCAGAGTATAGCAATTGTGTTGATCATGCCATTATCCTCGCTCATCTCGTCCGCGTCTTACCCTCGCTTCGCTCTTCCTTTCACCCCCGCAACCCACGCCGCGTCGTCATGCTCGTCGTCGTCGGCGGCGGCGGCGGCGGTGGCGGCGGCGGCTCGTTGGCAGCGCGTTGTTTGCTTTCCCTGTTCGCCTCTTGTAGCTCCGCTTGAAATTTCCTCCTCCTTCCCACTCAAGAGCTTTATTAGCCCTTTTAAAAACCTCCTCCGTCTGGCTGTATCTTCTTTTTATCCACTCCGGCGCTACGGAGAGGGTCTTTCTTCTTCTCCTCCCGTCCTCGTGCGCGAGCGAGCCAGAGAGTTGGTGGGTGGGTGGATGGGTGGGTGAGCGGCGTGCGCGCGGCGGCGGCGGCGGCGGGTGCGGCCGCTCGCGGGTGCGGCGCCGCTCCCGTCCGCGCCTCCCTCCCCTCCCCTCCCCCGCCCCGCCCCCGCGAGAGGTGTCGCGGCCGCGCGCCGCCGTCGATGAAGACCTCCGAGGGCGCGCTAGGCAAACAGCCGCGGGGCTGCGTGCCCCGGTCGCATTCCTCGGCGGCGATGCCTCCGCGGGGAAGCGCTCGGGACACATCGGCTGGATGGGCCACATCGGGGATTGGTGAATCCCTACGAGTTACTTGTTCAAAAGATCGTCATTATTTTGGTTTTGCATTTGTCGTCCTTTGGGTAGCTAGGTTCGTTGTCATGTTTTGTGACATGTGCCAGTAATTATTGTAGAGAGTTACGTAAAATGTATATAGTGATAAAGGTTAATGTGCAGTAGAATATCGACCAAAAATACTGTACTAAGAGATTCCTTATTTTGCATCGAAAGTACTTTTTGTGATTTTGTAAAACAATTATTTACTGGGCATATTGTGAGGTGTTTACGTAAATGAATCAAACGTTCAATAATGTCGTTCATAATGATGTACATTGAAGTGTAGTTTCATTATAATGCTAAATTGACAAACGTTAGCGTATACTTTCATCATGTAAGTAATAGGTGAGTCGTGCTCATAGGTACAGGAACTCAAGACGAAGATTTTGTTTTACTTGTTTCAGTATCTACACTATATTTTCAGTTCCTGTTTATGTATATATTGTACTGGGAGGTCACTTGAGCGGGTTGCCATAAATATGCCATGCCTCCACGCCTAGCTCTCCTTCGCGCCCCCTTTCAACCACTTTCGCATCGGACGCACTCGAGACATCCGCCATGTGTTAGCGGCGCGCCGGTTTCGTTTGCCAAATCGGCGGCGTTGTTTGCCCGGCGGCACGTGTGGCGGAGGGGCGCGGGCGGCGCGGGCGATGCGGCGCGTGGGCGGCGGGCGGCGGGCGATGCTCCCGGCCTTGTCATGCAAAGGCGCTGCCGCCTCTATACACATGGAAATGCGACCGATGTCGCGCGTGGCCGCGATGGGACGCGACAAACAGCGACGTCGTCGGCGCGCCGATGACGCGACGCGCGCTGTTTGCCATGCATTTCGTAGCCTTGGGTGGAAATGGAGCGTGCGAGGCAGACGGCAATGTATCATTGAGCGCGGTTTGCTCGAGGATGGGCGATACTAATGGATGGCACCGACTTGTCAAATTGTGCTGTTATTTTTTAGCATTAAGAAGGGAGGCCGTGGGTAAACCAAGAGATTCGAAGGCGGAGGAAAAATAATGTGCCGTTCGTAATGTGTTAATATGACTAGATTTCTGTAAATATTTCGTAAAATATTGTTAAAGTTTGAAATGCTTTATTCAGAATGTGATCTAATGATGGTAATAATGTTTTGAATGCTTAGTGTTGCTTCTAATTTCATTATCATTGGCGAAAGTAATAAAGAAAATTGTGTAATTGCGTAATTTTAGGATGTTTTGTTTTTTGTAATAATATTATATTAAAAGCGGCATTTATGTAATGACATTAATAATAATGGTACCAACAATAATAACAATAATTACAACATTAACAATAATAATAACAACAATAATAATAACAATAATAATAATAGTAATAATACTAAAAATATAAAATGTTGAATTCCGAAGAAAATGTAGTACGTGGTAACTTTTTAAAGAATTTTCATGAAGAATATTCCCCAAAATATCTGTAAATTACGGTACAATAGCCAAGCCCACTCTTTCCTATTTCATTGATTTCGTCATTCCGTGTTGGTCAATTCGAAGCATATACAATCTAACATAATCTTCTCCGATCCCGAAGGGTCGTTCTCACAAGCTGCTAAATGAGCTCTTCCGTTTGGAAAGTATATTGAAGCGGACGCATGAAGAGCCGTGTCATCTCGCGGCCGCTCTCCCACGTCCGACCCGTTCCGGCGCGGCGCCCCAAGCGGGCCAAGGCCGGGCGCCGCGTCCCGGGCCGCCCCGTCTCGATACGGCGTCGCCCTCCATTAATCAGGCACGCCCCCCGGCGCGATGTCCGCGTCGCCATCAGCCCCCCGCAGGCCCGGCGCCGGCCGCCCCCGCACGGCGCCCCGCCCCCCTCCGTCTCCGCCTCCCCTCCGGGCCCTCGCCGCGCCGCGCCGGTGCTGCTGCGGGGGATGGAATGCGGCGCAGTTCGCACGCACCGGCCACCGCGCCTCCTCGATACGAGTGGAAAAAAACGCGCTTTCGGTTTTCGATAGTCGATTCCATACTCCCTCTCGTTTTCTTGATTTCTTATTTTTAGTTCCTCAGGCCAGTATACTGGGATTTTTTTTAGTGAAAATAATAACTCAAATCCCAATTATACGAAAGTATATAATTTACAGTAATAATACATTTCAAACATTCATAATTTACATTCTTTATATAAATAGAAATAAGGGAAACCCATTATGTTCATCATTATTGTTAGCTGTTTTTAAAATAAGTATGTTGTTTATTCCTTGCATTAAGTATTCTTCTTTTTACGAGGATCGAAACGCTCATTCGGTTTTCTATAGTCAATTCCATCTTCCCTCCTGTCATTGTTCTTGCATTTAGTAGTAGATATGTTCCGTAATATATTTCGCACATTTGTGATTTATTTTCTAAGTTTATTTTATTTCGCTGTTGGTTATTTAATTTTTGCAATTCTTGGGGAATTATAAAATTAAATGACACACAATCTCCCACCATTTTGCTAGCTAATTGTCTAAGAGCGAGTTATATTATTTTATTTCCTCTGGGCTGTAGAGAAAATCTCTACAAGCCGGAGGGAATACAAAAATTAACCTATGATTTCAATTCTTTGCCTTGTCAGTAGCAAAGTCACTCGATTGTTTCTCTTATAATCTTTTGTTGTTTACTGTCATTATCCCAGTTTAGTCGTATGCTTTTTTGAACAGCTTTTTCTCCTAGACAGTTCCGTTCGTTACCACGGTTTTCTCCCTCTTGCTTTTTGTACGGTTCCCTGTCGATTGACATCTCTATCGTTTGTTTCCTGTATGGTGTGTCCCGCTTCCATAGCAGTTGTTCATTCGTCCTACGGTTTCCTGTTCATGTCTTTGGTTTTCCTTCATTCGCCCGTAGCTACCCTCATCCGCCTTGGCCGCTTGTGCCATTCCTGACCCGTCCTTCATCTCCTCTGCTGCCGCCGCCGCCCTCGCCTGGCCGGCGCCCGATCGGCACCCCGGCCGCCCCTGGCCCCCCTCGCAGGGGCTTCTGGCCTTCGTCACGAGGGCCCGAGAGCGAGCGGGGCAGGGCGAGTCGCGCGCGCCGAGGAGGCGCAGGGGGCTGCTCTGAGCCGTCGGGCGATTAGAGCGGGCGCCGGTCGGGCGCGGGCCTGACATCCGTGAAAGGCGCTGCGCTGGCGGCGGAACGGGCAGATACCAGGGGATTACCGCGTCCAGCGGCCTAGAGCTGCCAGGGACGCGGCGGCGGCGTCGGTGGCGGCAGCCGTGGCGCAGGAGACGGCGGGGGCGGCGGCGCTGCCGCTGTAAAAACCTTCCTTGGTTGGACAGCGCGTCTCAGCCGGGCGATCAAGCGCCTTGGGGTGTCTGGGAACAAACTGCGCTAACCGCTTGAGTATCGATCCGAGGCGTCTCGTACGGGCGGTCGCCGCTCCGTCTCGCGACGGCGGAGGTGGCGGCGGCGGCGGCGGCGGCACAGGCAATAGAAGCCGTAGGCGGGCGAGGTGGGGCTCCAGTTTCGCCGGCGTCTTGGCGGTCTTCGGAAGCCGCACAAGAAGAGCTTCTGCGCGGGAGTGGACGTCTTCGCAACGGCGCGGGTGTTTCGATCAAGGGCGACCGTTCTGGATTTCTTTCTTCAAAGGATAATTTGTCATCACGTCGCTTGAACACACTCGTTCCAAAATCCATCCATCCACAACCCTTCCATATTGTAAGACATTTTTAGGGATATTCTTAGTTATTTTCTCTCAATTATTTACTTTAATGATCAGTAGGTTTCATTGGTGCTACCAAGGGGTATTTAAGCCATGCCCATGCGGGTCTAATATCTTTGGTTTTTGCATTATTGTCTTCAATATTATAAAACATTTGCGAATGAGGTTACAATGGTAGATAGAATGACAGAAATAAATAAACTTAGTTCGGAGTTGAATTTTTGGTCGAGGAATGCATTGGGCTTGCTTCAGAAAAGTGTCATACTTTAATCGCCTCTAACAATTAATTTTATGTCCATTTGTTAATTAATTAGTTAGTTAACATTTGAAAATGTGCAATCTGGAAGGAGCGAGACACTAAAAAGACGAATGTTTGCTTTAATTAAGTTGCAAACAATAGGAATCCCTTTTGAGTTAGCTCTTACGCTACTTTTGTACTTCCCTTCTTTGTAAGTGTCGGTATTGTTTGTAAATTTGATAGGTCAGAATAGCTTGTGGAGTATTTTTGGTTAATTTCAGTCCATAAATATAAGCAGTAAATGCTAGTCAACATTGTCATTTTTCAATGTTGAATAAACTTGATTAAAAAGCAATTCAAATGTGAAGGAGTTTTTGGAGAAACATTTTGGTGTCTGTCATTTTTCAATTTTGATGCTTACTTTAAGTAACATGACAGAATGGCATATGCACGAAAATAAAAAGAAAGCCAATGGCTGAAATCTAATGCATTTATATGTAATATTTTATCGTAATATAAAAAACTGTTCTTCCTTAGAATTAAGTACGATCAAATTAAAAAAATCTATTTATTATTCTATTGAAGTGTAATAATTTAATACATCTAAAACACGGGCGATCGTTTAAAATACGTTATAAAATAATATTTTATTGATGTTTGCAAAGTTTTAAGTCTTTAAAGGGATATAGCATCCTTGAAACATCAGAGATAATTCCAAAATCCACTAAGTCAGAAAATGCTTTTTTTTTTTCAGTAGAAGAGTTTTTATATCTTAAATACATGAGTAAGCACGATTTGAAGAAAAAAATCATTTTTTTCGGCTTACTAACTTCTTGACTAAGTACTTTTTGGAAACGCTTTATTTCCATTTGTACCATGTTAGATTCGTTAAGCAGGGATAACTTCGAACTAAAAAATCGACTAAGTTGGTTTCGGAATCCACCTCTTTAGAGTTGCTTGTCTTTAGAGAGCCTTTTTAGAGTTGCTTGTGTTTCATTAACGTCGTGATTTCGTTCCACGATGAAAGGACTGCTTTCCATTCAATATTTGCGGGATTATTACTGCCGTCAGTTCTGCTGCCTTCTATCTCTTCGGATTATCATCGAAGATGTCGAAGCTGGAGACGCTTCGGCTGTAGACGTTTACTTAACGGTGGCACGCGGTACAGTTACCCCGGCCGGCGGCGGCGGCGGCGGCGGCGGCGGTGCTGCTGCCATCCGAGCGGCTGTCCAAACACGCGCGTGACTCTTTCGGGGCGGCGCGACCCACATCCGCGCGGGGAGCGAAGGTCGGGCGAAGGCGCGGCGAGGGCGCGATTGCGATGACAGATCGGGGCGGCGCCGCGCGCGCGGCGGCTCAGGGGCGGAAGCGAGGCGTTCGCGGAGGGGGCAGTGTTATAGACCGCACTCGTCGCCGTTGCGGCCAGGCATGCGGGCTGTGTGGAAAGAAAGAGAAAGTGCAGAATTGCCGCAGGGGTATTTATTCGTTTGGGGTGGGAGAGTCTTGGGTAAGGTGGGGAAGCGATAGCGATAGCCAGATGGTACGAGAGATAGGGCGATGTTGTGATACTAGATAGAACTGCCAGGAATTTAAAAATAAAACTCAATATGGTTACTAAGATGTATGCATAATGATTTCAAGATTCAATGATTTCAAAATTAATATAAAAAGTTACCGAGGAAGAAGAAAGGACACTATATAGTATAAGAAAAAATAAACATACAATTTTTTTGGATTCAACTTCGGTATGCCAAAGCGCCTACTCATTAAGTACACAATTAGATTAAGCTAAAATTAAGTTAGTGGTAATTAGATATTAAGAAAAGCCCCCCTCTTAGCCGCTTAAGCCGTTAGCAACAACAGACTGTACACTTCAGTAGCAAAAAATTGTCTCCTCAGGGACACTAAAGTGGGGAAAACAAGAAAAAAATGATTTCAAAATTATGAACGGATGAAACACTCTCCCCCAAAAACCCCCAATAATTCTAACTAATGAGAATTACAATTAACATCTTAACAAATTTCACAAGAGACATCAACAATGACAATTCAGCACTTAATAACGCCGTAACAAGTTGATCTTAAGGGCGTCAAAGATATGAGAAAACTGTGTCGAGGGAATCTTTTTTTTTGGTTATTTAAGGTTGTATCAACATTTAGGTCATTAGCGACCACTATTGGAGTTAATGGTATGGTAACTATGAAGACGAAACGAAATGGTGATAAGGGGTGAAAGGACGAACACAAACACAACGATGCCCGAGACGGGACTCGAATCCGCGCCCCTTCAGTCCGCATTCGCCCACTGCTAGGCGAAGCGGAAGAGACGCGGGTGATGACGAAATATGGGTGGAACAAAATGGTGGTAAGGGGTGAAAGTACGAACAAAAAATACAACCATGCTCGAGAGGGGACTCAAACCCGCGCCCCTTCGGTCCGAGATCGCTACGACACTCCTGCCTTAGCATTGCCTGCCTTAGAGCCACCGGGTCGGCATGAAAATCTTGAGTCACACAACTAGGCGCCGTAGTAGCTTGTCCGAAATCGCCCACTGCTAGGCAAAGCGGAAGAGACGCGGGTTTGGAGCGCGGGGACGGGGCGCGCCGGTCCTCGCGGGTGGAGCGCCGCCAGCGCGTGCGGTAGGTCGGGCCGTGACGTCAGCACCGCGTGCGCGTGATTTACTGCTGGGCCTGGCGCGCTGTCGCGGTGGCGGCGCTGCCGCCTCCTGCTCGCCCGCGTGCCTGCGCGCCGCCGCCGCCACCGCCACCGCCACCGCGTTTACGCGGCGTAGCCGTGGCGCCGCCCGCCCCGTGGGGCCTTTCAACTCCCGTATAACGTGGTGGAGACCATTACAGTGGCGCGCTCTTCTGTATCACCTTCTTACAGCAACTAAAATACGAATTGCTGCCAACGACACTTCAAACGTGCGTGCCTGCTGCATAGGTTCGCAAGACACAAGCAGGCGCGTGAAGTTACGAAAGATCGCGTCGATGTTCGCGCTTTGTTCAGCAGTTTGTTATATGTGTATATTATTAATAATTGAACGTGTAGAAGGCACTTTTCGTATTTGTCATAAATTAGCCAATTTTTATTTGCGGAAGTTGGCAAGCCTAATCTGCAGCTGAACCCGGCGACACCAGCGCTTCCTATTGTAGCACCCTCCCACTTTGTCTCCGGTTTTGATGGAGAGTTGCAAAGCCCTGCCTCGTCCCCTCTAGCCCACCCACGGGTCCCGCTGCATCGCCGCGCTACGTGACTGCTCTGGGTCTTATCTCGGCTCTCGAGATGCCCCTCCCAAGTGCCCCAGTGAGGAGCCGAATTGTTGTTTTCTTGAAAGGATGCAAAACTTCCGAATCGGAAGAGAAATAAATCGTGTACGTTGAGGAAGTCAACTGCGGAGTTTCGAACGTTTTTGTGTCACGCAAAGAACGAAATTACTCCATCTTATATTTAGAATCGAGAATCAAAATATTCAGAATACATGAAGAGAAGAGATAAAAGAAAAAATTCATAACTTTTTTAAAAATTCTTTTGTATTTCTTCTCATCTTTCTATTTTTGTGTACTTTAAACTTTGAGTTCACAATTAGAAAATTACCTTTCAACAATGAAACGAATCACACCCCGTTCTTTTATAACCACTTTCTTTGCATTACAAACAAAATGCATTCTCAATATAGTTTACCACTGTTAAGTGTGATCACTTAACACTAAATATAATTACGTAATTATGTACAGCTTCAAATACATTGCATCATGGTTCAGTAGTTTGAAGTCGCTTGCAAAAACACATGATTCTGCAAATTCATTTTATGATTACAAAAGTACAATGAACTGTACGATTATAAATGAACAACACGATTGAATCACACAGGAACTCTGTATTATACTCTGTATATATGTATTCACATTGAGAACAACGTGGTTTCAGATGAAGGATTGTAAAAATAATAAATCAGTTTGCAAAAATCGTTAAGTGTCACCGTGGCTCAATTGGGTCGAGTGTTCCTGATGGGGCGAATGTGGGCGAGGCGCAGTGGCTGTGGCTGTGGCTGGAGCTGGTCCGCTTCGCTTCGTCAGTAGCGCGGGCGCCGCGCCGGGGCGCGCCGGGCGCCCTGACCTGCACCACGGCGCGCCTCCGTGGGCGTCGGACTAGGGCGTGGGGCCGCGCCCTCCGCCCTCCGCCCCGTCCCTCGGCCCTCCCACTCGCGGGCGGCGCGTCGGCGACGCCCTTCCTGTCGCCTAAAATTAACCCACCCGCCCGCTCGCCCGCCCGCGCACGCCCCCTCTTCGCCCGGCAAGCGAGCGGCCCTCTCGAGGCAGCGGCGAGGCCTGCAGCGGCGCGGGCCGGGGGAGGCGCGCGTTGCCAACCCTCCGGACGGGGTGCGGGCAAGTTGGCAGCGCCGCCGTGCGGTCCGTGGCCCTCCGGATGAGACCGAAGTACTCGCGACCGCTAGGGCTACGGAGTTCGCGTAGATAACCATCTCCGAATTGGTAGATGAGCAAAGAGATAGAGGGGGAGCCGATTGAATATAATCTGTGGAAAGGGGACGCCGTGTGGATAATTTAATGGGGGAAATGCGTGACAAAATGAACGCATGTGTGCCAAAAGTGAGACAACAAACATGACCATGGACAAAAAACGTTGATGAACGTCAGTATCACAGGAAATGAGATGATAAGTAGGAGAAGAAACTTGTAGAGGAAAATCTGAAGCGATCTCTGATGTGTAGATTCACCTAAGTTGATGGACACAGGGTAAGCTATCAAAAAGAAATGTCCGCGAATAAACACTGCTACACCGTCCGCAAATGGGTCAGAGAACGAGATGGTCCGGCAGGTGGATTAATATGCTAAATCGCTCGCCATGTGAGGCAGAGATCGTAGGGGCGGAGAGCGTGGCTCGGGTTAAGTGTCTAGCAGGTGAACGAAGGGGAGGAGGAGTGGGCGAGGGAGTGAGCAAGCGAGCTAGCGGGCAGGGGCAGGGGCAGGGGCGGCGGCGGTGGCGAACACAATGCAGCGCGACCCCCGCGCGACGGAACACAATGAGCCGGCGGCAATTAATGATTTACATGATCACAGCCGCCGCCACCTGCGCCCGCCCACTCGCGTCGCCGCCGGCGTTTCCGCCGCCCGCCCCGCCCGCGAAGCGTCGGTTCCGGACGGCGCTCACGGCTCACTTCAGACGACGAAAATTAAATGTGACTTTTAGGTGAGAGGTTCTTAAGAGGTAGTTTAAGAGTATACTTACGGAGGTAATTCAATAGAACCCGAATAAATCTCGCTTTAAGAAAGCGTTAAGTATTTCTTGGACATCCTTGTTGTAGACTTTTAATCATCAAGACTTACTACTCCGTTACATTTATTGTTGGAAAAGTTGGAGATGTGATGCGTGTGAAGTAGAAAGTAATACAGTATGACAATACTTAAGAGATTTTCTTGCCTGTGATATACACGTTTCGCTCAATGAATAGTGGAACATAGTAAAATAAGTATCATAAACGAGAAAAACTTGTCCCGGACATGACATAATAAGTTTCCTTGTTCTTATAACCGGTAACTCCTCCTGGTATTCGAATACTATTTACTGTCTGCACAGTAGTAATGACCACTTATCTTCATGGAAGTCTACCGGCCTTACTTTCTCCCCTCACAGAAGACTTAGGAATAGTTTTTGATACTTTGAAACGGTTAAAAGTTTCTCGTGACGGACAGAATGTGATAATGATATCATATTCTCTGGAGTGAAGTTTCAAGAACGACTGAAATGGGGGAAATATAAGAAACGTTTGTCAGGACGGTTTCCTCGTCGATGCTTTTAGTTAGATTTATGATACTTTTAGGATTAGTTTCCTAGATGCTCAAGTAAGTGGTAACACGTTATTTGAAAAGGAAAAAATATCGTTTCCACCGAGAGTTCACAAGATGTTGGTACATTTATATTTAATGATATTGTTATACTAGAACTTTATGTATTCGTATTTGTCGAAAGTGTAGAAATACAGGTTTTTCATACGCAAGTTTAAAAAAAATTGTAAATATATTAAACCACAAACGATATTCTGGTACTAAAAGAAGGGGGTACGCGAAATATTAGCATTCAAAATTTGAATCCCCATAGGCAATTTAAAGTTTGGCCCCAGGATTGGGGGCGCCAGCGAGAAGCGACCTTCTTTCCCCCGATGCCCACCATCGCACATCCGTCCCCAAGCGGCCGCCGCGCGGCGCAGCCTTGGGTTGTGCGAGGTTAGGGTCGTCTCTTCGTCACGCCGGAGCCACCCCCAGCGGCGCTCCTGTATATCGCGGGGGATAAATAAAGCTCTCCCGAAATACAACCGCGCCCCTCCCCCCTCTCTCGCTCCCTCGCAGGCGGCGGGGGAGCATCAGCGGCGGCGACAGAGGCAGCAGCTGACGGCTGGCGGAACTGCCGCCGTGCTGGCCGCCGCCGCCGCCGCCGCCGCCGCACGCCGCCTGCGAGCAGTGGCGTGCCGGTAATGGGGCCGCAAGAACACGCAGATGCTACGCTGATATCTCCCGATATGATCGTGCTATCGGGCTGGTATCTTCGCGCTGTTTATCCCGTTGTCACCTCCCGCCGAAGCCTCCGGGCCGCGCGAGGCGTCGCGACGCTCGCGTGCGACCGGCGCCGCCGCCGCCAACGACGCCGCGCCTCCCCGTGCCCACCTGGCGTCTCGGCGCCTTCCGCCGCCTTTGGCGTAATCAGAAACAGCATCGTTTGCTTTATAAGGAAATTACGCGGCGGTTGACGAAATAATGTTTTAATATTGGGTATATGATGGTTATCGCAGTTCATGTTCATTAGGTAAACTTCATTTAGTGAGGTTTGAAGTAATTATTAAATGCGACGTTGCCTGAAGAGCTGAGAACATATTATAATGGGTACGCACCACAGTTCATTTCAAAGTGGTGAGCTTCCTCAGCCACAGTCGCGAGTTCGCTCTTCGATCTCAAGACGACGAGGCATAATAATGACCAATGTTTTGATAGTGATTTGATATTGTTTAATAATTTGATAACGATTGATAAATTTGACCAACGTTTTGATAATGATAATGATGTTGACCAATGTTTTGATAATGTTTTATCGCCTTCATTTTGTTCGAGATATTGAAACAGGCGACAGGAATCACAGTTTGTAATGCGTCATTAATATAGTTAATATTTGACCCGCTGCGTTTCATGGTCTTTCTTGTTTAGTGTGTCGTTTTTAAGAATAATATTGTCAAAACAGTCCCATGCTGTATGTCTCATAACCTCCATAGACGAATATTCAGTTGGAATATATATTGTTTCCTTAATTTATTTCTGTTCGACATTCTTTCGAGAATGATTACAAATAGCAACGTGTTCTTTTGAGAGTAGACATTGTTAAGGAGAATCTCACATTTTCACAAGTTCATTTTATTGTCTTTTAGTGAGAATTGTCTTTTAGAGAGAATTTGATATAATAAGATATCGTTTCAATAAATATAAATTTAAGAGAGGAACAACGAATAATGGAGTTTTCTGTTTATCCTGGAGAAAGCAGGAAGATATTCGGTAAGGAGTTTGAAAGGCGGCGTTGAATTTGGAACAGCTTGTTGTGATAACTAATGAAGAGAAGAAAGTCGTGAGAGCACGCCAATATAAACATTCAATGGAAATATAATTGATTATTTCGCAAACGACGTTTTGTAATGAGCAAAGGAATTTCATTTAAATGGTCTGGCCAAAGAAATGATAATACAACCTGAATAGTTTATTCGGGGATCTGTCTTAGGAATCTACCGAATATCAAACTACGCCCTAAGCACCAGCACAAGTAAACTGAAGTCGCAGCAAATGAAAGAAACTGCGCCTTGGACATCAACGAACGCGTGAGAGGCGGAGATGGCCGGGAGGTACTGGTTTCACCGACGCTGGCGCCATGTCCTTGGCCGTCGCATTCGCCGCTTCGGTTGTTGACTGCGCGCGCGGTAACGAGGTTAATTAAAGAAATAAATCCGGTGGGTGGATGGGTTGTCGGGTGTCGCACGTTGCACAGTGTCGGCGTCCTGATCCCAGGGGAATCCGGCGCCTTTTTCCGCGATTAATTAGTGATGGGGCGGGGTCCGTACGCGTTTGCGTTCCCGCCACACCGCCGCCACGCCGCCGCCACCGCCGCCACCGCCGCCACCGCCCCTACCGCCGCCACCGCCGCCACCATCGCCGCCACCGCCCCTACCGCCGCCACCGCCGCCACCATCGCCACTGCCGCCAGCACCGCCACCTCTACTGCCACCGCCACCGCCGCGTCTACTGCCACCACCGCCGTCGCTGCCGCCGCCGCCGCCGCCGCCGCCGCCGCCGCCGCCGCCGCCATCGCCGCAGCCAACGCCACCGCCACCGGCCGTCAGCCTTGGCATTGCGTGCGGCCGTGAACAGGAAGAAGGGGAGGAGTGATACACGTTTCCCCCGAACATTCCCTGCGTGGATGCGTGGGCCAGCTGGAGAAGCTATATTGTGAGTTTTCATAAGAAATGTGTGCCCACTTGGTAACAAGATAGGGACAAATTACAGGGTTTTACGAAAATTGTTATTTGGGCGATTAGATTTTCAAATTGATACAAGAATACTATTATAATCGCGCGGTTCTGACAAGGTAAACTACAGAGATGATGTAGATATTTTACTGATTAACAGATAGTGTTTAAGCGCGTGATGAATTGGCGCTGGAATCTAAAAGATCGTGTTGTGAGATTTCTTTAGGGAACTAAAGTGTATAATTAATTCTCTCGCATTACAGCCATATTTAGGTGTGTTTTGGCATTTCTCAATGTTGTTCCTTTCAACTAATGGTTACGGTAATAATAATTGTCTTCCAGTAGTTCATTCAGACGCAGAAGCCCAATAAACGCCGCGCAAGAAAATTTAACGCATCATTCCTTCACAAAACATTTTAAATCTGTCTGTTCTATTTCTAAACTCAGAACTTTCAAGTCTTTACCTGTTCCAAGCTTACGAAATGGGATGATAATTGAAAGGTTTTAATAACCTCACAGATATTCACTTGGGGAGGAAAGCGCATCTGCTTACTGGAGAGACGATCGGTATAAGCTAATATAGATATGAAGGCCGATTCAGGAGGTTTGGTCGATGGAAAGTAATATAACTATTGAGTTTTGGCAACATTTCAGAAAATATATTTCTATTATCAGGGCTTGCAGCCACACAAAACAACAAAGAATTGTAGCTTTTAGTTTATTGACGGCAAACTTCCAATAAATCTTGAAGATGGTAAGATTATGTAGCTTTAAGTCTTTGTTATTCTGTTTTTTGCAGTTAAAAGCCCTGATGGTGGAAATATGTTTTCCAAAACGTTGGCAAACAACGAAATTGTTCTATTACTGTCTACTGACCAAACCTCATGAAGCAGCCTTCAATATATTTATGGTCGTAAGGATTCTCCACGTTACAAATGCAGATAAAATATTTTTTCATTGATCTGCCATAATGAAAACAAATATCAATTAATGAGAATTTTTGTCAGTTCGCTGTTACTAATTTGTTGAATGAGATTACGCCACTAATTATTACATACACGCGTTCAAGCTTGATGTTTATTGCATGCTAAGGAATGCTCGTCAGGAGGGTAGAGGCAAGAGACCAGGAAACAGTTGAAAGTCCTTAATTATGATACCGGTCTAAGTACGCCCGGGGAGTAAAGAAATCTTAAGAGTGGCTGGACCAGGAATCGAACCTGTGATCAGTGGAATGCTGAACCTTTTTACTTCACCTCAACCAGGATGTCAAGTCAATGTATGTCGGATACAGAAGAGGATAATAACGTGTCATCACAGTGCGAAGGCAGCCTAAATGATTCTACTAAACGATTCTGCATAAAAAACTTCCCTGAAGTATAATCTTCCTTGAAAATGAAAATTATTTTAGAATAGAAATATACATGGAAAATAATATTACTTAATAAATGTAATGCTAGTAACATTATGTCTTCAATTCAAACGCAAAATAACGTGAAAATAAATGCATTTTTTTAACTTCGATAACTATCAACTGCTTTAGGAACGAACTTGTGGTAACGAAGTACTGAATTACGTCTTATATACGAATACACAAAAATTACATTTTGAGACATAGCAAAAACCTGTTTTTTTTAGACGTAAAGGGATTTAAGATAAAAACATTCGCGAAAACAAACTTCACTTCTAAAGCAACTGATAGGTATCGAAAGAGGAAAATCGCGTGTTTTTTAACATTAGATAGTTCACCTTTTTATCTGCGTATATTATCGTTTCTCCTTTTCGTCATATTTAGGTTGCATGTTGGTTAAATTGTCTTTTATTTTCTTCCTAATTACCCCTCTAAAATCCGTGATGTGTTTGATGTTGCGTCACTCCGACTCCCTTCGTTCTTTCTCCGATTAACTTGTAGTGCCGTGTGAATAACGACTGCGGCGACGAGGCTATATTTACCACGCCCGAGGAAGCCCTTTGACGCCGCGTGCTCGAACAAGGCGGAAGCAGGTCGTCCCGCCGGCCGCAGCCTTGTTCCTTCTCGCGGGCGATCGTCCACCCGTTCACCCGTCGCTAACATAGCATTATTCCGTTTATGAGTATAAAGAACGAATGAAACAATGTAAGTGGTAGAAATAGTTCAGGCATTAAAAAAAATTGTTTCTGAGTTTTCGTAATCTACGGTTTCTTGGAAACTCTGCATGCTGTGTTTGGCTAAGGAAATGTGTGAAGTGAATAATTCGATACCTATCAATAGTCACGTGTTTAATTGGTTATATGCAAGAGATGAGTTCATTTTTGCAAATCAACCCAACGCCAACAAACAAACGAAAACTAAAGCAGGTGTCGATAACAATTAGAAATGGATGTAATTCTTCGTTTTGAAGCATGAACAAACATGAAGCCAAGATAACGCTCTTTGTATTGTAACGCTCTAATGCATTGTATAATTACAACCGATATTCGAGGAGGGACAAACAACTCTTTACAGGATACGAATGAGAAGACACGAAATGTCAATCTATAGACTGTCACGTTTGCGCCGACCACTCTGCCTGGAAGAGGCTGGCAAGCGATGAAAGCATTACCTCCAAAAATCTTTGTCTGCCCGTCCACAAGAGGTGCTAGGCGCGAGGTGGCGCCCACAAACAAAACAGGACGCCACCACCACCTCCCTTCATCACGTGAACTCTCCACCCCTTCTCCCCCTTCCTCACATTGTTTCTTCTCTCCTCTTCTCTTCTTCTTCCTCCTCCTCGTTCGTGTCTTCATTCGGCCGGCCGGGCTGTCGTCGGCGCGTGTGAGGCAGTGCCAATATTTCTGGGAAAAATTACGGCCTCGTCTGGGCGTAAAAGGAATGCTTAAACGTTTTCCTTACAATAAATACACAGGCGCGGTGAAGTACCGTGTTGTGGGAATTAAAACAGTATGAAGACACCGGCTGTTGACCGAGAGCGGTCCGCCCCCTGCGCAAACACGACGCGCGCGTCTTTGCGTGCCCGGCGTCGCCGCCCGCCTCCAGCGCTCGCCCGCAGCCATCGCCCGCCCGCCCGCCCTTGGCTCGCTGTATATGTATGTATGTGTATAATGAATGATGCGTGAATGAAAAATAAATAAAGTAGAGTTCACGTAGTAAGACCAAATCAAAACATTACTTAAAATAATAATAATTATAATAATAATAGTAATAATAATAATAGTAATAATAATAATAGTAATAATAATAATAATAATAATAATAATAATAATAATAATAATAATAATAATAATAATAATAATAATAGCCACTCCGGATAGCCGAGTTAATGCAGAAGTCCCGCGGCGATCTGGGACGGAAGGATCGCGGGTGCGAGCCCCGCCTCGGGCATAGGTGTGTTTGTGTATATGTTTGTGTGTGCCCGTGGTCCAGGATGGCCGTGGTCCAGGATGGCCTATTCGCGAACAAAAAAAAAAAGTTGTGGGAGTTAGGTATGCCAAAGTGCTATAAAATAATTAGCAAATTAGATTTAAGCTAAAATTAAGTTAACTTTAATTAGTATTAGCTTATTATTAAGGAAATCCCTCCCCCTTCAGCTGTTTAAGCCGCGAGGTAGCAGTTTACTTGTAAGCCATTTAGTTAATAAATCCCCGCCTCCTCAGGGTTACTGTGGAGGGGAAACTGAAAAAAAGGCCTTGGGTGGCCGGTGCACGCGCTCCGCCGCCGGTGCACGCGCGCCGGTGCGCTTCAACGCCCGCCCGCTGCGCCGCGCCCGCGCGCTCGCTTGGAAGGCGCCTCCCCCTCGACAGCCCCCGCTGCTTTATCGCTTCGTACGCAGAACATACTCCAGCGTCTGTTGCAGGCACATTGTCCTTTTTAGAGCAGTTCAATTGACTTGCTCACCTTTTGATAACACGCTTTTGGAATGTGTCTCACAGACGACGGCTCTCAGTAAGATGTAGTTGCAACTTCATCGCTTTATACCAAGTCTTTTATGTTTCATGGAAATTGTCCTTCTTTTGATAATATACGATTTTGGAAGGTGCCTCACAGTCGACGGCTCTCAGGATCTAGTTGAGGCTTCTTCGCTTTTTACGAAGTCTTCACCCCGTTTGTTTCATGGAAATTGTCCTTCTTTTTGAACAGTGTTCAATTGATATGCTCACCTTTTGATAACACGCGATTTTGAAAGGTGTTATACAGACTCCGACTGTCGGTAGGAACCAGTTGCGGTCTCATCAGTACCGGGGTCTTCATCCAGTTTCTGTAACATGGAAATTGTCTTCGTTTTTTGAACAGTTTTCAACTAATTTGCTCACCTTTTGATCGCGATTTTCGAAGACAATCTAGCAGGAAAAATTACTTGTTTTGAAAATTTGTAATGAGTTCATTGTATTCATAAGTCTGTAAAGTATCTCTTATAAAATTAACTGAATTTCCGGTCAAATAAATATGTACATATTTAAAAAATCGTTAGATTATGTTCCCTTCATTTTTTCAGAAGCTCACATTCCTCGTTTTTTAAATGTATAATTTGTCGTAGATTTAATATACCAGTACAATTGTTGGTCACGCTAACAGTATGCTAATTTGATTAGCACTTATTTCATGGATTAATGCGAAATAATTGGTTTTGCTGTGGCTCAATTCGTCATTCCTCAGTAACTGTACCAATTTCTCAGTCCGCTCAAACATCGTTCCTCCCCGCCCAGCTATTCTGACATCTCCGCCCTCTCGTTCTAACCCCATTTCACAAGGCGTTCCCACTTCCACCCCATCCCTAAACCTTCAACCCCTACCTCTCCCCCCCCCGTCCTCGCGCCGCGCATCGCTTCGTCCGGCGGCGGGCGCTGCGGCGCGCGCCGCCGCGTTCGGTTCATTAGCGGGCGTGACGCCCGCTCCGCGCGCTTCATTTGTTACGCGCCTGACGGGTATTGGGCGCGCGCGTCATTAATTTGGCGAGGGTGGAGGGTGGAGGCCTGGAAGGCGGAGGGCGGGCGACGGTGGCGGCGCGCGCGGCAGATTCGGGAAGATTGATGCCGGGAGAATCGGGAGCGCGGGCGTCGTTAGCGACCGGCGAGCGCATTCCGGAGTGAGGTGCCGTCTCCCCACCCCCACCCCCATCCCACCCTCACCTCTCCCCCTCCCCGCCCCGCCCTCACTCGGGCGCTTCCCCTCCCGCGCGGGCAGGGGCGGTCCGCGCCTGAGTCATCGGCCGTCATTAAAACCCCATTAGCGTCATTGTCACCTTGCGGCCAGCTATTTCCGGGCGGCCCGGCTGGATGGGAGGGCGGTGGCGCACCGCGTAGCGAGGCGGGGGGGGGGGGACTGGCGGGGCGCCAGGGATGCCACGCGGGGCCGGCCCGGTGCCGACCCGCCCGCGCCCGGGTTAAAGCTCCATTAGCTTGTTTGTCCGGTGTAAGGCGGGCCCGCTCCGTCGCCTCCCTCCGTATTCCCTCTCTGCGGCTCATACTCAAGACGTCACTAAATGCGTGATAATTCAGCTTAGATGTGGAACAAACCAACACACCCAACCATAAAATTCTTCTTGGGAGATTTTATTCGAAATCTGAAAGATGGCATTCACTTCAAACTTAAAAAAAGAAATAAGTGTTTACAATAGGTGTGTTGGTTGGTATGATTCTTGGAAACGTATACTAACGAAAAATTACATTATAAGAGCAAATGGCAATGCTATTCACGTGGAATTAGTCGTTATTATAAAGAAACTTGATTTAATTTATGTGTAAATGAATTAATTGCCACTGAATAAACTTAGACATTTATCCGTTAAATATGAGAATAACTTGGTTGTGGGGATCCGTGCTGTACACTTATCGATATGTTGTTTAGTAATATATCATTTTTGAGGACCCAAATCCGACCTAGGTTGCAAACGCTCTGTTGCCAAATGTTCACGTCGCAAAACGGGATTTGGAGGCGCGCGGCGCCAGCGGTTGATCGCCGTCCGCTGCCCCTGGACGTAGTCTGCCCGGCGCGCGCTGCCGCCCGGCGGGCTCCTCCCGCGCAGCGGCACTCGGACCGCCCATCCGCCCGCCCGCCCGCCCGTTCGTGTATCCATCGGGGGACACGTCGTGCGGGACCGCAGGGCCATCCTCCTGCGTAGCACGCGGTCTCCGCCCCCTCCCTCCCCCCCGCCTCGCACAACTCCGCCTCACCCGCCGCGCCCCGCTCCGCCCCGCGCGCTCCATGGCCGTATCACAAGTTTCTCCGCTGAGCCGCTGCGCGGTCGCCCGCTCGCTCTCTCGCCGGTTCCCGGAACGCCTCGGGCAGCCTCGGCCTCCGCGCCGCACAGTAGCCGCACGGTAAATACATAATTGGATTTATAAATTAGCCGGCACACATCATTATCAGGCCGATAGGGCTGCTACAAAAAGTTTTATTGTGGCCGGGCGGACGCTCGCCCCAGCGGGGGTGTCCGGGCGGCGGCCGGCTCAGGCTCCCGGCCCCCCCTCTCCGCGGGCCCCCGCCGCCGCCGCCGCCGCCGCCGTTCGGATGCGTGACCGCCCGCGGCCGGCGCTCGCGTGCGGGCCTGCCTCGCCCCGGGACGCACTCCGCCCGCCGCCTCTGCCTCGGCTTCGGCCTCTGCCGCTGCTGCTACTCTTCTGCTACCATCGCAGCTTCTGCTTCTGCTGCTGTTGAGGATGCTCCCGCCACTGCCATCGTCGCCCGCTACCGGCCTCGCGTCTGTCTCATTATTGTCTTGTACGCTTCAACACGTCGTGACATTGAACTCCGTCGTTGTGTCGCTGCGTCACGCACGCGTATGCCGCCGGTTTGGAGGAGTCCGCGGCGGTGGTGGTGGCGGTGAAGGAAGGCTGAGAGGTGGAGGCGGCGGCGGCTCCCGCTGCGGAGTGCTATCCGCACGGTTCACGAAGTTCACGGCGCGAGGGCGCGCCGCCTTCAGGAGGGGAGGGCGCCTGTGAGTCTCGCGTTGTCTCTGTCGTGCGGACGGGTCAGCAACCTCCCTTCGCCACGGCTGCTGGCGTCTTCTCGGCGACTCTCACTCCAGCCAGGCCACCTAAGTAATCTCTTATCATCTGAGATCATTCGCTATGATTTGTTTTAATACCAACTCGTGTTGAAAGGTAGTGGTGAAAATCTACCCAAACAATTTTTGGAGATATCGACAGTTTCTTTTGTTTACGTGAACTTTTGTTTAAGATTCCAATCTGTGAATAACATGCGCAATATAACTAAAGGAAATTTGATTTCACATTTCTCGTTATCTAACAATGCGTAATTTTATTCCTTCGAGTAAACTACATCATAAGTATATACATATCTTTCTATAAGGCAAATGTTGTACGACAGTCTTATAAACATCCAATTTGCGTAATGAATCAGTACAATGCAAAATGTCATAATTAATAATAAATAAAATTACTCTCCTTAGCTCCCTCAGGACATAGCTATTTCAACTATAACTAACAATACAATATAAATTAAAATCCTAATGTTGTACCATTATCTTACTACGTAAACTCTCTAATTTTCGGTATTATTAGATCCTTATAGTTCAACAGTTCCTGAAACACAATGATCGTTATATCCCATACCCTTTCATTTGACTCTTTCTTTGACCATCACCGTTGCATATATTGCTGCGATAGTTACCTGTGCTTAAATCCAGATCGCTACCATTACTCCAACTTCGTTCCCGCTGTCAGTTCTGCTCGCGCTGTCATCCCCGTTGTCACCGCCGCTTCCCGGCTCTTTGTTTTTACCATCAGGGACTTCTTCGCGACCGCGTCTTCCATCATGGTCTTTCCCGCTTCAACCGCCGCGGCCGCCGCCGCCGCTATTTCCACCGCCAGCATCCCCAACGCCGGGGATGCGGAGGCGAAGTTCATTCCGTGCGCATTGAAGCCGGCACGTTCGCCGCGTTTGCGCCTTTCAATTAAAATTCCTGCCGCTTTACGAGTCCGCGGCGCGGACGCCGAGCGCTGAGCTGGCGGTGCGTGTGCAACAGTGTCGCCGTCTCGGGTTACCAATCACGTCGGGGAGTAGTAGTGCAGCAGTAGCGGCAGCTGGCGACCTCCATCACGTTGCACCGCGCACGCTGCGAACGGTTGCAGCAGCGCCGCCCCCGCGCCGCCCCCGCGCCGCCCCCGCGCCGCCCCCGCGCCGCCCCCGCGCCGCCCCCGCGCCGCCCCCGCGCCGCCCCCGCGCCGCCCCCGCTCCGCCCCCGCGCCGCCCCCGCGCCGCTCCCGCGCCCCCCGCCTCCCCCCCACCGCCCCCGCGACGCCCAGGTGCGTCACGGCAGGCGTCGCCCCGCCGCCGCCGCCGCCGCCGCCGCCGCCGCCGCCGCCGCCGCCGCCGCCGCTGCCGCCGCTACCGTCCCCGCGGCAGATGCTGACTAAGCAGTGCACTGCACTCCACGTGCTCTCCTCTATGCACACACTCCAAGCTGCAACACGGCGTGCTTGCTGCCACTATTTATTATAGCGATTTGCTTCACTCTCTCCCCTGCCGCTGATTACACAAAGTAGCTGAGGGTTTGAGCTATCACTGTCCATTTCTTGTTGTGATTGAAATACGCTCACGTTGTAATATGCAGTTCTAAAGTTTTCAGATGGGGTCAGCATTTTGTTTTGAAGATAAGCATTTGCAAAATTTTTCACATAGAACTCAAAATTCAGGCTTCTATGCTTTCTTATTGTGTAACAACTATATGTTAATTTATACATTTATAATGTTCATACATCACGTTTCGTCTGGAAATAATTCTCTGCGATTAGCTACTCTGCTGTTGCTGCAATTGTCCCTGACCAACCGTTCTCCGAAAATTAGTCGCGTCCTACTTGTTCCATCACGCGCCGAAAGACTTTGCCCTTCTGATTCTTCAATTTATTCACCCTCACTGTCGCTGTTACGTATTTAACCCCCGAATACTATTATTTTCAACCGCATCTGACTTCTGACCTCCCCCGGCGCCGTTCTTAACCCGTCCCTACTGTCGCCACCGTGGCACCGTATGCGACCGCTCATCAGCCACACAGTTGTCTCGATCGTTCAGTGGAAGATCTTGGTTTTGAGATCCGATGGGGGCGGATTTTCAACACTAGTTACACATCTAGGCCCAATTCGGCCACTGTTTGATAGAGAATTACCGGGAGAGATGGCGCAAGGCATCCACTGATGTCATTGCAATCCCTCTGACCTGGAGGTCCTATATTCGAGTCCCTGTTCTGGCTGAATTTGCGACACTAGTTTGTCAGCTTGGTCGAATTCAGTCGCTGTCTGGAGGAGAATTCTAGCGGCCGGCGGTTCTGATCGATAGATTTCCGTTCCAGACACAGAGTATCGGAGCAGTACCTTAACAAACGGGCCACGGACCGAGCGCGATCTGTCCTACCTTCTTGTCCTATCCACTCCCCTTATACACACTTACACTAACATGCACTACATTATTACCCATGCTGGGAGACCGGTCGGGAGCTTAGAGCTTGTCCTAGCTGGGTTGATGCCCCGCTCTGGTGGGAGATACCTGGTTGGAGAAAACCCCGCAAGTCGACAGTAGGTCGCCGCGGGATCTCGCCATCGAGCTGGGGGAGAACACCGCCATCTCTCGAGAAAAAATACGATATTTACGAAACTAATTCCCTAGTAATTGACGCGCCCGAAATTGCTAACAATCAATCATTGACAGAGAACCCTAGCGGTCGCCTCCTTTGCTCGTTAGTTTTTCGTGATTTTTTCCGACCAAAACCAGGGGAATGCAGGAATAATTCCTAAACGAACGGTCTCAGATCGCGTTTGATCTTTGTTTTCTTTCCGTTTCTTAACTTTACACACACTTACATATACATCCATGTATATCGGGAGCTTAGAGCTTGTCCTGATTCGGACGGCGCTGGCGGAAGAGATACCAGTGGATGAACTCGCAGACCTTGTAGTTCGGCGCAGGATATTCTGTTCCTTCCCTTCTAGAACGAAAGTCTTTCCCAGGATGTCACTTGCACTACACTTACAGGACTAACGGCCAACGTAGTTGATGCGCCCGGAATCAATAAATACTGACTGACTCACTCATTCCCTCCACCGCGACCGTTGCGCCGGACCGGGAGCTCGCCTGTCACGCGTTGGGGCGCCGACTAATTTGACAGGCGGGGGCTGTGCTAAGCGGACGCGGCCGGCGCGTAATTTGACGGTCTGTTCGCCGGCGATTTCGCGTGTTCCGTGGCCGCTGCCGCCGCCGCCGCCTCGCAGTGACTCTGCTGCGCGCTCGCTGGGGCCGGCCGGCGCGCCAGCTGCGCTGCCGGGTAAAAGGGCAGCGGACTATCGCCGTCGAATCTACAAATAAGACGCAATTAGAGCGTGGCGTAATAGCCAAGTCGTGTTGTCACGTACGTGCGCGTGTACATGCGAGCGGGAGACGGACTTGGACAGTCGAGGTCTCCGTGGTGAACAGCTGGCTGGATCCCGTTGGACGACGCTGTTGACCACAGTCGCTTGCGCTTAGCCAGCACTCGATGTGGTGCTCCGAATAGGACTTGGGGCACGCTGCTGGCAGAGAATGCATCTTGTTCAAATATACGCCCGAGCTTAAACCCTCACTACGTTTTCGCATATACGATTTGGAATGGGTTTTAGAGAATATTGTAGTGTTTTGCCACCAGGCAAAACCTACCTGCAGAAATGATAAACATCAAATATGCCGAACAAAATACGAAATATCATGTAGGCTAGTTTGCGCATTGAAAATGGGTCAATTAAGACGTACCATGTCATGAATTGTATTTTATTGGAATTTTTAGTTGTTTATATATTCTAGGTTATATCAAACTTATAAAAAACAGTTAAGTATTTAAAAGTGAAATATTTGTATTCTTGCCGATGGATACTACTTATTGTATTTCATGTTGTATTGTTGATCATAGTATTCATTCTAGTTCGTGAGAATATAGTCAAGGTAGTTTCTTACGCTTAATGAAACATCTCAGTCATTAACCGATAGAGAACGATTCACATTAAAATTGATGCATTTTGATGTTTTAACATTCCACATACATGATTTTAATAAGTAAAATATTTTCGATTCATATTCAAACAAAGTGCCTTTTTTTAAACAGATGTACGTATGCTTGTTTTTATTGACACGATGCACATTTCACGTTTAATGGCCTGTGCATCTGTCACTGAACGCTGTCTCTGTTTTGTGTTGCAGTCCAACAACGACGAAGAGCTGAGCGAGGCGGACATAGAGGACGACAGCGAGGACGCGCTCGCCCGTCTGCCTGAGGACGCCGCCGACCCAGAAGTGCTGTCAAAGCTCAAACAACAGGTAAAGCGTGCAATTCTGAATGCGCAGACGGTTGTCACGAAACTCGCGCATCTCCGGGATGCAAATTGCGGCCTCATTTCACGAGAGGAGGGAGTGTCTTTGAAGGGAGAGTACTTGCGGAGGAAATTCAAATACGCTTAAAAATGAGTTATAGAAATTTCTTTGAAAAATCGAATGGAATTGAGCAGCCTTGTATTATTGAAATTTAAAGAAAAGGTTATTTAAAAATCTCTACATGTACTTCCATCTTTAATGTTTAAACGCAGTGCTCTTATGAAAATTTAGAACGTTTCTGATCATTGAAAAAACGGGAAAAGAAGTGTACCCATTCGCTTGTGAGGTCTACCTTTTGGGAACTGTCAGTGTGGCAGAGAACTGAGCTATAATTATGCGAACGTGTTTAGCTACTGGAAAATGCGGACCTAACTAATTTACAACTATTGAATGGTACTGATGTCCGGAGTGAATCACACCTTCTTTCTATGGAAAGGTTTCCTTCTCTGTGACTAAGTGTTGTTTGCACCATCACATTCCATTTCCAGAAGTTCTGTTAAGATGTAATAAATAGACAGGTTTAGACAAGCCAAGAAATAATATAACGAAACGGAATAAAATGGAAGTTCAGAATTGTATCGAAACCGCGTGATCTTCACATCGGTTTTTATTTCCAATTTTTTTTATTTCAATCGGAGCGATGAAGACCGGTTCGTCTGCGGTGGCCGTGGCGCCCCACTTGTCCTTCTGCTCTTAACTCGCTTGTCCGCTTACAATTTGCATCACGCTCTCGATTCCGGGACATTCCATAATCAGAACATCGAGGGTATTAAAGAGAAAGGAGGAAATTATTACTGCTTTATAGAGAGTCATGTCAAAATATGTTGCAATTGGAATGTGACGAATAACCTCAATTTTAGTTGTAAATTTCCTCGAGATTATATAAAAGGTAGAAGATTCTTAGAGATGTACTGAAAATAGCATTAGAGGGTACACAACGTTTAGTGATGATGTTCCACAATTTCTATAATAATTTTACAGCTTGTCAAAATTAATATCAGAATTAATTATCGAGCACTTGTGTTGAAAATGAATGTATTTTATTGTGATATATGTTTAATTGATAATGTGGGCATGATCATACCTCTGAAATTAGTTGAAAAACAAGTAATTCTATATTGTGTTAGTAGTCTCTTGTAAATATATAAATCACATATCACTACATGACAATAGTTTTCTATTTCTCCAATTTTTATATTTACATTTGAATCGGAAAAATGCCTCGTACAATATAAATTCTTGTCAAAAGATGGCACAAGAATGGTAACTCTAAATATTCGAATTAGTTTATTTTAATACTTTTGCTCAGTTTTTTGTAATTAAGTTGTGTAAAATCTCTGTCAATTAGTGTTTATTGACTTTCGTAACGTAATTATCTTTTATATTATTGTTTTTTTATATGTTTATATATCTGTTTTTATTTATAGAAATGTTACAAAGTTACTTTAAGAAGAGGTGACTGTTAAAAAATGTATTTGACTTGAGATTACGTGTATTGAATGTATTTGTTGTTGTTGTTGTTGTTGTTGTTGGGTAAAAGAGTTGGTTGGTTGGCCCGCAGGGTTCGCCGGAGCGCCATGAGTCGGCGCTGAAGGCGCTGACGGCGCTGACGGGGCTGGGCGCGTACGCGTTGCAGGAGCGCGAGGAGCGGGAGGAAATCGCTCGCGAGCTCAAGGCGCACGCGCAGGCGGCGGCGGCGGTGGCGGCGGCGGCGGCGGCAGCGCAGGCGGCGCAGGCGCAGGCGCCGGGGGCGGCGGGGGCGGGCCCGCCGGGCCCCACGGCCCCGCCGGGGGTGCCGTCCCCGCACAGCCTCCTGCCGCCGTCGCTGAGCCCCCGCGGGGACCCCGCGACCAACGCCGTCGCCGGCCCGCCGCCGGGCTTCTCGCTGCCGCTGCCCTTCCCGTTCCCGCACGGCGGGGCCACGGCCTTCCTGCCGCCGCTCGGCGCCGCCGCGCCGCCCCCCGTCAGCACGCCCGCCCCCGTGGCGGCGGTGGGCGCGGGCGGCGGAGGCGGAGTGGGCGCGGCGGGCGGCGGCGGCGGCGCGGGCGGCGGCGCGCCCGCGGGCGCAGCGGCCGCCGCCTACCCGCCCGCGGGCGCCGGCGCGCCCCAGCAGCTCAACGCAAACCTCTCGTCGGCCTCCTCGCACTCCAGCGAGTCCAGCAACTCGTCGCAGCAGACGTGGAGCTTCGAGGAGCAGTTCAAACAGGTGCGTCAGGCAAGTCACGTTCCAGTCGCCCTACAGCAAGGCTCGGCGTCCTGCGCGCCGCCGCCGCCCCCGCCCAAGCCCCCCGCCCGCGCCCCCCGCCGCCCAGGGCGAACGACGCCATTAGACAGGGCCTTCCAAAAGCACGCTTAAGATAGTGCCACGAAGACAATCTCCTCGAAAAAGCTTGGTGGATTGTTCCAGGGTTGTGAAAGTAAGAAAACCACAACAGATTCGTCCACTTGTCTATATACGTCATATACTTAATTGAAGAAAGTGTTTGAGGACATTAAGAAGAACGAATAATTATTACGAAAAATAACTCACAGTTTAGATATTTTTTATTATTTTTGTACTCAATCGACTTCACGGCGATTTGTAGTTGCACATTAATTCACGTCCATTTAGATGTTCTCAGGAAACTCAGCTCTATATGTTAACAACCTAGGGCCACGTAGGGTTCAACGTAAAGCAAAGCGTGAAACGTTTCGTCGGCTACTGCCAACGGTCTGTATATTACGCTATAGGATTATTATGAGCAGTTGTTTTGTAATGGCTTCCTCGGCAATCATACTTGCAAGCGCCAATCCCTCTTGGAATCGTTTACGATCACATTGTACAGGAAGCTCGTCTTGAACGCGACTCTATTCAGAACTCGAAAACATCAGATACGAAACGAACGTAAAATCAATGAATATGGGCGATAAAACGATTCGCCAAGTTTACAGCTGGCAATGAAGCCTCTGCTTTTACGATTTCTGTCGAATCAGAATTCATGAAAAAGTAGATCTTACGTAAGTTGAATAGACAGAATCGGGAAGCATTGAAAGTTGTTCACATTTTTAAAAATGTGTGACGTCGAATTACGCATTATTAACATCCTCGCATAAATACTAACACGCAACCAAATTCCATTTGCGTTTACGTCAGTGTTTATTTCTTTGGCTAGCTTTCTGCGTTTACTGTTTATTTTTCCCATACTAGGTGAAATTATTGGTTGATAAGAATACAAAAAGTTGAGCAGGGAATATCTTAAATTTCAATGTTATTAATATTAATATATTCAAGAAAAAGTTTATACCATTTTATCCCTCTCCTGAACTAGGACTTCATTGGCAAGGGGCTCGGGCGGGTACGGCGGCGGAATAGTGTGAATGCGTGAATGTGTGTCTGTTGGCTTGTTGTGTGCTGTGTGTTTCATAATTCCCATTTTGTGTTGTGATGTGTTGAGTGTGTTATATTCTTCCGTCCTCCTCAGTTCTTCCAGGATCACGACCCAAAGAAATTGTTTACTTTATACGGCAGTGTCTAGAGAAGAACAATAACAGGTCGTACGCGATTATTTTCTGTCACGTTTAGAGAAGTTACATTGTATTTAACGACATTTGAAAATTCATCGTCTGTTTTTATGTTGTTCACGTCAATTGGTTTCTATTAATATGCAATTTCCGCATTATTACCGTAGGTAAGTTTTCTTCGATAGGTTTATACAAAACATTCCTAACACGTTACGATACAATCAGATTATTTAAATCTAGTTTTCAAATCATGACACAAAATCTGTCCAAGTATTACCTCCAGAATTCTTTTCCCCAACTTACCATCTTTCAAATGCGAGTAGTACGTTGATGCAGAGGCGGAGGCGCTAAACTGGGTAGTGCGTGCTCGTGCGTGAGCGGCGTGCGTGCGTGCGTGCGCACGGCAGCGAAGGCCGCGTGCGTGCTAGCGGGGCGAGGTCGCCGGGGGGGGCGGGGAGGAGCGGGGCGGAGTGGAGTGAAGCGGAGCGCTCTGCAAACACGAGAGTAATGACACCCGTGAAAGTCCGCGCGACCTCTCGCGGGCATGGAAACGTCGAAACGGCTGGAATTAGTTTTTTTCTCCCTCTTTCCGCCCGTTGTATAAGTGGCATGCAATCATTGCGCTACTTTCTCGCGCGATCGGTGGCGATGGCGGCGGTGGGGGCGGCGTACGCTGCTTTCGCGAAGTGCCCCCGGGGCCCGCATTGTGCGGTCGCGAGCCCCCTCCCCCCTGCCCTCCGCGAACGGCGAAACGCGGCGGAATCGACGCCACTTCCGGGAACATCTCGCGTGTTGTATACCGCAAGCGGAATCCTCGAAAAATCTCAGTTTTGATTCATACTAAAATTCATTATGTAAAACCTTAATATTATATTTATATCAATATTTAAATATATAATGTATCAATATTTATATCAATATTTAATATTATATTTCCTTCAAATATTTCGATTTTAATAACTGCTCAGTTTTTTTGCACATAACTGAGATGGTTATGGTATTACTGTGTTCAGAAACTAGGATTTTTTTACCTTAGTTTTAATGCTGAAGTACACAACTCAGAAATTTTAGATTACCAGCGTTGTAATGAAATAATTTTTCATATCGTTTCATTATTGACCATAAATTTACCTTCTTAGTTGAATGACGCCCATCTCGTGAAATCAGTGACGAAGAGACCTATTTTGATGAAACAAATAATATGAGCGAAGTGCAGAAAAAAAGTCATTGCAACACCCTTTGAACACGTATAATGAAATCCCGAGTGTTGAAATTCTTCAAAATATACAGTTGTCGGAACGTTACTGTGTGTCATAGAGTAGGAAGACGAGATTTACTGAGACGATACGTCTATCCGATTAGTATGTTTACGTACGAAAGTGCAGTAGTTCACAGTGTGCTTTTCAGGAGGAAGAAAGAAGCAATGATAAGAGTCCTATGCAAGTACCAACATTAAAATTTATGAACCACTACAATGAGTTGAAATAAAATTAGACAATTATTAACGAGTTCATTGGAATGAAAAGCTTATGAAAGAATAATTCGTGTTTTTATTTTTATTCATAATGAATTTAACTTATTCTCCGTTATTTCAGTAAATATTAAGTAGCATATTTTCCCTTAATTATAAGCTTAAACGTTGTTTCATAAGATTTGTATCAAAAAGCAACGTAGTCCAAAAAAATTGATACAATCTCTCTTGTGCTCGTTGGCTCTTTTTAAAGGGAAGTTCTTGATTATATCGGGAAATGATTTTAAGGAAGGCATATCTTAATAAGGAATAAAAACTAAAGAACAGTATCTGCATTTCGTACTTTTCAAGATTAATTCTTTAGGATTATTGTAATCCTAAATATATGTTCTCGTGTTTTATTAACAATTAATAATTAATTGTGAATTATGAATCACAGCTAGGTTACAATTCAATTCACGTTCTTCAACGGAAGTTGTATTGAATCATCCGAGTTTTTGTTCGGGGCCCCACCTTCCAAAGCGAACACGACAGCTTGAAAGGCGGAGGTGCCCGCAGTTTTCCGGCAGGGCGCCGTCAAAGGACGCGTGCTTCGACTCCTGCCGTTTACACCTGCGGGCGCGCTCAACGGGGACACACAGCACCCGTCGCGCCCCGCCCCGCCCCGCTGCGCACCTCACTCCGCGCCCCCCGCCACGCCCCCCGCCACGCCCCGCGCCGCGCGGCACCTCACCCCTCCACTCATCCCACTGCACTCGTTGCGGCAGGGAGGCGGCGGCGCCGTCGGCGGCGACGCGTCCACGCGCGAGAAGCCCTTCCCCACACAAACACCGCGGGCGGCGGGCCCGGGTGGCGCAGGGGGGGGGGGCGCTTAAGGGCGCGCGTGA
The DNA here is from genome assembly GCA_011170035.1 of Teleogryllus occipitalis. NCBI lineage: Eukaryota > Metazoa > Arthropoda > Insecta > Orthoptera > Gryllidae > Teleogryllus > Teleogryllus occipitalis. Next base: position 478,911 of record BLKR01000409.1, read on the forward strand.
ACACCGCCACGCACTCGCGCGTCGGCACGCACAAACATACAATGGCGACGGCGGAGGGGACGCGCCCGACAAAAGAGGGGGGGCCCCCCACTCGTCTCGAAAAATACACTGCTTCACGGTTGCGCTCACGGGGCTCCTGTTCAGATAGGTGGAGTGTTGGGAGGTGCTATTGATGACAATACGTGGCTTCATTACGATTTAATGCGAACCATTCGTGGATCAGGGGCGAGTGAACTTTCGAGTATAGTCATAAATTAAATGGAGACTCAGGAATGATGATCAGGACTTGTCTGAAGTGAAGGTGAAAAGTACGAAATTGAGTGAAAATCAGTAGCACGTGGTAAAATAACGCAATTTTTCTTAAATTAGAATGACGAGGTTACGATTAAGGGAATATTTTGGAAGTCAAATGACGATCCTCCTCGGACAAAATGTACCTAGCCAATTGTTTGATACAAACTGTTTAGTTGGGTTTGCGTTCACTCTGAACCGGAACAAGCCAGTGGTCGATGGGGAGCAAACAGAACGAAGGTAAGGTGCTTGAAGACTGATTGACAGGCGCTTGCGGAAGTGGGCATGTCTAAAAAGTAGACAGCGCTGCGACGGAATGGAGAGCAGCGTTGACGGATCTCGCGTTGCCGTCTGATACAAACCCAAGAGGCGGAGCTGAGCGGTTGGCGGCGGCTTGGAGCACTGCCGCTGACAGGCGCGACACGTAACAGCGCATCTTAACACACGCGAACACGCTGGCAGAAGTCGCGACGCCACGGCCGGCGGAGAGGGCGGCGGCATAGGTGGCGTCGGCATCTGGGCGGCCGGGCGCAGGCTAGAAGACCTTTGTTATGATAGGGGGTTCGGTGCGGAGATATTGGGGCCCCGGGCGTGGACGATATCGTCGACGCCTTTGCCTTTGCTTCTTCTTTCCCTTCCTCTTTCATTTCATCCTTCGCTTCCTCTTTAGTTTCCTCTCTCCCTTTCTCTTTCGTTTCGTCCTTAAAGTCTTCCTTCGTTTCTTCCTCCGTTTCCTCCTTCTTCCTCTGGTTCCTCCTTTGCTCCCCCTTTCATTTCCTCCGCTTCCTCTTTGCCTTATTCCTTTGCTTCCTCTTTCGATTCCTCCTTTGCTTCCTCTTTCGATTCCTCCTTTGCTTCCTCTTTCGATTCTTCCTTCACTTCCCATTTCGCCTCTGTTCTGCGTCTGCCTCCTCCGCCTTCACTAGAGCCCCCACCACCTCTCGCTTGAGTGACGGATGCGCGGGCCGGCGTCCGTCCGGGGAGATGGTCGCCCGCCCGCCCGCCCGCCCGCTCGCCCGCCTCGCTTCGGTGCGTCGTCTCCGCGCGTTTCCATAAACACAATCATAAAATATAAGAGGAAAAATGTAAATGCTCAGTGTTTTGTGCGAAGTGGAACTGTTATGGAAGCGGCAATGAGCTCTCAAATTAGGTTCTGTTGAGCGCACCAATACCTTTGAATATTCAACAACGGAAACGGATTCATTTACATGTAAATGCCGATCCTAATGACGGGCCGCTGTTTGCGTGCACGCGGCGGCGGTGGCTGAGGAGGCGGGGGCGGGGGCGGCGGGGTTGAGAGGGGGCGGCTCTCATTGTCCGCCGCCGACGCCCCCACCCCCACCCCTGCCGTCCGTCGCCACCGCCTCCGCTGCCATCCAGGGCCTGAGGGCGCTACTGTTGTTAATTCCGTGCTCGGGGCGTGTCGGGGGCGACTAATCGCAATAAAGAACGTCGTTAGCCGTTGACGAGTGCGCAGGCGCGGGCGCGGGCGCGGGAGGACTTGTCGCATCTCCTCGCGCTGTCAACGTGCGGAACGAGCACGTGTTGTCCCTCGCTGGAGACGAAGGGGCGGAGGGGCGTTGCCACGCGCTGGCGGTGACATAAAAACCACAGGCGGGAGCTATCCTTTTCTCTTCTCCGCTGATTACCATATCCTGGTAATATCTGCCTATACTGTCGTCACTTAAAAAAATTGTCGACGGGTTAACTGCTGTTCGGTCTTGTACTCGTTTGTATTTCTGGATGGTAAGGCTTCTTGGGTGTCTTTAATAACTGTTACATAAGCTACTGGTTGGAATTGCTGTGCGTTTGCGGAACGGAATGTCGTTAAAGGTTCATGAGCTTTGCAAGAATTCCGCTGCGAAGGTACGACTAACTTCTGTGAAGACATTCCGTGCATGAATGTTGATTGTAAATTGAATTTCAAGTTTGTGACGATTCGTATAATTATTTAAATTTAGCATTCCTATTACACAGTGTAATTTTAGGATGTGAATAGTCTGCTGTATGTTTCATGTTCTTCTAGAGACCTAGTGAAACACGATTGTCAAATTGTAATGTACAACAAAGGAACCTGAAAACCTCGATTTTCAAAATAACTGCTGCCGAACGGTTTTCAGAAACGTTCTGAGAATACCACCAAAGTTTATTTCTAATCTTGTTCTCCCATGTGTAAGTTCTGATTTTCTTCAATTTTCGATCTCTTTGTCTACAGGCAGAATTAATGCTATTAGCAAGAACGTTAAGCAAAACAAAAGAGGGTGCAGTAGCACAGTAATAAAGTTTTGAAGTTCGAAAAGAGTATATTTTATGGTTATTTATCTGCAGATTGGTTTCGGACCGTTCGTTTACAACTTCGCCGAGCTAATCACCATTTGGACGATTGGTCGGCATAACTGAGATAACTGTGTTCTTGCAATTATGCGAAAGCTGCTCCTCAGGAGCGCAAGCCCTCTCGACGGCTTCTTGTTGCTTTCCTTCTCCTGAACCACGTGAAATGCGTGTTGCAGCTGCACTCGGTCGCTTACGCTTAAATTTAAAAAATTCAGAAGGATGGAAAGAATACCTGTCTCTTGAAGTGAATGAAAAGCTAATTATTGGCATTGGATTAACTTCGCACATTTGAATGCTGAGTATTTTTTGAGAATTCAACGTAACACAATGGAAGAGATCAACATAATCCTTACTACAGGAATGGGTGAATGTGGATAATTGAAGCAGATGCTTACTCGATCCTAGTGGTACCATTAGATGCATGATTTTTATGTATGAGGTAATCGATTTATGAGGCCGATACGTAAACGAAACGATGCAAGGAATATCCGATTTTTAATACGACGATTGTGAAGTTACTACATATTTTATGTGCTTTTTAAAGTACATGAACTTATGGTTCGTGCGAGAGGTGATGACAAGCTTTAAATATGTTTCCGACGTGCCAAGGATTAGTAGGAGACGAACTTGAAGATCCTTCAGTGAAATCTTGCGTTGAAAAGCACTCTTAGAAAGGCAAGGACATGCAAACATTCAAAAGAAAGCTCTACAGAAGAGTCCATTCATTGTAATTTCGCTCAGTTGCTTTTTTACACAGAGAATATATAAATAAATGTTTTGGTACAAAATTATTCACGTCAAAAAAGGAAGATACTATCTTATTCCTAACCATTTTATGTTGTAATAGAAAGTTTGCGCACTTTTACGCTTGGATATCACCATTCATGACACAAGAACGTGAATATAATTAAGATACAGTATGTCGATAGTCTTATCATTAAAAGCCACCGCCTTTACTCAATTTCTGAATACGCTTGTTCTGTGCGCCCTCTTTTCTTACATTATTCACTATAATATCTATCATTTCTAGAAACAAGGGAATTTCTTCCAAAATAACGTACACAGGTTAACAGAATGTGTAGGTTAACTTCGTGAATTACAGAATATAATATATTGTGCGCTTGTTTAAAGATCTGTTACATTTTCCCGTCCGAACTCTGTCACAAGCTTCCGACGTAGAAGATTGGAACAAAACATCGGTTAACAACCCAGGGAAATAGGGTGCGTTTGCACGTGTTCACAAAATTTAAATCTTCCTTGAAATTTAGCTGTCACTCGATATGTGTGATGGAAACACACGTTCTCGGGCCGCTAAAGCCTCACAAGACTTTGAGCTTTGAGGAAAGAGTTTCTTGTAATTTTCCGTTCCCAGCGTCTTTTAAAGTGGTTCATTAGAAATACTCTGGTTTCCGCATACGAGGGAAGATGGAAATGTCAACATCAATTTAATGCCAAAGTACACTTCTGAAATATAGAACGTTTGTTATAAAACCCGATTATATGATGGTTTGATTGAGTTATAGTCGTCACTTTGTAGATAATTAAAAAAAATTTTACATGTATTTATAAGAGAAAATATTGTCACTTTATTAGATCTTAAAAACGAGTACACTTAGCGCAAATGTAGAAACAAATAGTATGGAATATACCAGTCGCTATTCACCACCACCACCAACATTCTACTGCGCAAAGTAACAAAATAAAAGAAAAGGACAATAGCTGGTTATTTGTCTGAAGTGTTAGTGAACAATTCACACCACAATTCAAATTCTTTTACTGACCATCTTACTGGATTCTTAGCAACGTGTTACTGTAGGGAGCCTACTGAAAAGCGTCTAATACCAATTTCCTGCCGACTACCCAGTATTTGATGTCATTTTGCACCAATGTGCGTGTCGGCTGGCGTGGCCGGGTCGTGCAGGTCGAACGCAATTCATTAGCTTAGCGCTGTTCGCTTGAGGGCGCGGCCTCCCACATCGATTGGCGCCGTCTTGAGGCTTCGCCAGCGCTGGCAACGGCGCCTCCTCGTCGCCCGCCCGCCCGCGCCAATCGCCGGCTTTTTTCTCCGATTTGCTGGGAAACCCCCCACATGGGGACCGCGGGCGGCACTGGGGCCTGGCGGAGAAGGCGAGGGAACGCGGGCGCGGCGAGGGCGGGGTTAAACGGCAGATATCTGGAGAATCTTTTTCATGCCATGTCGGTTATGAGACGTAGACGATCGAGAACAAGACATTTATATTGGCCCATTCTTCGAAACTGTGAATGTACGTCGATTTGCACGACATGAAGTGTGTGTTGTTTTGAGTTTGTCACTAGGTGAGTTCTTGCAAGTCCAAATAGTTTTGAACTCTTGAATAGTGTTCGGTACTTGAGTATATTAAAAACGTGTTTATTGCACGCAAATAAATATTGAAGTTTGCTCTTTAAAACCAAATAACAATGGATGTATTATTGTACATTAGTATATTATTCTATTGAAAACAATGACGTCATGTTTCGATAAAAAACAACATTCATTGCAGTTCTTTTTAAGTAAATGGGAATGGGTTACAAATAATAGGGAAATTAAGACGAAATGTAAATTATTCCCTTTTACAATAGATATTTTTGCTGTGTCAATAAATTATAAATAGTTATTACTTTTCCTCTGTAATATAGAAGGGAAAAGTATGGCCTGTTAATGTCGTTCTGTAGGCTACTGTGATTGGTGTAAATGGTGGTGATATTGACGCAGTTTTGTTAAATAAGCAGCGCAAAATTTGAAATATCATTTTAAGCTACAGTACAGGAACTGAGAATGGTGCTGTGCCGGTCCTCTCATCTCCCACGTACACATTCCCTCGTTCGTAAATCTTACATGGACACAGTTGCTGAGGAAATTAATTAATTTAATTAAATTAATGTTAGGTTTCCAATGATAACTGTCAATTGCGTAAAGTTGTTGCATTTTGTTTAACCTGTGCTAATGGTTACAGTGGAACTCACCGTCACTGATTTAAAATAGTTTCTTGTTAGTCAACTCTGACATTTCCACCAAATCATTACATGATCCGAATTCTACATTTCACAAGACTTAAGACGAGGAGAAGTTGAGATATGTAATTGGGCGTCCTCTCTTTTCTTTGCTCATAAATCATAGATCGCCAAACCATCGATCACGAGCTCGCAGGGAAATTATCGGTAGATCCCAGTGCCACGTTTCTTGTCACGCAGTGTCACGGTTGTCCTCTGGAGTTACGTCACTGAACTACTGTGATTGGAAACTCATGGAAATAACTGCTTGCAAACTCCCGCACAATTGTCGCCGTCAATCTCGTTGTTGTTTGTGTGAGATTTAGTTTATATCCATTAAGTTGTGCGTACATCAGACATTTGCTAATGTGGATTGTTTGATGAAAGCCCTTATTTAGATCTTGGTTTCTTTTGGTAGCTCACAGAAAGCTTTAATGACGGTACGTGTGCTCAAAATTTCGTAAGTTTGGCGACCGTTGCCATAAATACTTTGCCACCCGCCTTCCTTTTAAATGCGAATAACGAAGGATGGCTCATGCTCTCACACGGTTTTGTATCAACCAAAGAGATCGATAGTAAAATTGGTCATTAGATGTAGATCTCTAGCCCAAAATATCAGTCATTTTCTTATACATTTGAAGAGCAACAATTCTCTTACTCACTGGGCACGTGCCGTGTTGATTTCTGCAGGTATTTCAAAAAAGTCGCCCATACTCAAACGATAAAAAGGTAAACTAAACTTACCGGTCATGTTATTTGCAAACTGACGAGTAAGCATATTCTCATTGGAAGCCAGAAAATAAACGAGAAAACTGGAGTGTAATTTTATGAGCATGGCATTCCTTGAGAAAATTCTGCATCTGTAATATTATGGGCGTGACATTCTTCATGACTGAAAGCATAATATTATAGGCATGGCACTCAATGTTCGTGTAGAGCAGTTTACATTTCTGTCTCCTAGTGTAAATACAAAAAAAAACTGTTTTTGCTGCAGCTAGTTTATTCCCTAAAAATAAACGCCATATTAAATTGAAGAAACTGTCTGCAGAGAAAGGTGTATTCTGTTTCTAAATTTGAACATATTTAAGGATAAGTGGGGGAAGTTTCAACATCAAAATTCCTCTTATATTTTTCCAATTCTTTCCCTAATATTTTCTATGAAAGAAAAATAATACTTATGTAATGGTGCTCTAACAGCACATACTTTCTTCTATTATCAATTTTTGGAAATTCAGGCAATTTTTGATAAACCTGAGCAAAAAAGAAAGGGAGTCCTTTTAAAGAAAACTTAGACAAAGTTCTTGAGGCATCACATAAAAAACCCTCCCTCCCAAACCGAATACATAGTTTGAAATTGAAAGGGTCGCGACATCAGCCAGATCGGTTGAGGAATATCAATTCTGGTGAAAATTCTGCTTGCGATTTAGCCACTAGCGTTGATGACGAACGGATGGGCGGACGTTTTACTGTAACCGAATGTTTCGGAATTTAGGACACAATAAAAGAGTTTTCTTTCGAAAAATTACTGCTTACTGCAGTAACTGCAGCAGTACACTACTTTCTCTCTATAATGTATGTTGTATATGAAAAAGTAAAAATGTTATTGACATCAAGGAAAAATTCCATGAACTATCTACCGCTGTCTGAAATAATGTTTGAATCCTCTTTGGTATCCATTCAATACAGTATCTGCTGACTTGAAGAATAAGCAATTAAAGATTTCGAATCAACTTGACCCAAACATACTAAACTCGTCAAAAAAACCTCCAACCAATCTACTCCCAATTCAAACAAAATTATATTTTAAACAAGATACTATAATTTAAAAAAAAACATCAACCCGTAACATTATTGTAATAACACACACGCTAACACCATAAACATGACTGACTTGGGCGCTGTTGTAACCAATTCCCGTCTCCTCCCTCCCCCGCCGGGAGAAGGTTGAGGAGCCTGCGAGTGTATCATTGGCCCTCCGACAGCGCCCCTCGCCGCCACGTGCCCGCCTGGGCGCCGCCGCCCTTGATTTCCGCGGTGATCGCTGGCGCGGCTGCCGCGTGGCAGCGCTGCGCGGGGGCTGCTGGCGGCCGGGCCGAGGGGGATGGTGGCGATCAGCGAGGGGCGCGGGCGGCTGCGGCGTCGCCGGGGTTATTTCTGGGCGGGGGTGGGGTTGGGGGTTGGGGTTGGGGGCGGATGCCATGTGTGCGGGGGTGAGTGTGGCATTCCTCCGCTCGCCGGGGGTGCGCCACGCCGCCGCCGCCGCCGCCGCCGCCGCCGCCTCCGCTGGCAGGCTCGCCCGTTAAAAATAGCGCGCGGCTGGCGACGGGGGCGGCGAGGACTTTAGCGGCGCCGTGGGGGTGGCTGCGCGCAGTGATCGGATTCGCGTGGCTAGCTGGACAAACCCCTCCGGGTTTGGCTTTGTCAAATCTCTTCTACGTATTTTTAGCCAAGAGAAGAATGACGGTTTCAGTGGTGTAATCTAACATAAAACTCATCATACAAGAGACGAGAGAGAAATTACGTTCTCGACGGGAATAAAGTAAGTTATGGAATTCAATTTTTTTATAGGAGTGACAAACTAGAAATTGTACTCCTTATTATACCTTAATGAAAATGGACACCGACTACGTTATCTATAAGTACAAATATTTATCATAATTCATAATTTTTATTTTCCAAGTTCAAAATGTTTTTTATTCAGAATTTTTCAGTAGATCTGATGAATTACGAATCTTTTTGTTGATCTTTTGGTCAATTTTACAACTAAAGTCCATTATACTTGAAACATTTCGAAGAAACCGACAATTTGATAATATAATTGATACTCTCTTATTTTATTTCTACACTTTCAACACCTGAGGAAGGGTCAACGATGGACCCCGCCACACATTTATTCCATTATCTTTGTTTAGGAAGCAAGATACGGTTTCAACGTTTAAGAATTTTATTATTAGAATCTTTTTGAACACTAGTGATAGTTTGGTTTTTCAATGCTTATCGTATGTTTACAAAATAAAATAAATACAAACCGCCACCTTGAGTAATCTCTTCTTGAAAACTCCGGCACTCTTTCAGCTTGGCCTGCTCATAACCACGTTAAAATCTTTATTTTTGTATCTGTAGATTTAGACAGTCGAACAATCAGTGTAGCGTAGAGAATATTAAAGTGGTTCTTGAAAACTGTCCTCCGGGTACCGGAATGGCACTTGTGAGTATTTAATGTTTTAAACGTTAACTACGGTCTTTTACATAAGCAAAAGTAATTTTGTACAGATTTCGAAAGCCTATAAAAGTTGTTACTTCCACAAATTATATATAAATCTTATATCAAATTATTCTCGGTGCCATTACAGTTTACAAAGTCAAGTAAAATGGATTAACTATGTACAAATAAATATATACGCACAATCCTATACATAGTTCGTAGGAGCACGATTCAAATATAAGTTCTCCATGACATCCTTGTCATCTATCAGCCTTGAGTAATGGGATAAAACGACTGACAGTGAAGTTACGGCTACTGACGGTGTATTTCAGTCAGTAGCCGTAGCAACGCTCTCGGACGAACCGTGATGTCTCGGGGGGGGGGGGACCACTTGTGAGATGCGCTGGCGGTGATAGCGCGCCCTGGCGACCCGACGCACATCTGCATACGCGTGTGAAGCGCGCATCTTATCTCCTCCACCTAGCTGTACAGCGACCTCGCCACAAAGATGGTGAATGGAAGCCCCTTGCCCGTTGCCAGACGGTTGAGATGAAGTAAGGGAGGAACCGATATTGAAAGAGCGTTTGAGTTCACATGCTTCTCAACCTGTGAGGAGGAAGTAGCACCTTATAACTTGTTATTCTGAAAGCCCAGATGTGAATTGCATTTCCACATTAAAAGAACGGCTTATAAAAAAATCTTTACATATAAGTAAATTTCATTTCTTATTTTGAATTTTTCTCTTTTGAGCATTGAATACCTCTCAGAATTTGTATAAACGCTGGAGAAAAGACGTGCATGTGAATACAACACGCAGTGTCCTCATACTTCGTTACTGTGATACTTAAATGTCCTTGTTTTAGGGATTTAAGTCCATAGTTTTGAAAGTTGTTTGAATTATAATTTTCAAAAAGGTTTACAAAATTCAGTATTTCTCTTACTAAATCTTTTCTAAATACGAAGTTTTTAGAAGCTTTCTGCAAATATGTTGTTTCAAAATATACACGAGATAAAATGTACTGTAAACTTATTCAAGGCATTGTAATGCTTTCAATAAGGGTTGCCCTTAATTGAAGTCGCGAATCTATTTCTGCTGACAACTTGAATTCAAAGCTGTAAATAAAGTTTCCCCCCATTTCGACAATGTGTTTCGAATGAACGCGACGCCCCTCCGTTTAACAACCTTATAAGGCCTCGGGGCCCCCCCATCATCGGCGGGAGGTCGCGTTCTCATCGGCTGTGCCTCACAGGGCGCGGCAGGGTGATCACTGCCACTTCCGGGGCGCCTCCCATCAGCCCTCCCCATCCCGGGGCCCTTGGCGTGGACGGCGGCGGCGGCGGCGGCGCAGATCGCTCTATTAACGCCGCGGCGGCCCCGCGATCGCCGCCCTGCCATGGGAAAGCGCCAGCTGCGCACCCGAAATGGGTCACGGCTGGCCCTCTCCTCCCTACCCATCCTCCACCGCCCCCGGCCCACACTCCATGTCATGCCATGCCACACGTACCGCGTGTGTCCCGCGTGCGGCGATCTACCCGGCGCGGCGATCTACCCGGCGCGACGATCTACCCGGCGCGACGATCTACCCGGCGCGACGATCTACCCGGCGCGACGATCTACCCGGCGCGACGATCTACCCGGCGCGACGATCCCCGCGCGACGATCCCCGCGCGACGTCTTCACAGTCGTCGATGGTGTAACGTTTAGCGTATCGAACTGTCATACCCAAGTTCAAACCTGATCGATACCGTGGATTTTTAAGGATGAAAAAATATTTCGTACGCCTTCCTGCGAAGTAAAGCCAGCTGTCCCATGTTAGTAGACTTACTGCATGTAAAAGATCCTCAAGCCTAAATGAAGCCTCTGAGCTGAATTCAAATTGCCCGTTTCGTCGCCCGAGTGATCTCTTCTTTCTCCCCTAGTTGGTGAAAGGAGCTTAGTGAAATTTGCGGGGTGACACGGAAGAGTAGGCCACATGGCCAACTTCTCGCCACGTAAAATAAGGCATCAATTCGATTCGATTCAATTCAATTCAATTCAATTCAATTCAATACCCCCCTTTCCCCGACCCCTTTCCCCGACTCCTTTCCCCTCCCTGCGCGCCCTCCTCAACGCCACGCCACGCCACGCCACGCCACGCCACGCCACGCCACGCCACGCCACGCCACGCCACGCCACGCCACGCCACGCCACGCCAATCCACGCCACACGTACCGTGCTTGTCCCGCGCGGGGCAAAGCATCCCCCTTCCCCGTCGTCGCGGACCCAAGGGCCGGCTGATTAGTGGTGCATTAATATAAGATCAGATTAACAAGTGTCCAATAATTTTTGGAACAAAAGTTTATTTGGCAAATATCTAAATTCATATTTACTTCATAAATATGTAAGAATGATTTTAATTACGAATTAACAAAAGAAATTACTTTAAGTTTTAAAGCACAGATAATGCATTAAATATTGCAGCACAATAAATTTAGATGATAATTTTAATTTACATGTATTGTATTTTTTATGATCCTTTGGCTGCTGATAGATCCAATGTTTATAATTGAATAATGGATAAATTTAACGACAAAGTAGATGAAAGTTTAGAACTCGGTATTCAGTTGATCATTTTTATTTATTTTTATTCACCTTTTTTATGCCTGTTAACTTGTTGCACAAGCTAAAAATTAAGTGAATTTCGGTTCTGAAAGATCAAATATATTTTCAGCAAAAATAAAAAAAATTAAAATGATTGCAACAGAATGGTGAGGCTTTTAAATTTCTATCTACTTAATATTTACTTTCATCTCTTTTTCAATGAATTTGTTGCAATAATAAATTATAAAATATAGCTTTGATTTCATATTCATGTTGATCACTAGTATTTAATATTTGAAAATTATTAGCGGGCCCAAAGGGTAACTGGCATGAATATATGCGCGAAACGGATAAGAATATATTCTTGGAAGTGGAAAGAATATATTCGCGAAAGGGGCAAGAATATATTCGCGAAAGAGATGAGAATATATTCGCGAAAGAGATGAGAATATATTCGCGAAAGAGATGAGAATATATTCGCGAAAGTGATACAATTATATTTGGGATGTTGATAATCTATTCGGGATGTTGATAAGAATATATTCGGAAAATGGTATCTCAAGTAAACATAAGCAAGTACATTTTGGTTTGAGCCATCGACCCATTTTGAAAACAAGCAACACTCAACTGTGGCAGTTGAAAGCTCAAACATCAGTGAAAAACTTCGGGAATGGAATAATTTTTAGCCACAACATGCTTCCGTTTGCCTCTCATTATTCTCATTCTATTGAAAATCTGTCAAAAAGTCATGCGGTCGTTCTCGCGCTGAAGATACGTACGGCCCATGCGTAACGTATTTGCCGCGGCACAGCGGCACAGAGCGACGTCACTTACTGCGCCGCAGCTCTCGCTCGATCTAAATTTATTATCGTGTACCCAGAAATAGGCAACGTGCATTTGGGTCTCGAGAGTATTGTTCTTGTGACTCGGTACATGGCAAATAGAACACAGATTTTCTGCCTTTGAACTCAAAATTTCAATTTATGTTTATTACTTCGTGAATGATCTTCTATTCTGAGTAAAATAAATTTCGTATGAACGAAAATTAAAGTAAGATAATATTTGCTGAAATTTCAACGAAAGGGATGTGTGAAAAATGCAAAGTGGTTGGTGCAATCCAAGGTAATTTAAATCGAGGTTTATCGGTTGTATATTGAAAACATGTTTCCTCTCAATTAAAGTCAGAACATTTAAACACTATAATTGTTTACAAACAGATCCTTAAATTCGATTTATTTTAAGCAAATTATGTTTTTGAAATACATTTGTGAAAAGTCTAATGTTTGTTGATGCCAACTGGAACTCGCTACCAGTTTTTCTAGACGTCAAATTATTTTCTGTATTCAATTTCTGAACAGATAATGAAGCTTAACCTTGGTCAATATCGTTATGCAACAAGTAGAATTGGGCGGCAACATTAGAACTTAGGTTGCCAACCGCTTCCGCGAGGCTTAACACCTGCGTGGATATTTCCATTTGGAAGGACACAGTTTAATCCTATGAAAACAAACCCAGAGAAACTGACAAACCAAGGTTGAGTCCCGTAATTAAAACGGCATCAATAGAGAGGGAAACATACTTTGATCTCGATGGCCACAGAAGACACAAATAAAGGAGTGGTTGCTTCTCGGTTCATGTGTTTTCCAAAGCATATGATAAGCTGAAAGATATTTTGTATCATTTGGGAATGTTCTGGAGAATAAACGAAGAACTGATTACCCAAAGGGTAGCTGTTCTTATATCTTCAAAGCGTTTGTGGTATTTACAAATATATTGTCTTTTTATAAAAGGGCTTCTGAAGAGACAAATACTGGAAAGGAAGGAAAATACCAGATGCATACTACTAAAACCGGCATTTAAAAATCTTGGTTTGGTTTCATTTATAATCCAAGCGTTAATATGTAGCGTCACGTAATACACGAAATTGAATGGAGTCGTTTTTTGTATTTGGCAAAACATTCACCAGAAATATCTTTGAGTAAAAAGTGTTAGGCGAAACTCGTAACATGCGATAGAGAACTGTAAAAATGTTTCTGTCTTCTCTAAAAAAACCTTTTGCAAACACAGTAGCCCCGAGGCCAGAACTTGGCAATGGCCGCCATTCGCCTCAGTGGCGGCGAGGCGCGTCCTCCCCCGGAGCTCTCGGCGGCAGTCAACAAACGAAGCGGGCAGTGGGGGATGGCCACAGGCACCTCTGATGGGAAGATTTTCAGAAGCATACTGTATTTTATTCTAATTCCATTATTTTTCGAATGACTCGGAAAAACTGCTTAATAATATTTTTTAACAATCGCGTACACTTTATATCAATAAATCAATTAAATATTGAACCTTTAAAAAATATTTGCGGAGGTATACTCTTCCTCTGATGTCGCCTCTCCCAAATTTCACCTCCCAGTGATGCCGATAGAGAGGACCACGGGCGAGGTCCTGGTCGGCGGGAATTTGGGACGTGGTTGAGGGTGTTTATGGACATTAGATCATAGAGGCAGGGGGGCGAATAAAGCAGAGCGAAAAGCAAATGGAGTAAGCGAATGAGTAGGAAGTGGAAACGGAGGGGAAAGTGAAGAATGTGAATGAAAGAAAAAGAAAAAGCCGGAACTCTCGAAGAGAGTGGATGTTCTGATAGGGGTGTGGCATGAAATAATAGAAGTTTCAGAACAGGAAGGACTGCTCATATAGTGAAAAAGTGTGTTTATGATGGGGAGTTGCAAGTAGAAATGGAACCCTCCCCCTCAAACAATTGCAATTGCAATTGCAATTGCGCGATTGTTATGGCTTTTTTTATTCTAATGCTTTTTTGCACTGATTTATTGATTTCGGTAATTGTGGTACCAACATCATGATTTCCACACATACTTTAATACACAACAAATAAATAATATTAAAATAATAATAAAATAATAAAATAATAATAATAATAATAATAATAATAATAATAATAATAATAATAATAATAATAATATAATTTCCATCTCTAGTTCATAAAGACATGTATTAACGACGAACAGGGGAAACTGACGGAAGGAAACGAAAGGCACGGGGGAACTTTAGACAGCGTGGGAGGTGGTACATAAACAAAACGCACGATGCCACCGAACTAAAGAGGAGGCCTCTGACGTAAGGCCACCAAGGCGTGGATGTCTTTGAGGCGATTGCGAGGCGGCGTCGGCGGAAGCAGCAGCAGTAGTGGCGGGCGGGTGGCCAGCAGCGCTTCCGCTGCGAAGGGACGGCACTTGTCAGCGCCGCGACCAAGCTGCCCCGGCGCCACGGCGAACCGCGCCCCGCCGCTCCGCGTCCCGCGGTTCCGAGATCTTTTTCCGCGCGGATCATTCTCGGCGGTCGCCTCAGTCTTCGCTGTTTGAGTACTTCCCGTGCCATTTGGGGCCGCCGACATCCGCTGGCTGCTGCAGGTTTCTGTGTGTAGGGTTTCGCACTCTCTCTTCTGGCCGACCGCGTGTATACAGTGTGCAAAAACAGGGGAACGAAATTGGCGTCGGTATCAACGACTGTAGGCGCGAAGTCTTAGGAGAAACTTCGCTTTATTTGCGACTGATGTTTGTAAACTGTAGGATTGTGTGTGTTTATTTCCAGCCGTGTTTTTGAACAATTTTTTGATTTACAAAAACCTACTCGACCCGCAGGTCATTACTTTATTATTTATCAATGTTTATGTCGTAGAGTAATAAGTTATACATGTAAACAATGATAATGATTATTATTATTATTATTATTATTATTATTATTATTATTATTATTATTGTTATTATAAAGGTAAAGGAAAGGGAAAACAAATTCTTAGTCAATTTGTTTAATGGAAGATTTTTAATTTTAAGCCAGGTTTATCAGCATTTCGCATCATTGAGCATTCGAGTCATTGTCAGCATTGGCGATCTTGAGACACTTTCTGCCGTTTCTATTTATGATTTTCAAAACGAACACAAGATTTCTGGAAAATCCCGTGTTAGGAAATCTACTTAAACCTCGTTTCCCCAAAACTCAGAATGCAATAGATATAATTTTGATCCAAAAGAGGTAGTAAATGCACGGTAAGGGAAACTCGAATGAAAACATTTCATTCTGCGTTCAATATAGTGTTACACAGAAGTAGAATTTATTTATAACTAACGCTTCGAAGAAATCTTATATAAATGTGTCAGGTCCTAAAAATCTTAAAGTTCTATTGCCGTATCTTTAATTACTTCACCAGAAATCTTTAGCCTCCACAGCTTCACTTTGTATTATTAGTGTCTCTCATCAATTAATTTTTCCCGTTTCCGTGAAAAAGAATTGATTTTTCTATATAGTGTGTGGTAGTGATCTCTCTCCCCTCTGCAGTTCCCTTCTGCGAGGCGCCGTGCTTCGCTCCACTTTTTCTCCTGGTGCGCCGATCGCCGTCCTCCCGCGCGGGCCGTTGGGCGCTCCGCCGCTCCGTGCCGCGCCGCGCCGCGCCGGCCTCCATCCGCCTCCGGCCATCCGCCGCAGCGCCTATAAAACCGCAGGCGTGTAAACGCAGCCGTGTTATGTTGCAACTGTGGAGAGATGGATTCCCTGGAACAGTCGTATAATCCGGCGGCGGAGGCCCCGGCTCTACCACGCGTATACGCCTCGCGCGGGCGCTAAACTTAGCCGGCCGCCGCCGCCGCCGCGGACAAAGCGGGCCGGCAGGCGGAAGCCTTCGCCCTCCCCCGCGCCGCCCTCCCCGCCCACGCCCCCGACGCCGCAAATTTATTAATCACACAAAATGGCATTTACTAGCGGGCTGGCGTGCGGTGACGTCAGCCACCCTCCGGGCCGACTCTTGGCCAGTCCTCTGTGAGGCCGCGGCGGAGTTGTGCCCCCGCCGCCCCGCCCCGCCCTGCTCCGCCCCGTCGCGTCTCGGCCCCACCCTCGGGCCGCCCCTGCGCCCGCCCGCGCGCCCGGATGTAAACGTGCCCTAACGAGCCAATTACGTGCGTTCCGATACAAAGATCGGCCGCGCTGTGCCGCGCCGGGGAAGTTCACGCGTTTGGGACTGCGGCGGCGGGGGCGGGAAGGGTGGGTGACGGGGGGGGGGGGAGAGGCGGAGGCGGGGGCGAGGACGAGAGCGGCGGCGGGCCACGGTCTGAGGAGATGCGAGGGCGATGTGCCTTTACCCGGGGGAAGCGCTCAGCCCAGCATTTCGTATTCAGAGTACGCGCCTATTTATCATGACAGAGAAATAATCATCGCAATAGTCATTAACACATTACGTACGGACGGGCAGACAACACATTAAAAAAGTGTCGAGCATTTAAATATCTATAGTATTGCGGGGCGGAGGGGGGCGGCTGAAAAGTCTATTTAAATTTAAATTAATGGCGGCCCCAGCGATTTATCACGTCGCACCTGCGAGGCCGGGCGGCGGCGGCGGCGGCGGCGGCGGCGGCGGCGGCGGCGGCGGAGCCCGCGCCTCGCTCGCTGCGTGCCTTACGCCCGCCGCTGGGTGATGGTGGACGCGGCCCGCCCTCGCGCCGCATCCCACCCCGCCTCACTCCGGCACCTCTCGACGGTCGCCTCCAATCCCCGCGTCTTATATCGTCTTTGTTTATGGGGGTTAGTGTAGAACTAGTGGTCTGCAACAGTAAACATGCCGCTGTATAAAACCACGTATAAAACGTTTTCCCACAGTATCGTGCACACTATTAAAGAACAACAACTAAAATATTCTCTGTAATACAAAATTGAACTAAGTATTTAAGAAGAACAGTCATCACGAATTCTGCAATAACATAGTGTGAATTACACACAGTTCAACCATTCTTTACGTACCAGGAATATTAAAAAAGTTGCTGATCTATAACATGTGAATAGCAAATATTCAGTAGTAGGCGACTTCTTCAATAGAGTCGTGCTGTCGCATGACGCCTGCTGTATCGTAAGTAGTCATGTGTTGAATATGAGAATTCATTCGGAACGCGTAGAATGAGAAAGGTAGAATAACACAAATATTTCCATTTTCAGTCAAAATCTAAACTGTTTGTTTTTGGATTTTTCTCGAGTTCCTGGGTATCTAAAAAATTATAGACGCCTTTCACATGAATGGAGGCTGTTTAGTTTTCTCTT
The DNA here is from genome assembly GCA_011170035.1 of Teleogryllus occipitalis. NCBI lineage: Eukaryota > Metazoa > Arthropoda > Insecta > Orthoptera > Gryllidae > Teleogryllus > Teleogryllus occipitalis. Next base: position 496,418 of record BLKR01000409.1, read on the forward strand.
GTTCTCTCCGCACATTGGAAATTAGAAATATAGGTTACGTAAGTTCTTTGCATTTATATAATGCCTTAGTGCGTTTAGTGCGCACAAAAGTCTTAGGAATTTTTTGTCTCTTGACTCTTGATTATATGAATTTTTCGTCTCTTCACTCTTGACTATATGATTAATATGGGTGAAAGAGTAATTTATATTGACAGATTTTAAAATTAGTCTGTTATAAGGGCTGGGTACTGTTCATAGGACCGTGTTTGAATCCGATAGCTACACGACGCATGTTATAATTGTATCATTTTTATACATTTATATATTTACATAATCTTGAGGAAACTTTCTTTTTACGTTTTCATTTCCTTTCATGCTTTACTACAGTTCCCAAAATGGCACTTTTGCATTTCCTTGAAAACCCCGCAATGTATTCGTCTATTTCGTGTTCGTGTTTCTCTTTAATTTTTAACAGTATTGGTGTCACATCAGTATTGAGACTACTGCTTCATCTTATATATTTTCAAATGTTCTGAACGAATTGCTTACTTCACGACAGTGATAGTTATAAATTTTTAGCAAATGGGCATCATTTCAGTTCATAAACATTGACAGAAGTGTTAACTACAAGGAAAACAATTTCTTAGGGTCACTACAAAAGTTATCGTATATCAATATTATAAATATGTTTTGAAATTGCCTGTACAGCAAATAGTCAAAAGGTTTAAGTACTAATATGATGTATTGTGAGAGTGTATATTCATGAATCCCCGGGGTACTTACTGTTCCCTGTTGTATTTTTGTTGCTTTCTCTAACAGTAGGAAATATTGGAAGTTCTCACCACCACACTTTGTATTCAGCTCTACATTGAGATCGTTTCTTAGATAATGTCTTTTCACCTTATTGTTTACTGCGTCTTTCATTTGAGATTGTCAATCGGAACATCGCCTCTCCCATATTACACTTATCGTTTCTTCAGTCCCCATGCATCTCCAAATTAATTCCACAACTAGTTGACTTCATCTGTGTAATGTCCGTGGCGATTGGTTTTACAGCGTTTCATTTCCTGTCAATCCAGAACTGAATTCTTTTGTTGTGATAATTCAACGCTCCATTTAGCCATAACGATACTTAAATTATCTCTATCACAAAATGAATAAGTAATTCATTTCTCTCTTGTTGAAGTTATTCGTCTTCGTATTTGAAAGTGACAGAAAAATTAGTTGTACGTAGTCCCTCTCCTTAGTTCAGGTGAGTGATGCATTGATAGGTAATCAGGCGTTGGTAAATTGTCTAAGTCTATATTTAAAATTCCTAGAACAACGCGATTAGTGTTTTGCAGGTTGCCTCTAACGAACAGTAATGCGAGATGAGCCGACACAAATGGTTCGTTTCACTCCGCGCACCGCAGAGCCGCTCGCGTTGGCCCCTCTCGCGCGCACGCTCCCGGGGGCGTGCGCCGCCGCATGCAAATCCGGCTGCTTTGCGGGTGGGCGCGGGTCCCCGGGCGCCGTCGCCCGCCGCGGCTCAAGCGCGTCCCGGGGCGAGGGTGCGCGCGCCTCGGGGGGCGGGGCGGGGGCCGGGCGGGGGCGGGGGAGCAGCGCCTGGGAGCCGCGCCACGTGCGCCCGCCATCGACGCCCAATTTACCCGATCAATTTGTCGGGTGAGGGTATCGGGCCGATGATCGGGCGCGAGCGGGCCGCCCTTCCCGCTCGTCCCCGCCTCTCCGCCCCGCCCCGCGCCGTTCTTCCCCCTCCCCACCCCTCTCGCTCTCTCCGCCCCGCCTCTCCGTTCCGCTAATGAACGTGTCAGGCCGTGGACGGCGTCAGGGTACTGAACCCATCTCGCGTGATAAATTATCGATTCGGAACGGAGCCGGGCGCGCCCCGCCCCCTGGCCCGGCGCGCGTAATTAAACAGCTGTAGCGCACCGCGGCCGGCGGCGGCGGCGGCGCAGGCGGCGGTGGAGGCGGCAGGGCCGGCCAGTATGGCTGCGCCGGGCGCTGGCCACGGGCGCCGGGCGGTGGGGGCGGTGGGGCGGGCGCGGAGGTAATCTCGACCGGGGGCGGGCGGCCGGCGATGATCCGGCACGAACGCCAGCCATCGCACGCACGAAGTGCCCCCCTCCCTTCCCTAGAGGGGGACGCGGAATTACTAAATAATGTGGTCCCAATCGTAGTGAACCTACACCACGGATATATAGAGCAGCTTCAGAATGACTAGGTTCCATAGGTTCCATTTGAGGAAGTTTTATAAGAGAGAGCATTTTTAAAGTTTGGAAATGACTGTTAATGCCACGCAGATTGCTTTCATTTTCGTGACGGGTTTTCTTAAAGTATGTTTTGAAGCTTTTTGAGATTCTGTCAACGGAGATGTCGAACTTTTCAACACTTTTTTGCCAATATGTCACGTGGAACTTCGTCATTCAGAGACCGCATTATGTTTACATAATCGTTACATCCAGGAAGTGTGGGCATCAATGAAAAGAAATTGCCTGTACGTGTGCGAATATGCAAGTTAAAAAATATTCACCTTTTGTACATAATTTCCTTCAAGAATATTTTACATAATGGCACACATTAAAGCCTCCTTCAAATATTTCTGAATTAAAATTATCGCTGGTAAATTGAGACATTTATTCTTTTAAATAAATTGGAATAAGTAAGAAACGTCTTTTGTCAACTTGAAACGTTCTTTGTATTATGTGAAAACTAATCTGATGAGTAATGTGTCAAAACTTCTGATGTGTTCTTCACATTTTAGCTTATTTGTTGAATTTCGGTTCTCTGCGATGACTTAAACCAAGTTTATCAGGTATAGAGATAAATTTAAATTTGAAGCAGAAAACAACAAATATTTGCTTTTATACACAGTTCAGACGCAGAAAATATCATTTTGTAGTTCATGTTTTCAGTTTATTGACCATTCTTTTTTGAACGAATCATTGTTCTCCGAACTTTGTAGAAAATGACTAAACGCTGAACAAATATTTGACCATTACTCGTCAGCTAATTGTATGAAGAATATGTTCTCTAAGGAAGCATTTTTACTTACGGACGTCCTTGACTATTTCTGAAATTTCCGTATTTGAAATGTACATCTATTAAAAGAAGTCTCTTCAAAAGATCTGTACTCTTTATTGACAACTGAATGGATTATCAAATTAGTTTGTTTTTTTCCTTCAACAATCATGAAACTCCGTCATTAGATCTACGCGTCTTCACAGAAACAATTGTTTGTATTGATATTAAATACATGAAATTAATGAAATATTTTAGCTTTGATTTGTAATTTCGTATTTCGAGGCGCGTCAACTGTTGTGGTCATTAATCTCGTAAGTGTAGTTTGTGTTTTTCCCTCAAAAGGTGGCGTTGATCTTTCTCCGCTGGATGGTGACATCCGGCGCCGAACTCCGCGACGGCTAGCAGGTCTTACATTATTGCTTGCGTGGTGCATTTTTGTGCAATTCACCCTGAAGGTAGTGGAAGAATGAAGACCGAAACATTGACAATTTTACTCAATTACTTATTATTAATAATTGAAACGAATCATCCAATGATTAGTTTTCCATGAAATTGCAGGGTGTGGGAGCGTAAGTGTTGATATCAAAGTGTATTCGATTCCTTAATGCATCTATACTCGCAGGAAATCAAGAACTAAATTGCTTTATCCATTTTACACCTACTAAAAATTAAATGAAAGGAAAAAAATTGCGAAACATTTAATGTTCTGGAAGCTAATTTCAACTTTAACTGTGTGCATTTACAAGTGAAAACGTGATGTAATGAGACGAAATATTGACAAAAGATCAACCAAAAGTAATCGAATTTTTCTGCCCCCGAACAGTCGACATTATATTCGCAGTGATTGGGCGGATCCGAAAGTTATTCCTGCTTCAGTTATCGCCAGGAATAAAAACTTGAGGTGAGACTCCACCCTTTCTTAAAGCTGTGAATCAGACTTTACATCCTTTGGCAATGTTTCTGTAATAAAGATTCTAGTTTTGGGCAGTTGCACCTGCAAATCCGGCATCCCCCCCTTCAGTGACTAAAAACCATTTGAAAACAATAAATGGGCGAGGTTACTAGTTGTTGCTTGCTATTCAGACAAGAATCTGTGAACATATAAAAGAGAAATAGGTTTTCGTTAAGGGAAAAATAAGAAACTTACTCTTTTTGAAATGGAACTGTGAATTATTCACAAAAGCGGTAAAATCCTCATCCCTTCATCCATGTTAGCCGTTGGCTAAGTCGACTTCAATGATACACTCTGAGGCTTTGGGAACTCAAACTTTTTCTCTAATCGCCTCTTCTCTTGACTTTTTGTCATTAAATATCCCTCGTTTGAAGTCTCAACATCTGCGGCAAAATACACGGGATGTTGAAATGCACGGTTGTAGGCCTGGAGCAAAACATCGAATTACTCTTTCGTTCTTTCGATGTCATTCTTTGGACTCTCGTATCCCGGCGGCAATGGGAGAGGCCGACCCCGCGCTGCACGCGGGTCTCGAACTCGCGCCGCGGGCGACGGTTGCGCACAGTGGAGCAAGACTCCGCACATGTGGCAAAATCCCTTCTACATAAATAGTACGCTTTTTGACGGATTTGTACCATTTGAAGAGCTTGAGGCAGTAACAAAATGAGCCATATCAGTCAGTCCTCCCGCTATTAGTAAACGGTACAATTTCGATTTGGGTGAATTGTAGCTCTTCTTAATGTCTAGTTAATATTTAAGACTGTCTTGTGAAAGTAACAATATAACATACTGCAATCGAAATCGAAATCGAAATATTAACATTTACGAAAAGCGTGAGTATTGCTGTCTCTGATGTGACGTACCATGTTACTGATCCTAGAATTTCATAATTAATTTGGTATGCAATGTTGATTTCGACCGTTAATAAGAAACCGTCGAATCGAAACTTACGAAGTTCGCTACTTCTTTGCAGGAAATTACTCCCCAGGCCTGCATCAAACATATTTCAGGCGAAAAATATAAGTTCGCAGATTATAGTGTCGGCAAAAAGTAGGCACACATGCAACCTGCAACACAGATAAAGTTCAGTATACTTGACCATAGTGCTTAGCTCGGAAATGACGGGATCTAGGCACGTAAAAGCAGGTCGAACTAAGTGAGAGCGTAGTCTTCCGCGGCCGGCAGGTCGAACTAGTTTAAAATAATGAAATAGCACCAAGAAGGAATTTCTCCTCTCTGTGAATAAATATGTTAATTAACATTTTTTAAATTTTCCCTCCCAAAACTATGGAGCGTTCAAGTTGTATTTGAACTTTGATGGTACAACTTAGCAAAATGCGAGTTGCATGCAAGTCGTTCATGTACACGCTCAATTGAAGTCTCGCAAGAACTTTTTCTCTTCATCCTGTTTGGAAGATTTCTTTAATGTGTAACAAACAGGTTTATCTGCAGTTAAGTGCTCATAATTAATAGTTCAGGTTCTACATGTTTTGAATTGCCGTGCATTGAGGTAAATCTACCTTCTTTTGTCTGAGGCATCTGGGAAACAAAATTGAAATATCTACATAAAATTTGTGAATAGTTCCTTTTGCGTAATTTGGCTACCATAACCATAGCATAAAAATTGACCAATTTACTCCTTCGCCATGTTCTAAAGCCTTCTTCAGGTCTTCGGAAATATTTTTTTAAAATCTACTTAATTGAATATTGTCATTTTGAACACATCCCTGACTTCAGCTATCCTTCAAATTTATTTCGGGCCATTTCCCAACAAAAATGCTGATAAGAACCGATTTACACGATCCTTTTTGATGAACCAGTCTGGAGATTTAGAGAATATGCATTGTGGCTTCATCGCATGTCGCATGCGCACGTGCATTGTGGCTTCTGCACCCTGAGAATAAACTCTGTTCATTGGAGCGTTCACTGAAACTCTGTAATCATTCTTCAAAAAAGCGTGTTTTTTCGGGCCTCGGCGTTTTGATAGAATCCGCGTCTCGTAGTTGACTGCCCTTCTGTGTTGAGGCGGCAAGGGTCACTCGCGAAACGAAAGCATAGGCCGCGCGATTGTGCGCGGCGCAGCTTGTAGAATCTCCTTAATCGAATGCAGTAGCACAGTTGTGATTTCTACCACCCATAATAATTTTTAAGTCATTAGGTCAATAACACACTTTGACAATGTGTAAACTGAGTTGATAGTCGTGGTTTATAACCCATCGAATCTGTTATTTGCTCATCAACCATGTGTCGTTAAATACTTTTCATAATACAAGAAAAAAATCTTATAAAAATGGAAATTATGTATTGGAATAAGTGTACTCATGCGCCATCTTTAGCAACAACTCATTTGTTTTGATTGTTCTTAACGGACGGCGGACTGTTAAATCCTTAACGGACGCCGGCCGTTAAGAGTGGCTTTTCATCCCTGTGTGTCGGATGTGGACGTCCAGAATAGTATTACGAAAAATAAATTTCCGTGTCCTTTTCGAGCGCAAACGCCGAAAGTTGTTGGACGAAGTGGGCGCGTCGTCGCTGGCCGCCCCACTGCGGCGCGGCGGCGGTGGTGACGGGGGTCGCTGGTGGCGCGGCCGTCGACGGGTCCACGGGCGCGGAAGCGGGGGGTGGGGCCGGCGCATCACGCGACGCGGCGTATGTTAATGCGCTCGAATTCGAGGCCTGGAATAATTACAGGCGGGGAGAGTATAGCGAGATAGCGTTCGATGTAATTAGCATGGCGTGTCGTACTGCTGGGAACGGCCGGGCCGCTGATCGCGGCCGGGACATCATTAGCATGGAGCAGAACCCGCGGTTTTTGTGTGTGTGAAATATTAAGAGAACCGCACGCTGGCGGGGGGGACGACACCGAGCCCGGGAATTAGCTTCTTGTTGTGTCCTTTTGCCCCCCGCCCCGCGCCCGCCCCGCGCCCGGCGCGTCGCCCCCGGACACCAATTAAAATATGGAGATTATCATAATACGTATTATTGTAATATTTCGGTGTTCTTACGAACCCGCACGTAAATATCTCGGCGTAATACTTCGCGGCACGGAGACGCTGGCCGCCCGCTGCTCGCCGCCCTCTCTGCTGGGAACCCAGTGCGTCCTCGGTAGGCCCTCCGGCGGCGCGGATCCAGGCTCCGAGGCTGACATCCAGCGAATAAATATTACCCGGAGGGGGGCATGGGGAATGTTGAATGTCGCGAAATGCATTCAAATGTTTCCATTCTGATGTGACGAACATGCGAATGAGTACGAGTGAAGATGGTCGGTGAGATGAATGTGGGGTTTGCGGTACTATTTGTAGTTAGTATTGTAGATGCAGTCGACATTTCAATTAATAGTTCTTACCAATAATCCAAGTATTTGTCTACCGCCTTTTATCACCGGAGAACGTCCGGCTGAATCTCAAAGTTTTTATATAACATTTACAGAACATGTATACATACATAAACTTTTATGTAATAGTTTTGTATTGATTTCCAACTTTCCATTTATCACTATTTTAGGACATTTAGTACATATACTTATGACTTTTTATGTACTAAAAAGTATAGAAAATTTGTTTAAAACAAAGTACAATGATGTATAACCTCTTTGTTTGCATCATTGAGGAGAAAATGTGTTAAACGCAAATCTCCACCACAGAAACAACTACAAGTGTGCTAAAGCCATTAGTATATTTTAGAAGTTCATTGCTTGTTGAGAGCAATTCTCTTCGGTCACTAAGCACTTTTTTCTTTGTTTAAAAAAACAAGGGTTTATTTCATTTTATACAAGGGAAAGAATTATCACTGTTTTGTCATGAATTTTCTTTCATAAATTTGTTTTGACAATGCTGATGTGAATTATGATTTATCAGTGGACTTAAGAAGTGACTCATGCAATTCTGATAATTATAATAAAGCATGACCCCACGAAAACCTGTTTAACGAAAGAATATATTATATTCTCATTAATCAGGTTTCTCCGAGGAAATGTACATTTCTGAAGTCGTTATGAAAATGTTGTGAAGCTCTTCTGTAAATTTTCTCGACTTTCATCAGAGTGTAATGAACTGTCAGAATGACGCGAGTGATACGCATTTGGGGAAAATTGTAATTAGTATGAACAAGCAAGTCACCAGGAACCTCAATTAATTTATTGGAAGCATTATGAAGATTTGTTCATATTCCCTCAATGCAACCTTCGGGGAAAAATGTATGCAAGGAAACTTCACCAATGGATTTCTAAATGAAGTTCCGAGAAAAATAACCACATTCATCGATTATTATACTATCTTCCACAATAAAATGTCTGTTGATGCAAAGACGCGTTATTTTTAGACGTCATCGCGTGATCTGATTCGTGAGACTTTCCTCTCACGGTGGGACATGCGACGGATGCTTCTGCTCGCCCCTTTTCTCACGAGCGTAGTTTTTTTTTCTTTTTGCAGAGAAGGTATCGTTGTTATACCACGATCCGATGTCATTATACTCGTGCGAACTTGCTTCACAAGCTTACTCGACGTTTTAATGATTACAGTTACGATTGGTGGCCGACAATAGAATTTTCGAAATTGTCATTTGTCTTGTAGCGTGACCATCACGCGCCCGTGATAAGGCCGAATGACTCAACATGGATGGTTATTACGGAAGATATCACTTTTTTATTTCGTGCCTTATCGGTTCAGCATTTTCCATTGTTTCATGTTACTTCACCTGCTCATTTGCGAGTAAAGGACGAATTGCCACGTCGAGGGGATTGCTAGTATTCCTTCTAAAAATTCCTCGCGCTTTCCTTGAAACACGCGTTTAGTTATATTGAAAATTGATACCAAATAGATCTAAAATAGCGAATCACTGAATATTTTACTATTAATGCTTGAAGTCATAGCTGGTATTAGTCAAAATAGTGGTGTGGGAAGGGGACAGGAGAGAATATCAATTACTTACATAGTGAATTCTGTGGATGTCTGGGTAATGACTGACGCATGTATGTAAAATGAAGTTTTGGACTTCGTCTGATACAACGGATATATCTGGGATTGATCTTTGTACCCAATTATACAAATATGTGTATTTACCAACTGAAGAAATGGATGTTATATTATCGTATTATCTTGTTTGCATGTTTGGTGCGGATAAAAGGACGACATTAAACTGTAAATTGAGTAAGAGTGTTGATGCAGGCTGGATTGGTCGGCTGTATTTCCGCTCAGATCTTTCATGAAATTATACGTACAAACTAATTACCAATAGTACAGCAAACGTTTAAGCTTCTTATAATGGTAATAGAACAAGCAAATAGGTCACCCCTTACTCTAAAAAGGTGATATGTTACATTTATATTTAGTAAGAAAAAATATTTAAATAATTGAAATCTGCGATATGATTTTAGAAGTTACGAAGTAGTAATCATAGATCGTATCGTAATTTACATGCATACTCTGCACTCAACATTCCACAGTTTATCAATTCTGGAAAGATAGTGAAATACCTACATTTTGTTAACTGAAGTGGAATAAATGCACGCTGAAAATAAGCAAACAAAAAATTGCAAAATAGCATAAAACATCTGTACTTTCAAAATTTAAGGTTGAAATTTTATGCGGTTTTACCGATATACATTAAATTAATTGTAAAATAAATAAAATGTTAATATGGGAAATCATTTGTAAAACCCTTTTAATGGTAATAAAAATGGATTGCAGAAACCAATGTGAAACTTGTGGGGCGAAGTAATGCGCAATGTCCCAGTTTCAGTAAATGGATTACTCGGGTGCACCGTGTTGACTGAAGCAAAACTGTTCTCCATAACCGCCGTATGACAAAAATATCTCAAGGAGAAACAACACCGGAAAAATCATATCTTAGCTATGTTACATTAGCTCAGGACGTTTGTCGCTCAACGAGCGTCGAATACAACACTATATGACACGTGTGTCGTGGCCGCGCACGTGGGTGGGACGGAGGGGGGAGGGGTGGGGGAGGGGAGAATCCGTACGACGATGCGATGCGCGCGATCGCTCAATCCTATTGCCAGGATCCGGTTATGACGGCTGGTCTGGCCCTCGGCCCCGCCGAGGTTTATCGACCGCGTGATAGAGCACGATTGGCGCGCTATCTGCCTGCGGGTTGGCCCCGAGACGAAGCCCATGCTTTGAGCACACCATTCGGTCAGGGGCGACTGGTGGGTTGAGAATTAGGAGGGGCACCATGTATGTCCGAACTACCACATTCATCTTCCCCCTTAACAATATTTCTTGGACGGGGAAAACTACAGCTTGTACGGGCCAAGTGTACAATCGATTTGCACGTATTGGGATTTTATTTCTTGTCTAAGAAAACTTTTACGTTGATAACGGAAAATACAATTGTGCTCTTGCGAAAATAAGAGATTTTTTAAATAATATTTCCACCAATCAAAACGATAATTTATGAAATCAAGTGGAAGAGTCGGAATTCTTAGCTTAATTAATAGGTGCCGAGCAAACCCCTATAGCACACGCTGCACCTACCCAACTCCCCTCACCTACCCCCCACTCATCAGCAACCTTCTATCACCTCGCATGCACCAGCTACGGACGTACTTGCGACAGTCAACGATGCGATCCATTCCAAAAACATTACTCTTTCGCTTAAGCGGACACATAAAAATAAATTCGTCCTCAAAAATTGCGCTGGTAGTATGCACAAATTAAACGAGTCGATTTATTGCAAGTTTAAAACTTTCGCAACTTTTCCCGAGGTTGGTTTTTCTCAGGCGCCGCCCATAGAGCCCTTACGGGGCAGCCGCCGCTGCATTCGGTTGGATATTGTTTGCTGCGCCTTCGTGGAAGAATGAACAAAAACGTGGATCATGGTTTCCACGAACGATACAATCCAATAATAAAATATATAATTTACGTTATTCTTGGGAGAAACTCTTATTCGAAAGAACGTTCACATGATATCACTACTTGGTCAACGTTAATAGATCTTCTGGAAACTCACAGGAAAATCCTGTTTGATATTTCCTTCAGCGCTGCGTAAGTGCGTGTGCTCTCGTGACACATTACGGGAGTATTAATCGTGCTACCGTCCTAATGGTTCTATAATAACCTTTAATTATTACGTATAATATATTCTGATACTTGCTTCTGAGAAGCAACGATTTACATCAATACCATTAAAAATGAGTTCGTTTCCTCCCTCAACAGGTAAAAGTATTCGAAAAAAAATTGTGCAAGACGTCATTGCAACAAATGTTCGTTTTTGTTTTAAACTTTGGAACGCATCCTTGCAGACAGTTGTTCTATGTGTCAATTTGTCCAACACCGTCGAACGGGTACTGCAATTTTTCGTTTCAACCGCATCACACCCACTGGGTAAGGTTTCATTATTCCATTAAGAATCTTAACAAAATAGCGGCGCATAATCATTGCTTGATAACTCGTATCTCCGCACTTAGACCTTCCCATGCAACACTTACATACACGGAATCTAGAGTCTTCATTCAGTTCTCACACCCTCCCTTTCCCTGAGAACTTCTGCGCTAGCGAGGCGCATCGTTGCTTTGGGCTCTTTGCCGCCGCCGCCATTGTGCCCGGCGGCCGGCGGGCCTCGCCGCCCGCGGCCGCCCCGCCCCCTCCCACCCTTGACGCCCGTCGCCCAGGGCGCGATCCCGCGGCATCGCGGCCGTGATTCGCATCGCGTGCTCCGCGCGCTCGGACATCCGATGGAATACATGAATTTCACGAAGGAATTAATTAGAGCGCATGAAGCGGAAACGGCGCGAGGTTCGTGGTGTCGTTTAAACAGTACGTCTGTAATTCCGCCGGACATCGTAATTACCCTGATATATCTCTCGGTCTATCCCCCGCATCCGCTCACACCTGGGACGCTCTAATTGCGTAAAAATTTCGTGTTGATGGAGGTTCATGTCGTCGTTATTACCGTATATAATTTTACCAATTCCAAGAGTGTGTCGGCTCATTAAACGAAGTGGTTTCCTTTTTGTGTGACGTCCTGTTTGAATTTCGGGTGACAATTTTGGGGCCACACCTGACAAACTGGATGACGGGTGCGTGTGTGCCGCCCGGCGGAAGTAGGAAGAGGCTCGCTCGCACACAAGAGCGCGACGGTTACACAAAAAATCCGTGTTCCACCAGAAGGAGGGGAAAGCGGGGCTTTTGTGTTCGGGGGGGATGGGAGGCCGGCGCGCGGGGGTCCGGGATGTCACCCTGAGGGGCTTCGGGGCGGCGCCCCCCGGCAGTCGCGCACCGAGGGGACCGGCCCCCCTCCCGCTCCTGGGCGCTTCATTACCGTATCTGCAGTGCTTAGCGCCCGGTTGCCGGCGATCGCGCGATGTCGTCTCTCTGCCGCCGCCGAGTGTTTTGACATGTGTTATTCCGCCGCATAATGGTCGGTTGACCTCCGAGAGGGGGGATTCGCCGCCGGCTCCCCCACCGCGGTGTCAGCGGGGTTAAAGTAATTTCTTTTATTGCTGGAACAAATGAACGGCTCAAGACGGGTGGCAGTGACAGGATTCCAAAGCGCAGTTGATGTCGGTGCTGGTAGCACGAGCGGCGTTTTGCGGCGGCTCTGTACCGTGATGCGGAACGAATGTGCAGACGTCTTCGATTGGCTCGGTTGTGGTCTTCTTTGGGTGGATATCGCTTCCTTTTTAGTATCAGACTGCGGGGAGGGGAATGTGAAATAAAGGGGTTGATGATGATTTGTACATATTGTATTTATCAGTTGAGATTTTAATTTATAGCATTTTTACTAACCTATAAAATGTAGTCGTGCTAGTTTGTTGAAAATAATTGCCTTTAGAAACCTAACCTCTAGTAACAAAAATTTCAATTGTTTCTTTGAATTATAACTCTCAGCGATGTGAATTGCACATTTTCATTATACTTCGTCTCGCATTCCTCAGCTTCAATGATGCTTGGTCCAGTTCATAAATGCAAATACAGTACTGGAAGTTTAATGACCGTTGGATACTCCTCTCGATCGACAAGAGTGAGCGATAGTGGAAATTCTATTAAAGAGATCCATGTCTATGAGATTCATTGGTAAATAGTTTTATGTACTGTATATATTATTTATACAATGTTTGAAGATTTTAATGTATAGAAATCCATTTTTTTCAATTATCTAGTCTTAATCACAATGTCGCGTATTTAGATTGCAATGCGCGTCAGTAGGAAAAGTGTATAGATGCTCTTTTTAATAAGCAAAGAACTTGTTCGTAACAATACCATTGTTTAATTTGTTCTAATTTATATTAACTCATTGAATTATTAATTATTTATATATTCATTTCGTATTTTATGCAATTTTACAAGAAAAGAGACTGAGAAGTATCGTGCAAATTAAATGTTATACGTAAAAGATGTTAATATTATTTTATGTAATCATGGTACTGAAGTTATTAAATAATCAATATAGTTTTTGGTTTACTCGTCGGAGATAATTAGTCACAAATTATGTATTACATTTCAGACATAATATATGCATTTAAGAAATATCAACAAAAAATATTACCATCGATTACAAAAAACATATCATTCCTGATCGTTTGAAAGTTTTCCTTTTAATGCGTTTGAATGCGATACTTTTAATACGTGAGTGAGAAAACGAAGAGGAGCTAGTTATTCACTTGTTTATAAACTTAGCGCCACACTTCCAAGAATATATAAATGAATGCTGTTAGTTTCCCAAAAACACTTTACATCACAGAATTGAATATCGATTCACTTTTGATAAGATCAATCAATTGCCACAGCTCATAGTGACTGAGCATAACGTATTTAGTAAGACTAATCTAACGAAATTCCAATTAGATTACTAATTTCTAAGCTTGTGTAATACGATACTATTATTGATTATGATATACTAGAGGAGTTTCTAAATAAAAACAAATAAACAAAAATATATGTTGTCAAAATGTTTTTGATTATGGACGAATTCACTAATGCAGAAATTATCTGAAACGTAAATGATCGGTTTGTACAAATGCATGGTTGGTTGTGCGCTACAGTCAAGTTTGAAACAATTACGAATGAACTGCAAATCTTTTATACTAACTTCAGAATAATTACTTAAAGAGGAAATAAAAAAAATACAAAGGACAGTTATATTGAAATGAAAAGGGAAAATATGATCTACTAATATGATACGATCGTAGCATTCATGTTTTCCTATCTTCCTAGCAAATACTTTTAAGGGTAATTCATATCTGGAACATGCAATTCTACGGCAGTGGTGAAGATCTGTGACAGTCGGGAGGAGAGGTGATGTCAAATAATAGCCGGAGTGACAGATGAGCACTAGCGAGGCCGAAGCGGCGTGATGAGTGGACGCAGGTCAAAACGGCAATTGCGAGTTGTAGGTGCGTTTAGACGTCAGTGAACCTAGAGAAACGGCTAATGAGATGATGGTTAGAAAGGAAGCTGAGTGTAGGTTACGGATGGTTATGGTGGGTTAGGAATGTGAGAGGTGCTGGCATGGGCAGGACTAGCCGGCATGGGTAGGGGGGTCGGCATGGGCAGGAGAGGATTGTTAGTACAGGGGTGGGTGACGAGTTCAGGCGAGGGCAGTGGAGGACAGGCGAGGGCAGTGGAGGACAGGCGAGGGCAGTGGAGGACAGGCGAGGGCAGTGGAGGACAGGCGAGGGCAGTGGAGGACTGGCGAGGGCAGGGTAGAACAGGCGAGGGCAGGGTAGAACAGGCGAGGGCAGGGTAGGACAGGCGAGGGCAGTGGAGGACACGCGAGGGCAGTGGAGGACAGGGCAGGGCAGGGCAGGGCAGGACAGGACCGGTGAGGGCAGCGGAGGAGTGACGAGGGCAGTGGAGTGATGAGGGCAAGGCAGGACAGACGAGGGCGGCGAGGGCGCTGACGCCGCTAGTGCGGTCTCTCGTTAGCATCGCGGCGCTAACCGCGCGGCCGGCGCGCTAGTTAAGCTTGGGTGCACGGGAGCGCGCGAAGTGTTAACGCAGGGCCGACCAGCTAAGTGCCAGGTGTGCCGCAAAGGCGCCGCGTGTTTGAACACGATGGCTACGCACGCTTTCCTATAGACGTCGAAATTTTTGGTAACTGAATTATGGAAACAGTATATGAAGAGTGAAATGTATATCAATTTTAAAAATTTCGTCAAATTGTAACTTCAGGTTTAATTTTTTAAAATATTTTTAATTTTTTTGTGTTTTATATTTATTATTAGTAAAGATGAAATATATCCATTACGTTTGGAAAACACGAGACAAGCAATACAAATGACAATGCATTTAATTTTAAAAGTTGCGACACGTTTGAAATTGTTGTTGTAGGGATAATTAACGACGAGCAATTAATATTTCAATAACAATTAAAACTAAGATATTGGTCTACTTTTTTCTACTTCGTAAATTGTTTGAGGTTCAATAATTCAAGTGTATTTAATCGATTGTATCGTAAGAATTAAAAAGAAGAAATAACCACCTTAGTTATCGCATATTTTTCAGTGCCCATTAGTATAAACAGTTAACTGCATGTGTCAAGCAAATACTTCGGTTTATTAATATAATAGAACCTTTAGTGAAGTCAACAGAATCATTTATCTCATCGCTATGCCGCAGATTTATAATGCAGCGAAACAACATTCTCTTTTCAGCAGTCAGGTACTAAACAACAACACAATTTCCTTTACACGCGTGCTCTTTATCTGGCGCGCTCAGCGCCAGTAGCACCCTAACTTCAGAGATAGCATCAGGTTCCCACCCACCTTTATCAGCACACCGGCCGACCGGAACCGAAGCGCCCGGGCGGGCGGGCTGCGCCAGAGATTCCGGCGCTGCGGGCGCGGCGCGGCGCCGCCCTGCAGCGTTGCCACTTGCCTCGGGGCGGGGACGGGGGATCGGGCGTGGCGGCGACGGGTGTCGCGGGGGTGGTCGCATCGGTCGCCCCGATGCCGACCCGGGCCGCCCCCCCCGTTTCCCCGTCCCCCGCGCCGACCGTTTCCCAAAACTAATAACGCGAGGGGGCAGAGGCAGGGAGAGGGCGACAAAAAAACGCGTCGGCTGTTGGGCGCCGCCGAGAGGCTGGGGGGTGGGGGCGGGGAGAAGGGGGAGGAGGCGAGCGCGAGCGCTTTATAGCCGCGGAGGGAGGGGAATTTAATTAAAGGAAGCACCCAGGGCCCGCGCCGCCCGCCGCCCGCCGTCCGGGGGCAGTAAAGCGCGCTGAGTTACGCCGGCGCGGCGGGGCCGCCTGCGATCCGGGCCGATCGCCGATCGAGGCGGACGCGGAGGTGAGGGTGAAGGCGTGGGTGGCGATGGAGGTGGAGTTGAAGGTGGAGGTGGAGATGGAGATGGAAGCGTAAGTGGTGATGGAGGTGGAGATGGGGGTGGATGCGTTGGTGGAGGTGGAGGCGTAGGTGGCGATGGAGGTGGAGACGAAGGCGGAGGCGGAGGGGGAGACGGAAGCGTAGGTGGTGATGGTGGTGGAGACGGAGATGGAGCCGTTGGTGGAAATGGAGACGTAGGTGGCGATGGAGGTGGAGACGAAGGTGGAGATGGAGGCATAGATGGCGAGGGAGGTGGAGACGAATGCGGAGGTGAAGGTGGAGACGTTTGTGGATGTAGATCCGGAGATGTTGGCGAAGGCTGAGATGTTGGCGGAGGCTGAGATGTTGGCGGAGGCGGAGGTAGAGATGGCGATGGAGATGGGGCGGGGTGGTGTGAACCGGAGGTCGGGAAAGTCTGTGGGAGCCCTCGACTGGTGAGCTGGAATGAGAGGAGGAGCATGGAAGAAAATGGTGTTGGTGTTAATGCGGACTATGAAATAGTTAAGTGAAGGTTCTTAGTGATTAAGTGATAGCTTATAATAATAATCATATCTGTACGGTGCGTGAACTTTATATGCATCTTGCTCGTAAACGTTCCCCTTTTATGCTTTCGATGTATTGATGTTGATTACTATGACTTCTACACTAGGAATTATTATGGAAGAAATTATGGGAACAGCGTGAGTAAGTTTAATGGGTAGAAATCCAAAACGTTGCATTGCCTGGAGTTTTGAAGAGTAGTCTAGTGATAGCAATGGAGACCTGGTCTTTGTTACCTAGCAATGGAGTCTAGCTTTTGTTTTCCGATGTATTTTATGATTGTCAGTTAGTCGATTTGTTTTCTGTTTGAGAGGGAAGACAAATGGTTACGATAGTTGAGATTACATGAAATGCTGGTGGCGGTAATGATGGTAAGAATTCAGTACATGAAAAAAATGTTTAGTGCAGAACGTAAATGTATTGTGACTTCCCTGATGATCTTACTACATTTAAAACAGAATATAGGAAAATAGTAGAGGAAATTGCCAGAAAGTGCATTAACCAACGTTGCGATAGTGTTGGTGATGAGGTGCTGTGGAGTGACGACGCAGTTACAAACAGAGCAGTCCCCTGTTGTGCCGAAGTTGATTGAAGTCGCAATCCTCAACAGTAGCGGTCCACGTAGTTGTGGAATCTACAATAGGCACACAAGAAATCTTTCAAAATGTTCATGATGAATCTTTTATTTCCGCGGAGTGACATTCAATGTACAACGAAGAAATTTATCAGGCATTGCTCTTATCAAGTGTTCAAAAAAATGTCTAAAGAAATTCAACGATATTA
Organism: Teleogryllus occipitalis; assembly: GCA_011170035.1. Lineage (NCBI taxonomy): Eukaryota > Metazoa > Arthropoda > Insecta > Orthoptera > Gryllidae > Teleogryllus > Teleogryllus occipitalis. The sequence goes on from BLKR01000409.1 coordinate 513,979, forward strand.
GTAATATGAGTTATCCTTTTCCACAGCGTCTTTCTGGCCCTTTTCGAAGTTGTTCCATTCTGAAGAACTAGAAATGCTTATCTTGTAGCATTGTCATAATAAAACATTATCAATGAACTGAGGACTTGGACCATACGCATATTGGCATTGCCAGTATTTATATTTGCTGTAGAATTTGGAGAAACCGCTAAAATCATGTGACACAAATCAACACGAAAACAATTTAGTTTTGAAAACACAATATAGATAATGCCCTAAGCTTTAAATTAGTTCTCGAAAATAATCGTCTTTTCAAAGCTCGTTTCGAATCTTGTGCAATTACGCAATGGATTTGAAAACTACATAAAGTGTGATCCACATGAATTTCGTAAATATTTGATTCTCGCTCTCTTTAAATAATGCCATAGCTACAATAGTCAGTCGAGTTCAGGGCATTCTTAAGGCAAAGGGAGGCATAGTCATCAAAGAGGCAAAGCAGCAATGAATTAGTGCACTTTTTAAACAATGGAAAGTGAAAGAAATAGAATAATATTTTTTATTTCTTTAGTAACTCTATAACTTCTACTCTAATAATATAAACCTAATAATTTAATAACTTTTTTCTAACTGAAAGAGGGAACAAAAGTGGCTTTGGGAGAATTAAAGTAACGTCTCATATGAAATGTGAACCTTGACTTGCTTTTATCCAGGAACATCTGTAATTTTTGAAAAATAGGTTCATTCTAGTGTATAAATCTTGCTTCTTAAAATTTCCATAAACCATTTTGATTTCTCCCGCGTTTTTCTCCTGAGATATAACTATATTTTAGTTAATTATTGCGGTCCTTTCTCCATTTTCAAATAGGGTCGCATTATTTATCCAGTGCAATCAGCACCCAGGATCTAGCGTAACATTCTCCAGTACAATCATGTGCAATGCATAATTACAAGATATAACTTCCTTAGAAACGAATCTACTACGAATTGAAAATAAAGGTGTTTAGGTTAATTTGCGTTAATCTTAATCGATTTACCCCCAAGTAATCTGTGGTAAATATAATGGAATAGATAGAATTAATTTTACAATAATGGACTTGACAGAGAATATTTCTTCCAAATGTGGGAATAGAAGATATAATTTGCAAATATATGGAACCTTCCCAGGCAGCCCGCAATAGGACTTAACTACACTGTCAGAAATTTCTGCATTACTGTCATGTAAAAGTACATGAAAGTAATTTTCATATACGTAAATTAAATTTAATATACGCAAGTAAGTTAACAGTCGTATATTAACTTTACAATAATTTTAATTTAAGCATTTAATTTAATATACTGGTATATTAATCCTACTTTAATGTACAGGGCACATTAAAATTCACGTAAATCGTACATTAAATGTACATTAAAATTAATATAATTTCCGACAGTGAACCGAAACTAGAAACCAGTGGAAAGCAAAGCCACTTGGAGCGCGCACCTGCGGCCGGTGGCGTCCGTGGCGACCCTTCGGAGCGGCCGGTGAGAGGTCGCGAGATTAGAGAGGATGCGGGCGGCTACGCGGCGTAAGGACGCGGGGAGAGAAATCATTCCTGGAAGGCGCGTGCGCCGCCCCGGAATTCGTTAATTGCGCCGGCAGCCGCGAGGCGCCCGCAGGCCTCCGCGAGGTGGCGAGAGGCGGCGACGGGGGCGGCGGAGGCGGAGGCGGCGCGCGCGGAGCCGGCTGGCGCAGGTGCCAGTGCCAGTAACGCCTCCGCTAGCGTTGCGCCATTTCATTCGAGGAAGATTATTAGCGACCGTGCAAACGGGTGTTGATGGAAGTTGCGGGAAGCTTTTTGAGGTGCCTGACTGAAGGGGGAGAGTGTTTGTAAGAGTTGTAGCGAAATGTTGGGGAAATGGAATTATTTGATTAGAACAAATTGATATTGTATAAAGAAAGAATGCCACCGGAATGAACTGAAATCATGGTAGAGATGGCAGGTTCGCAGGCCGTCGGCCGCTCAAAGAAAATGTGTCAAGTATTGACTTTCGAACGATGAGAATTAAGAAGAAAACCAGATATTATTTTATTTATTTTACATTCCTGTCTCTCTGTGTTAGCCTTTTTTCAGCATTCCTTCGTTCAGAACTCTTTTCAGCTTTCTCTCACATCTTTTCTATTATTTTTTTTGACTTCTCTCTGCCTTGGGCTCTCTTAACTTACAGATATTCTATGTGAAGGGTCTGTCCGTTCAGTAAAATCAAACAGTGAATCAAATATTGATTGTAACATTACTTTCGATTCTTCTCATGAGCCACGCAACAAAGGAATAAGCACCGAGAATGGTTTCTATAGATCCATTTCCTAGACAATATTGTAATATTTGCCTGTGGGACAAAGGGGTGCCGTACTGATTGAAGGCGTTGGCGAAGGGCTGAAGGCACAGGTATCGGCGGTGGGGGAGGGGTGGGGGAGGAGGGACGATTGGGTGCGGGGGAGATAACCCGCGCCAGCGCCTCTGCCGCCGCCGCCGCTGCCTAACGGGACCGGCGGGCGGCGTTTGTCCAGCCTGTTAGCGGCCGCAGGAATGCCCAGGACCAACAAGCGCGCTCTGTGTACGCGCGAGTGCTCCCAGGGTCAAATACCTACCTGCGCGCCGCCGCCGCTGCATTGCTCTCTCCGCCCCGCCGCCCCCGCGCGCATCCTCGCCCCGACCGCGCCCACTTCCACCGCGCCGCTTCTTCCGATTTCCCCATTGTCTCACCGCACCCCTCTCGGACCTCCTGCTTCCGTTCCTCCACGCCTCGAAGAGGCGTGGCCTCGTTTTAGCATCTGATGGTTCTAGTTTGTGTCCTCGCAGTTCTTCCGCCGACGTAATTTCTTTCTTTAGAATTATGGCGATGTTTTATTATTACATCTGACTTATTATGGTGATATATTTCTATTTCTTTCATTTGCACCATCCTTGTGTTATTAACGATTTTTGGTCAATACATAGTCTTGTGCAATTTTGTTACAATACACTCGCTCGGAGATTCTGCCACTCCACAACAGTTTTCCTCTACCTCGCTTCTCATTAGTGCTTCTTAAAATTCGCGAGTCCTCCCGTACTTTCTTACAAGTCTTGTACTTGCAGCTTCTCAACTTCAACACCATAGCCTCTAATGTCTTCGATGCAAATCCCTCTACCTCAATTCTCTCGTCCTACTCGCGTCTAGTCTCCGCTTGTTCATTTTAGTCATCCTACTCCCATGTTCTACCACTCACACCATTGCTTTAGCAGCTTGACAGACATTTGTAGCTAGAGTTCAACACACTCCTTCCGGACCCCGATTGTCCTATTCATAGAAAAGGCTTTCGTTTCATCAGTACTCTGAAGCAGTCATTCTTTGCTCTTCAGTTCGCGTTCATTCACTCTTTCTTGACCGTTCACGCCTCCGTCGCTTGCGATCTCGGCAACTCGCCTGCGTGTGGCCTTCATCGCTCCTCATCCCTCATATCCGCTGTTGTCCGTGTATTAACAATGACTTCATCATCGCCACTCGCGGCGCATTCCTGGCTCTCCACTCTGCGAGCTGCGATTCTCAAAACCTTGATTCCCCTCTGCACACGGCCCTCGCTCCCTCACGCGGCGTGCGTCCTTCGCAAGGCAGCTGGAGCCCGGAGGGCAGCACATCCGCCCGCTCCCGACACAAGCACCCGCCGCCCCCGCCTCCGCCGCCGCCCCCACCGCTGTTCTCGCCGCCGCCCCCGCCGCCGCCGCCGCCCCCGCCGCCGCCGCCCCCGTCACCCCGCCCCCTCGTCCCGTCCCCCCTGCCCCGCCCCCGCCGCTGCCGCCGACCCCGGTCCCGCCCCGACCCGCCCCCCGCCACCGCCCCTTCCCCTGCCCCAGCCCCCTGCCAGTGCCTCCTCCCCCGCCGCCGCCGCCGCCACCTTCGCCACCGACCCCACCGCAGCCCCCGCCGCCGTCCCTGCCTCCGTCCCCGACGCCGTCCCCGCCACCGCCCCGCCACCCCCGGCCCCTTCCCCACCGCCGCTGCCAGTGCCCGCTCCCCTGTCGTCTGCCCCCGGCCCTGCCCGTGCCCCTGCCCCCGCCCCTGCCCCTACCAGTGCCCCCTCCCCCGCCGTCGTCGCCCCTGTCGCAACTCTCGCCTCCCACCGCCGCTGTCTTCGTCGCCGCCGCCCCAACCCTGCCGCCGCCTCCGCCCACCCACATTGCGCCCTCCGTCGTGCGAACAATGCGCCCGCCGCCACCGCCGCCGCCTGTGCAGTTGTTCGATCGCACCTCGAGAGCGCGCGCAAACATCGCAGCAACGGCGCCGCCGCCGGCCACCGCGCGCGCGCTGCCGCCGACGACCTTGATGGCGCTCGATGGCAGCCAATTAGCGGATAAATATTGACACAGCCGGCGGCGGCGGCGGCGGTGGTGATGGTGGCATTGCCTGGCGGTAGTGACGTCTGCGGTGGCGATGGAGGATTTATATTTAGAAATTAGACAAAAATTACTGTTCGCGTGTTTATCAAAAACCTAGTCTGCGGTGGTGGTGGCGATGGCGATGGCGTTGGCGGTGGTTGCGATGGTGCCGGGGGCGTGGCGGGAGCGTCTCGGCGCCGGGCCGAGGTTGCAAGAGCGCGAGATTCGCGTGTATAGCCGCCGCCGCCGCCGCCGCCGCCGCCGCCGCCGCACCGTCCCGCCTCCTGCCCTCGAGCGTTGCCACGCGGAGAGTGCGAAGTGTATCGTTGTGAGACGACTTCGCTTGCGTTTGCTCTGGACTTCAATGAATGAGAATGGGCTACGCTCCTACTGAGATGTTGTCGAAGGGTCGGTCATTTGTCGGTAAACATTTTGTGGATTCAAAAGCGAAACCTCCGTTCATCAGTACGTGTGACACGCAGTAAACTTTATAACGAGCAATCGGTACGTGAATGTATGGTATAAATATAAAGGTTTGCAGTTTTACTTATTGCACATGCTAGATAGATGATATGTAAATGGCACGGGTTAGTAATATTAGCTATACTCACAAACTACATTAGTGTAGCAAATTTTGTTTCTTACACATCGTTTTAGCCTTCAATTTGGTACTTGCGTAACTGCTAGAAAATAAAATGTTTGAATAATCATTTGTATACTTTGCATGGGCTATGCGTGGATGTAGCAATTTCAATCATGAAATTGTAATGTGAGAGACTTCATTGAGCTCATCAATTATTGATGATGGAATTCGCACTTGACGGCCTTGAGCATTAAAGAGAGACTCCCTCCGTCATGCGTTCTCCAAGGCGACCTCTCCTGGCTTTAATCGTGAGCGCCCGACGTCAGCTTCAGTTTCCCGCTCACTCGAGCGCGTCGATATCTCCAAATACGCTTCCGAGAGCCACCGTCACCTCCGCCCAGCTGCGCCGAATCCGAATAGCGGGACGAAGTCGCGATGGCGGTGTGAAACGGATGGTGGTTGTGACTGCCGAGTGAAGGGGATGGTGATGGAAATGATGGAAATGGTGAAAGTGATGGAAGTGGAGACGGGGGGACGATGAGGGTCGAAGAGGGAGGTGGAAGGAAGAGGTGGACGGGGTGGTGGTGACGATGACGAGGAGAGGATGACGATGGAAGGGGGTACTGATGACGGTGAACGGGGTGGTGGTGATGGTAGACGGAGATAGTGGCGACGAAAGAAGAGGATGGTGGTGACGAAGACTGAGAGGCGATAATGGGGAGACGATGATGCGGAGATGGTAACGGTGTATCTGAGAGGTGGTGACGGGGAAGTGGTGACCGTGAAGTGGTGACGGTGAAAGGGAGAGGTGGTGACAATGATAGAGAGAGGGTGACGGTGGAAGGGGGTACTGGTGACAGTGAAATGGAGTGGTACTGACGAGGATGGTGGCGAGAGGATGACGGTGTCGGTGGCGGGGGTGGCGTTAAGGGTCGAAGGAGGAGATAGTGACGGAAAAGAGGGTGAGGATGACGGTGGCAGGGGATGTTGATCAGGGGAGAAGAGAGTGGTGGTGTTGAAGATGTGGTCGGTGGAAGGGAGAGGTGATGATGATGGTGGAAGGGGTGGTGGTGACAATGATAGGGAGAGAATGACGGTGGAAGGGACTTCTGGTGACAGTGAAATGGGGTGGTGGTGACAATGATAGGGAGAGGATGACGGTGGAAGGGGATACCGGTGTCGGTTGTGGGGGGTGGCGTTAAGGGTCGAAGGAGGAGATAGTGACGGAAAAAGAGGGCGAGGATGACGGTGGCAGGGGGTGTTGATCAGGGTAGAAGAGAGTGGTGGTGTTGAAGGTGTCGTCATTGGAAGGGAGAGGCGGTGGAATGATGGAAGGGGGTGGTGGTGACAATGATAGGGAGGGGATGACGGTGGAAGGGGATGCCGGTGTCGGTGTCGGGGGGTGGCGATGCCTGCCGGTGCCGTAGAGGGCGCGCGCGCGCATTGTCCGCGAGGCGGCGACGCGGCGGCGGCGCCGCCGCTTTGTGGAGGCCGGCCGGCTCTTGACTGCGCGGGCGGGGGTGGGGGCGGGGGCGGGCGGCCGGGCCGACCCGGGGTCTTAGCCCCGCGGGTGCGCGAGCGGGCGGGCGCGCGGGGCCCGCGCTGATTGCTTCTGCCTTTGAGCGCGGCTCAGCCCGGCTTATTCCGCGCCGCCGGCCGCGTGCCCCACGAGCCGCCGCCGCGGATTGCGGTGGCTGCGGCGGGCGGGGAAGCGGGAGCGGGAGAGGCGCCGGCGGGGATGATCGCCTGGGGCGGTCGAATGTTCGCACGCGGTGATCCGCTCTCCTGGATAACGCGCCGTGTGGTTTTGGGACCGGTGCTAGTTTTTGGTACCAGCTTGGTCGATGCCCAGAAATTTCCAGTGAAACGAGGGAATTCAACATTATTGCGGTGTAAAATGAATTCAGGTCAAGGGACCAAATAAATATTTTTCATTGATTTCTGAATCTTCGCACTAACTGAGGCTAGATTGTGGTGTTGTAGCAATATTTGTTTTTCTTTCTATTCTTCTTCGTATACCATACCAACAGACATTTTTAATCGCTTTCTAGTGCGTGAGTACAAGTCTGCGTGTGTTGTTCTACTTTCTCCTCTAGTTCAGAGATGCCTACATCGTTCAGTGATTCTTTCAAAGGTTTCATAATCTTGCAAGAGCATTATACTATAGTAAGTTTTTTGCAAGTGAGTAGTTTCTAGGCACTGACTCTTGTATGTTCTTCATTTACTCCTTAATTGCAGATCTACAGAGTTCATGCTTTTTTACAATTACAAGTAAATTGCATCAGATATGTTGAGATATAGAACTGACGGAAATGGACAACAGAAGGAACGTTTTATCGGAAAGAACCTACTCGTACGGATAAGATCGCCAGAAAGACCGCCATAGCTGAACGAAGACGAAGTGATAATGTCCCAGAATACCATTTATCCCGAAGCTCTTTTATTACTCTTCTTTTACCACGTGTTCCATTTCCGGGGTGATTTTCCACTGAAAAGGTTTCGTCCTTTTTTCATTATATAGCAGTCAATTCCCTCTCCCATAAACGAACCGGCGAGGACATGTGTACTGCTACAAGCGAAGATGAAAGAAGCTGGAATCTTTGTTCGTGTTTATAGACTCCAAGTATCGCTGCTTCCCGCGGAGCCGAATCGATCTGCCGAGCGAATCCTGCGCGCCCAATGAAAAGAAGTCGTGGAGGTCGCGCCGCGCGCCCATACGTTCGCGGGCCGAGGGCGGCGGCGGCGGCGGCGACGGGGCGGGGGCGGTGCGCCCTCGGGGCCCCCGCTCGCCCGCGTAATTATCCCGCGGTGATGTCTCATTCTCCGGGCGCCCCGCCCGTCCGCCCGCCGCCGAGCCATCCATCAGCACGAGGGCACCGCCGCTTGCCCGCCGCCTGTATCAACAGCGCCCGCGGGGACGCCGAGGTTAAGTGACGTCATTAATAACACGTGTAAACTAATCAGCGTGGCGTCGGCGTACAGTCGGGGACGCGGCCGGCGGCGGCGGCGAGGCGCGGCCCGGCCGCGAACCCGCCGAGGTGCCGACCGCCGGGGCGCGTCCGGCCCGCAACCCCCGCGCCCGCGCCGCTCGCTGTTTATATAAATTAAACGACGAATTAAACCCGAGGACGATCGCCGGCTTATCTAATTAAAATCTAGGCCCCGGCGTGGGGCGCGGAGGGGCGGCGGGCGAAGACGCGGGCCCGGTCCGCGCGTCCGGGGGCCGGCAGGTACCCATCACTCCATTGACAAATTGAATTCGTGTTAGCGCCGAGATAGCCTGAGCTTCAATGCATTTTAATTACATTGTGATCATAAATATGGGGGAAATTAAACGCGCGGAGAGACGCTGCTGCGCGGCGCGGCGCGGCGCGGCGCGGCGCGGCGCGGCGCTCGGAGGCGGCGGGCGCGCGGCGGGGGGCGGCGCGGGGCCGTGGGCGGGGAGGGGCACGGGGAGGGGAAGGGGCGGCGAGCGGTGACGCATCCCGCTGCGGCCGCGCGTAAACGTCTCGGGGACGATTTACGCCCCGGCGGTTGCTCGCTGCCTGCCCACCCGCTCGCCGTGCGGAGCGGAGCGGAGCTGGGCGGCGTGCGGAGGAGCGGATGGCGCGGGGCGGAGCGGGGCCCGTGCCCCGAGGGCGGATCCGCGCAGCCACGATTCGGGATGACGAAATTATGGCAGGGACGGCGAGCGCGGGGCGGCGCGGCGAGGCGAGGCGGGCGCGTCGATGTGGAGTGGTATTGTAGAGCTGCTTCTGGGAACGGCGGGCGGCGTTCCGAGCGCTCGGGCTCTTCGCGGTTGTTTTGGGCCGGGGGTTTCAGCGCATAAAATAAGGATTGCGTTTAAGGCGCTTGCTTGATTTCACGTAGCTCCTGCGTGAGACACTCCTTACAAGGGGACTGGTTTTGCTTCTGAAATCGTTCTGGAGTGCTCAATTGTAGCAACAATTGGATGTTACTGACGGTATATACGTCAAAACACTGCTTTATTCCATGTCGGCTTTATCGACCCTGCATGAAAATACGGCAACTGTCAAGTACTTAATATTTTACATAATGCCTTTCTCAATCGGTTATTCCTTCACGAAAGGTCGGAGATACCGGTAGCTAAAATTATTTTGTTTTGATTTTTCGTTTTATTTGAAAGTGGGCAAGAATCATTGATCTAATCTCATTTGATTGAGTGATGAATGAAAATGGGCGAAAGTTTATACCACGGTCGACTTCATTCCTTCAGTTTCAACAAAAAAATGCACTGAATCATTCATAAAGAAACATACGGTAGGTATTGATTTGTAGATAAACAAGTCTAGGTACGCAAAAATGTGAAGGAAAAAGAATAAACATAATATATTTTGCTCGACAGTTTACAGATCAATATAGACAATAAATAAAATTAACTTATAAATTATTCTCTTCCCCATGTTCTAAAATCTTATCTTTGGTGATAATGTGACTTGAGCACGTTTCAAAACCTAAGCATTGTCAGCCCCTAATGATAAGACGTATGATATAAACCCGTGTTACCAAAGACCGCTGAACCTTTTTTTGAACTACCTTTGTCGACTTACAGTAATCACTCCGTACGGCGTGTTATTGGAATTCTAAACAGCCTTTACACAAATGACAACACTGCTAGGAGTAGATGACGCAAGAGTGCTATCACAATTCTACTAATGGTCAGACACATTGTAGGGCGAGTGTACATCAGACTTTCATACGCAAACTGCGTATACCGCTGGCGGTGGTGTGGGAGTTGATTTATTGCCGTGGAAGGAAGGAAAGGAGGTGGGGGAGGCGCCGTTACGTGCTTGATAGCGACCACAACATAAGCGTGAGAACGCGCAGTGGATTTGCGGTGGCGTTAACCGCGAATGTTTTGTTTAATTCTCCGCTCGGCAACGATTATCTGGATGTCGTGGCTGTCCCCATGGCAACCACAGGTCCTTGAAACTGTCCAGTGTGAATGTTATAAATAACGCTTCATCCTTTTAATTTCATTTAATGTCACTTCACCTGGTGTTATTGCCTCTTGCATGGTGTGTCTGCAAGATAATCGTGTTTTTTTTTTTTTTTGGTTTTGCAATTGTAATGCGGTTAGAGAGGGAGAAAGAGTTTAGTGGTAACTTGTAATATGACGCAAGAGTATTTGTCGACACGAACTGAATGTAATGTAGTTTTATTATTATTATACTCGACACAAAGGGAAATTGTGAATTTCCGCAGTTTGACTTATTCACAGATCTAACTGGGTTTCTTATGGAAAAGAACGCTTTTCCAAAGACAGAACTCATTATCTGTTATTTTACCAGGTAATGCCAATCATACATTGGAATTGGAGATACAAAAATGTTGTTAGGAAAGATGGTGATTTATGATCTGTAAAGGTTCAGTAAATTCATAGTTCGATGTGAGTAATGATATTCAAATTTCAATCCCATAATTTTTGCGTGTTCTTTGAAACAACTTGAAATCGAAACAAGCAAATAAATAGGTATACTGTAGAGTACGAATGTTTCGTAACCATGAAAAATATTTGTAATTTATTTTCATTGTGTGAAATGATGTTTTAACTCGCAAGTAGGTTTGCAATATTTGCCAACATTAAGTGCAGGTATACTTTACAGCTTACAGAATACCTCTGGGAATGAGGAAGACCGGGAAAATATTATGTTAAGCGAAGTAAACATACAATTTCGCCGAGGGAACAGTGCACTTTGTTCATAACATCCGAAGAAAACGTGCGGCTCGCGTAACAACCGCTCCGGCCACATAATAACGCGAGGCACTCGAGGTGAAAATCTCCCGCCGCGACGTCCTCGAGCTTCGCTTCCGACTGACTGCGTCTGTACGTGCGTGCATCATCTTCAGTAGCATTCAAAGCCGTCAACTGCACTTCTCAATGACGTATAGTTATAGATAGTCCTTTACAGCCTCTTCCGCGTGGCAGTTACGGCCGTCTCGACCGTCCGTCCGACCGACCGACCGACCGGTCGGTCGGCCGTCCCGCCGCGCGCTCCCCGCTGTCTGGGCCCGCTCCCCCGCGCCAGCCAACGCCCCCGCCCCACGGCCCCCCGTCTCCACGCCCCTCAAGTCTTCCACCCAGCCGCAGCGCCCCACGCACTCGCCCGCCCACCCATCGGCTTTCTAGTACTAAACGCTGCCTATCGTTCACGCCTCATCACTTCTTCTGCCACAAAGGTCGCGCGTTCACCATTGCTTGCAGTTACGCGCCCGTTTGCCATCCATTCAGCTATTGGTCTGCTCATTGCTGATCTTACGGCCTGCTTGGCCTGGCTGGCCTGCTTATTGCCGGGTCTTACGTCTTCTCGACGTATTTGAGGTAGATTATTCTACAACGTATCTAATCTTTACTATTACGCGTTTGTTTTCTCATGTCGTTATTATTGATCGTAATCCTGTTTAATGATCTTCATTGTCGGTGTCACTGTAATATTCTCTTAAACATTCCCTCATCAACCACTCTTTCTCATCGTGGTAGTTTTGTTGTAATTTTCTTAGTCTTAACATCTTCCTCTCATTGAATGCACGTATCCTGTTTTTTATTATTATTGCGTTAATAGTAGTGACAATACTACAGTTTATTCTAAAAACAACGGAACATCATACCGAATAATATAATTAAAAAGAACAATTCGCCATTCATTAATGTATTACCACGATATATTGCCTCTCCTGGTGACTCTCATTTTCACCCCAATTCAGGTACATATCCTCAATCTATGTCTACAATATTTTTCTCTTATCTCTTCCCACTTTTTCTTTTTCTTCCCCTCCATTCACTCACTTATTCTCCCCCCCTCTCTCTCTCTCTTAGACAATTCTCCTTCTCTATCTTTCACGCAAGAGATAATGTTCCAATTTATCTTTACGTATAATTGAATCCCAACAAAAATCGCCTAACTGTCAAAAACGCCTTCCGAATTTAATGCGAGCCCGTTATTTGCACCGGTGTGTTTCCACCGCCACGAAACATCTCAATAGGCCCACTGCGTGTCCCGTCTCCATTCGTCAGCGGGGGGGGGGGGGCGCGGATCGTCGCAGTTCCTAACGGGCGCGCGTCCGCCACGTGTCCAGACAGCTGTGCACGCCCCGCCCCCGCCCCCGCCCCGCGCCCGCCCCCGCCGCCGTGGGAACGCGCAGCAGTGGCCGGAAGCGCCCGCATCGCGAGCGTCCGGCGGCGATTCCGTTCTGGCGACGCAGGGCGCCGCGACGCCCCGGAGGAATGGGAAATGGCGACGCCGCTGCGCCGTTGTCGTTGGCGCCGCCGCGCGGAACGAGCGTGCGATCCGGAGCGATCGGCGGAAGTCTTGCTCGCGCCGGACGTCGCGACGCGGGGCTGCTTTGTGCAGGCCCGGCTGCGTCCAAGGCGGCGCGCGGTCACTGCACAGCCGATGTTGTCCGAAATTTCGGTCGGCCGATGTACGACGTGACGGATTGTCGGATTAGTTTAGACATGTGATAGAAAGCGGAAATGGTCAAACTGAACCCGAACGACCTCTTTCAATGGCGTCCGAAAACATCTGCTGTCGAAAGAAATTCTACTTCGTTTGGTTTTGTCCATCCGACGTCGCACGACTGACATTTCGTCAAAAATCGGCTCCACTAGGACCGCTGCATAAGACCCTGTTTCGGTGGTTCCCTTTGGCGGACAATTCGCGAGTTTTGGCAACGGACAGGCATGAGCGGTGCTGGAATCCCAACTGCTGGAATCCCAACAATTTGCTAAAACTTCTGAATGGTTGGGGAAAAGAAAGAGTGTAAATCGAACCTTAAGCATCATTTGCCTCTAGAAGAAATGATTCAAAATTAGTAGAGAATGTTCGCGGGTTCGATGTTCTCGGAAATAGAAAATGAAATATCACGCGTAGTTTCACCATAGATATTTAATATAGCATTAAATAACTATTGTGAAAACATAATTAAACTTTTAGAAACGTAAAAAAATTGATGGAACTACGCCTCAGATTTCATATTCTTTCAAGTTTACACACGAAACAAAAAAAAAAATGTTGTAGAGACGAATTTTGGATTAAGATTTGGGGGATCAAGATATTAGTACGGATTTGAAGACATAATGACTACTAATTTCCAAAGCCAATAGCCAAAGATGAATTTAGAAGTTTATAATGAATAATGTTAGAAGGAAAACGAGCATTAACTAGGGGAACTAGGGATGCTTAAATTAAAAAAGATATGATATCGAAAACAAACAAAATATAGGGAAGATATAAATATAAATAGGGAAGATCAAAAACAATTCTTGGACTTAACATAGAGTTGCGTAACTAGACTATTTTATCTCCACGAATGAGTAAACTGGTCTTTTGTTTCCTCTTTTAATACGAGGTAAAATGTCAATTGGGTTGCGAGGATGAAGGATTGATGGTTCCTAGCACTCGATTCGTTAAAATGAGTATTAACATAAGTTTCAATCCAAAATTCATTTTTATATGCTGTTTTTACCAAACCTTTCTAAAAGCCGTTTAGGCTTGGAAACGCTTTATGATGAAGCACTGAAATAAATTGATGTTATATATTTCTCTTTAGTTTAATACCTGGCATCGTATTAATAATGTAAATATATTGTAAAAGTATTGATAAACATATTATAACTGAAGCAAAGGAAATGTCAACTATGCCAACAATTGTACAATTTCAATGATCATTTTATGTTTTATTCATCAAGTACAGACCTTTCCTTATTCTGAAAATACAAAATGTTTTATAATTTCGGAGTCACAGAAATTTCGATTAATTTAACTAATTCAATACATGTGCACCGCACAATAGGTTTTTATATGTATTGTCTACTTCAAAAATATTTCTTACTAAAGCAGTGAATCTGTGTTTCCTTGAGGGCGGGTGTTCCTTCGAAGACGATACTATCGCTATTTTTTGACGCGGTAAATTTCAAATATATTAACAATATTGACTATAAGAACGTTTGATTGCTATCTTTACAAAGAATAGTAAAGATAGCAATCAAGGATTTCGCGATAGTAACGCAAACAAACATTTTAATTCAATATAACACGGAAAAATAGTTGCCTTTCATAAATAGAACTTACACATTTGCTGACGATTAAATTTCCACGAAATATTACGGAGGAGGAAATATTCCAGTATCGGGTGCATAAAAAAGTAGCCGTTATGTTAAACACCTGTAATGAGGTGAATGTCATATTAAGCTCGGAGAAATATGTTCATTTATCAAGGAAGGCTGTGAGTTGGGTTCCGTTGTTTCACTCTTTCCTCTTGCATTCTTCACAACCTTCAGAAAACTGCCGGTGCAGTTGCCATAAAAACGTGTTACTACCTGTCGGGTCCTTTGTACTCCATTTCTTTCCCAGATGTTCTGGGGTGCGGCAGGTCATCCACCTTCCGAACCCTTTTGGTAATTTAGTGAAATGCCGGTTGAACCTCGTAGTGTTCCTCACAAAGGTCTGACACTCAAAGCCTCGCTAGCCCGTTAGTAAATAACTAATAGTAAAGTTTAATGGAGTGATGATAAATGTTTTATATGCATTATCATCTTGGGAAAAAGTTATTGGAAGCCACTCCCCCAGAGACTGCCTAGCAGCAGTCACGCGAGAAGTAATCTTATATATTGATGGCACGGTAATTCGAAATGCTGGCCTCCATTACATGATCAACCTCCACAGTTAATGGCTCTGTCACTGAATTGGTCGAGGGAATTCTTTCTCTTTATAAATGCAAAGGTTATTATGTTCTTTATTTAACTAGTGCATTGATTCGTTATTTTCAAAATACTTCGTGTATTTGTCAGAATTATCGTTTAGAAATGATTTTTAGTTATTGAAGGTAATTATTTTTCAATTTTCGTTGAATCAGATCGGTGCAGGATCAAATATTCTACTAAACGTTGTCAGTACACACTCGCAGCAAAAGGTAAACATACAGGACTTACAGTTCAGATTTGTTGCACATTAGCATTAATTTAGACGTCCTACATTTTGATTTATGTTGATTACAAGAGAACATTCCGCGTAGTTGTTGACAATTAGCCATATTACTTCAGCCTGGCCACGAAGAGAGAATCCGTCACGATAGAAAACAATTGGTTCAAATCGTTTAGAATGGAGAAAATGTGTTAAAAGATAAAATGAAAAAAAATGGATTTTTTAGTAGTGTTGGTGACGGGTAAACTTCGTGATATTAATATTATAAACGATCTCTGCAATAGCATCTAACCGATCTATTAAATCTATTTGCAACTCCAGACCCATTTTAGTGGAGATAAGGGTTGCTCAAATGGGTGGTCTACTTGGCGTGGTCTGGTGGGCCACGCCACCAGGCCATATTGGCAGGCCGGCGGTGTAGGCCCCCTGTTGTGTCAACCCAACTGGAGAGGAAGGGGTCTCGGGCGCAATCGGCTGTAGTCTAGTGCAGGGTGGCAGTCCACCGCAGCCAGTCTAGCCTGAACCACCCTGGTGTAGAACAATGCATTCTGCATATGAAAGGCATCTTAAGTTTAGCTTCAATCACATAACACGGATGGTGAATTGGAAGAAGAATATTTTCCTGACTTGCGCCAAAGAATCGCAACTATTCCCCCCCTCCTCTTTCTGGTGCCAGACGCTTCCAGCGAAATTGCCGGCCCCGCCCCGCCCCCTCGTGAGTGGGAGCGCTGAAACCGCGGCGTCCTGGGTTCCACAGCGGCGCTGCACCTAGGCGCGCGAGGCTCGCCGGCAGACCCGCGGGGCTCGTTTTATTAAACGATAAATCAGCGGGGCCGCCTCAGGAAGATTAAAGTTTTATGCAACTTGATACACATACTCGCAGCGCGCAGCTCGCGTCGTAAAGCCGGCGCAGGTCGCCCTGCAGTTTACTGCTCGCCGATTTGCATTCATACATCACTGCCCGGCCGCGCGCCCGGCCGGCGGGCGGGGCACAAAAAACGTATTAACAATACTTGTTTCCATTATCCGCGCATCCAGTCTGGATTATTTATTCCGGTTTTTACGAGCCGACCCGAATAATTAAAAAAGAAATCGTAGCCATTAAAAAGAAGAAGAGTGGAAGACGGTCGGGTCGGGGGAGGCGGAGGAGGCGGTGGAGCCCAAGGAGCGGGGGAGGGGGCGAGGCGAACGGACGAGGAGCACGACGTGGAAAGGGACGGAGACGGACGGGACGGGACGGGCACGAGGGAAGGAGGCGGGCAGGGAGGGCGGGTAAGCGGGCGGGCACGGGCCCGTGATTTGCCCGAGAAAAATGGAGGTTATCAGTTCCCGTCCGGCCAGCCGGTGCGCCGCCCCGCCCCCGCCGGTCCCGGCCGCCGCCGGTGCGGCCGCTCTGATATAAAACCGCAACACCTCCACGGCCGCGCATCGATCACGGGCTATCGCCGCGCTGACGGCCGAGAAATTAAAAAGCGGGAGAGGGGACCGCGGTGAGTAATGAGCCGTCGCCCGCGAGAAGAGCGCGCGGCCATCTTGCGGCGTATATTTCACTCTCTCCGCGCGGCGCTGGCGGAAGGAGAGGGGGCGACGGGGGCGATGATGGGAGAGCGGGGATGATGACGCTGGGAACGGATAAAACGGAGGCGATAGCCTCCTGGGAAGTGAGATGAAGATCATTCATCGGGAGTGAATAGGTAGATCGCTATCATAGTACCTACAACAATGACGGTGTGGGGCTGAAAGAGTCGAAGGTCCACAGGTTAAGGAAAACGACAAGAGCGAGTATGTTACGATGGCAGTCATATCGGTAATGCATGCGTGCGGGAGTACGATAACGATACCGATCTGACGTTTCCTCTGGGTTGGGGTGGTGAGTAAGGAGGGAACGAGGAAAAGACGAGTGTCGATAACATGATAACGACACTCACTGTTGCAGGCGAAATAATAGCGATGAACAAATTCACATTGGTTCTCCCTATGACGATGGAATTTAATGACGACTCCACGAAGATCAAACGTTGAATTGTTGACGACGAGAGCGGTGGATTTACAAGGGGCAGCGCAGGCATACAGCAGCGAGGCACCGCTTTAGAAGAACATTGGAGCCGTCGCAACCCAAGAATACTCCCTGGCCGGGAGTGAACATCAGAAGATGGCGGGATTGTTGGCGACGGGGGCGGTGGATCTGTTAGGGGGCGGCGGCGTACCCGCCCGTCCGCCCGCCCTGCTCTTCGGCTTGGGGCTTGGCGGCCTATTAATACCGCGCACCGAGCGCCCATTGCTTGAGTTGTTAATGCGTGCGATTAGTTCCCCTCGTAAAGGCCGACCGCCCGGCTGCCCCGCGCCCCGCGCCCCGCTCCCCGCGCTCCGCACCCCGCTCCCCGGCGGCCCCCGCTGCTCTCGAGCATGGCCCGCCGTGCGGTAGGTAGCGCGACGCCGAGCGGTCGTGTCTCCCGGTCGCAGTGCCTTTGTGGTCGCGTCGCGCGGGCATTTATCATGTCTTCGGATAACGTAAGCCATCTGTCAAGGGAAGGCGTTATGCAAAACTGACAGTTTTACACGATAATTTACATGTTCGCCATGTTAATCCAAAGGAAAAGTGCACTTTTTGTCAATATATCAACTTTTCAGCAAGAAAAGTTAAGGTGAGGATTTGAAGGTAAAAAAGAGATTTTACGAAACTTCGTTTGATTTTAAACTTCAGAATATTTTTTTAAAACTTCTCGTTTTTAATTCTCCTCCCTCACAGTCTCACCTTCCAACATTACGCTGGGGGATGATACAATACGCGGAAATAATAAATGTAATATTGTTGTATCATATCTTCAAACTGGAGCAACATTATCTAATTGGAGTAAAATTGCATGTAAAAATGAAGAGGGCTTACGTGCCTATTTCATTTTTGTTTGAGAGGGCAGCAGAAAATGGTGTTTTCTCAAATTTGATTTATAAAAGGGTTTAATGTGATGATGTTTCAACTTCCCACTCTCTTGGGTGTTCAAGATGTGTCGTTTCGAACCAGTTTGGTAATATGTGATAATGTGAGTAATTCTGAAACAAGAAAATTTATAACGGTTCGTTGAGCATTCATCATTTAGCACAAGCGATTGTGGAAATATAGAATCAGCATTACAGTTTGTTGTGCAAGTCTTAATTTTGAAAAAAAAAATCTTCGTTTTGTGAAGTCATTGTATTCGGCAGTTAGAGAAAGGGGTAAGATTACAAAATGCATTTGTTCTTGTGCGATCATTATTATATATCATAAATTATTAAGCAAACACTTTTATTGACTATAATCTCGAATGCATAGTAATTGTTATGTGATCATAATGTCTACAAATAAATATTCATTCATCAGGAAGTCATTACAAGTTATAAACACTTACAATAGCTCCGACCATCGTTACGTTAAATTGGCGTACTGTTTGAGTAATCATTATTTCATTGATGGAAGGTACACAAATTTGATCCGCTTGTCTGGCTAGGATAGTGTATGATTATTCATTTGCAACAGCCTATTAGAAATGACGAATTGATATTCAGGAGTTATTAAATCGACTGAATGTCGACACACAGCACTGCGCTCCAGGTAATTGAAGCAGGACCTGACAGTCAGTGATTAACTTTGCATAATGAAGCGAAAGGGTTTGATCCCAATGTTCCTGAGAATATACTTCCTGATTGTCGCAGTATTTCAATTCAAATGAAATAGGTCTTGAATTGAATATCGTGAGTGTATCAATTTTTGGTCTTCATTGATATTTTGAGCTCATGCTGACGTGTCAGAAGTGCAATTGAGTAAAGCAGGAAAAGTGTTGCTGAACATTCGTTTACAGATAATAACCATTGATGTAGAATGTGTTTTCTCTTACTGGAATAAATGAGAATGTTTTTGACTATCAACTTTTGAGCTACCTATTATTTAGATTAATTTCTGTAGTAGTTTAATTTCTGTGCTGTTTTTGCACACTCCCGAGGATACTCTTTCCTGCCAACAGAAGCTGATTTGACGTCCTATTTATGATGTATTTAATTCCAAATTTAATCGAAATTCTATTTGTATCGATTATTAGGAGCTGCTTTTATTGAACTGAACGTTCGGTTTAAGTTCACGTTCACAAGTTTTTCTTCTCTCGTTTCAACTCCACAGATGCCTCGGATTTCGACACGGAATGAACTTCGTTTTGTAGTTAATATAAGCCCTGAAAGTGATTCCCTTAACACTTGAGCATCAAGTGTAGATAATGTGACTGCCCTGCATGGATCCAATGGACAACATTCAGAGACATCATTAGTAATGAGTCAATGATTTAATGTAGGAAGTGATTGATTTTTTAATAGCTCTCGAAAGGTTAAAAAGTTCACTTTGGTTTTATTTTCGAATGTTTGTACTTTATGGAAGATAAACCCTCGAATACATAAATGTTACACGTTTTGTTTTGGGTGGTCTGTTTTTCAGTGTCGGTAACGCTTCAAACATTTATCGCTGGAACGAGTAAATGACGGCCTGTGAATTACAGAGCAATGTCGGCGTATTGGAACCCCCTCTGGGAAATTTTGCTCCGGAGCGGAGCCCATCAGGGCGCCGGTAACGACCTCCGCCAGCGCGAGGGAGGCGCTCGAATTTTGGTTAATGTCCCCCTATTCATTCCGGCGGCGGCCGCCAGGGCAGACAAATACGGTCATCGCGCGCGGGCCGTCGCTACTGGCAGACGAATGCCCGCCGCCTCCGCTCTCGGGAGCGTCTCCCAGAGAGCTGCCGCCCGCCCCGCTTCACTGTTTGCGCGGCGGCGGTTATCTCTTGTCATCGGCTTATGATTCATCCCCCGCCATATCGCACTCATCCCCGTTGGTTCTCTTTGTGTGTTGGCGCCACTTCTCAGGGGCCCATTTCCAGTGGTTCACTTCAGGGTTTTCAATTACCCTACTGTCCGTTGCTTTCTTTGCGAAGATTTTTTTAAATCTTCGTTCTTATTTCCTACAGCTTGTGGTATTGTATTCACCCAAGGGATTTTGTTGTATTTTTGATGACATATTTTAAGTTATGGTAAACGAACCATTCTTCATCAGAATAACTGTTAACATATTTCGTTTGGTTTATAAGTTGCAGCCAGATATTGGAAAGTAATGGGATGACTCGTATGAAAATAGCAACAACACACTCATGCGCGCGCATGCACGTACACACACACACACACACACACACACACACACACACACGAATAAAAATAATTTACTAACAGGACAGTGAACGTGTTTGGAAACTGTGGTGAATTTAAAGGCTGTTTATTATTTTTATGGATTATCCCCCATGCATTCTTACTCCATTTTGTGTGTAATCTTTGATCTTGATACATCCTTTCATTAACTGTTATGAAGAGGTTCGCTTCTTTCCACCCACTTAGCGACATAATTAGGTGGCATATTTCCCCTTCCGCAACAGTGATCCTGGCAACAGCTATTCAACCAACTTGTCACCTCCCTCGTTGAAAATACCTTAATTTTCATTGCGAGAATGGTGAGAGATGTGAACTATTCCTCCTAGCAAGCTTTCTCCCCTTCCCGCCTCTTCCGCCTCTCTTTCGAGTGGTCAAGCGGCGGTTCTCCTCGCGACCGCTCTTAACCACCCAGCCCCACTGGGCGGCGCAGCGAGCCCGGTGGTCCCGACTGCGCCCCGCGTCTGAACTCGCTCTCTTGTTGCAGCTGTACGAGATCAACGACGACCCCAAACGGAAGGAGTTCCTCGACGACCTCTTCAGCTACATGCAGAAACGTGGTGAGTGCATGGATCAGGTGCATATTAATGCGGAACAAGCCACTGCGCTCGTTAGCGTCACTCTGTTAACGGGCGCGGGCTTTTGTTCTCTCATTCGCTCCAAGTTCAAAGTGCGACTGGTTTCCATTGCACCGGTCCGAGTGGAGAGGTTCGTTTTCAAAGCACCGACTAACGATCCAAGTTGGGCATATTTCTTAGTAGTGCATCGTTGTTGTTCTTTCCAGATAACTAGCTCAAGTATTTGCTAAATTATCATTTTTTTCGCTTGAGTGCATCAAACATTTCACAAAGACAAAAGGTAGATAAGCAAAATAAATTAATTCGCAAAAGTTCAGTTCAATGAACTTTCGTACTTGTGATATGACGCACGCACCAACACACACGCAGCCTTTATCATTAAATGTGAAAGTGAAGTGTTTTATGTAGCTTTCCAGATATTCAAATTTCTCATTATTTTCTTGAGTATAAATTCTTAGAATTAATGAATGTTTTCACTTCATGACAATATGATGGGAGAATTATCTTAACGAATATGTCGCTTGTCATTCTTTATCAAAGAATTTGAGAAAGCGTGAATTAACGTAGAAATTGGTAATTATCATGACAATGTCAGTGATATGTTAATCAATATTGAGTGAAACAGAATGAAAACCATGACGTAAATTCTTTTCCTTTTTCAAAATTAGTCATTTAGTAAAATTAATATTATTTTAAAAGTATTCCACTCATTGTTAATGCAAAGTAGTATAATGCAATTTGTACATCAAATCACATTAAAAAGATATTTTGAATGTTTTATTTTCGAAGCTAGTTAAAAAATATTTTAAGCTTTATAGACGATATAAATAAAATAGTTTCGTCGAATGAGGTTGAAAAGAATTCGTGAATTTTAATGATGTTCACCAAGCCATGTCCAACCGTTGTTTAGTGTAAAAGAAGAACCAGTAGGCTTACATAAATCATTTCACGTCGTTCAAAGAGAAACGCATTATAGTGTGTGTGTGTGTGTGTGTGTGTGTGTGTGTGTGTGTGTGTATGTGTGTGTGTGTGTATACATCGTCATAACAAGATATAAACCTACACGGCGGTAAAACACGCACATTCGAATTTAATTGTTGAAACAGTGTTGCACATATCAACCCGTACGGAGCGGAGAGAATGCGATTCTCAGGGCTCTCGCCCATGCTCCGCCCAGTGCCTGCGCTTATGCTTGGGCAGACCGGGCGATCGCCCGCGGCTCCGCAAGTCAAGGGGCCCGATGATGACCAATCATAAGTAAAAATACAATGTAAAGTTTGTAAACATTTAAAAAAAAAAAATTGGAACTCGAAAAAATCGTTATCGTAATTTTATTAGTCGCGGTTTAGTAGACTGATATTTCATAAAATTTTCAATTTAATGTTTGCCTTAAATAGTTAGTTATAGTCATTTCTTATAAGGGAGGACGCTGAAATGAATTAAATGACGCTAACATTAAAATAGGTTGTACTGAAATTCATATTTATTATTTTATGTATTTAACAAGAAGTGATTATATTAAACACTAACTTTCACAATTTTTTTAGTGTTTTAAGCTCACCGTGGAAATTGTATTGTTTAGTCACTAAATACTTGCTTAAAACTATTATTTAAAATATATTTCCCAAAACGTCTAGCTTAAACGCTGTACTGTTTGTTATTTGTGGAAATAAATAAAATAACTCGTATAGTTTCTTGATACAACTTTCACATTTTAAAAGTTTTTTTCGAAGTGTGTGTGTGTGGGGGGGCTACGTTTCAGCATTTCCCCGGGCCCAGAATTGCGTGGCTCCGCCCAAGCGAGTGTTTCTCCGCTGGCGAGCAATGAGAGCCTGTGAGCGAGTCGGCGTCTGCCTTCTCCCAGCCGCGCGCACTCGCCTGCCGTCCACACCTGCGCGGGCGCGGTCTAATCGCAGGGCGGCGCGGCGGCGCTTCCCGGAACAAACGGGCGGGGCGGTGGCGGCGGCGGCGGCGGCGGCGGCGACGACAGCGCCGGTGACACCGAGCTCCCACGCGTGGGCGCGTCGCGTTCGTCCGCGGTGCCGCAGACGGCGCGCCGCCGCCGCCGCCGCAGAAAAGGATCGACCGCAACGCGCAGACATGGGATTCGGCGACGTCGTTTGTATTGTATCATTTAACCGGAAAGTTTTGGTGATTGTCCGCTTAATAGGGGGTTAATGACGGGACTTTCTTTTTTCAACAAACAACTATTATTTTTGCGATTTTTCAAAATTTCTGCCAGCCGACCCCAATGACACTGTAACTTTCGTGTTCTATGGTTTCGCCACAATCTTTTCCGCGCTTAATGGGTTCATTGCCGGCGGTTCTTTGAACATGTAAACCTTTGTTTTGTGATTTATGAAAACGCTGCCCTCAGAAATATCATTTTGTTCTCAATGTTTACTTTTCTGACTTGTGCTTTTTAATGACATCGCATCATCCCCGATATATTAAAATCGGCATTGCAATTTTTGGCTACATTTTTCCACTCATCCGATCGTTATCCCTTAGCATCATGGCCGATGTCATCCTTCTCGTGTCTTAGCCGACTCGTCGTCGAAGTCGCCGTTGACATTGCCTTTCTCCCCGTCCCCGTCCTCCCTGTGGTGGCGTCGCAGAGACGTGATCGCCGCCGCAAGCACCGCGTTCACGCCCGTCCGTCTGCTCGCACTCGTGGTGGAGCGCTCGCTTGCCCGCCCGCGGCCTATTTCAGTCGGCGTGACAGGCCGCATCTGCCTGCACGGCCGCCACCACTGCCGCCGCTCCCGGGCCGCCAACACCAACATGGCGGCCGGAAGCCGCGGCTAATTTTAATGCTGGCCGCCGCGCCACCTGCTGGGCTCGATCCCCGGTCCCGCGCTGAAGTCTCGATGTCGACGAGTGGGTGGTGATATTTGTTTGTGATGTTTGTCTGGACTTTTGCCTACTTCGCAGAACGAAATGGCAATGGTGACTCCAGTTAGAGTTCATTGTCATGTTTCTTGAATGTGAATCTGCGAGACCCGCTCGGCTGCGCCCGAAGTCCGCTCGGCTGCGCCCGAAGTCCGCTCGGCTGCGCCCGAAGTCCGCTCGGCTGCGCCCGAAGTCCGCTCGGCTGCGCCCGAAGTCCGCTCGGCTGCGCCCGAAGTCCGCTCGGCTGCGCCCGAAGTCCGCTCGGCTGCGCCCGAAGTCCGCTCGGCTGCGCCCGAAGTCCGCTCGGCTGCGCCCGAAGTCCGCTCGGCTGCGCCCGAAGTCCGCTCGGCTGCGCCCGAAGTCCGCTCGGCTGCGCCCGAAGTCCGCTCGGCTGCGCCCGAAGTCCGCTCGGCTGCGCCCGAAGTCCGCTCGGCTGCGCCCGAAGTCCGCTCGGCTGCGCCCGAAGTCAAAAAATTGTGTATGTCAATTGCATTCATTTCGGAAGATGTTCAGCTTTGGTAAAGTATTTTCTCATTCCTGTGTTTATGTATTTACAACTCGAGGAGATGTATTTCCTTCTCTCCATCGATTGTTTAAAAAAGTAAATTGTTTTGCCTTATAGTTGGGCAAAGTGTAAAATCGAAAATTCATCTTGTACAATCGCTAGCATAAACTTCGCTTACACAAACGCAATTAGTAATGTCATTAATGTTTAAAACGGGCTCAAATTATCTTCGAAGGCATGCATTACTGTATGTACACATAAGTCTTCAAAAAACGGTAATGACTCTGTAAAATATTAGTTTGATCTTTTCGAACAACTGCAATTACTATACATAAAAATTGCACTGCAGTGTACAAAAACATTGACAACTGGTTTCTTTATTAATATCTAACAAGTAAAGTGATTGGCAGGACTATTACAACAGGTGGAAATGCATTATTCATCTGAACGTTTTGGCCAGAAACACCTGCCCTTCACTATCTATGCAGCCGAGGATATTCGTGATGGCTCTTGGATTTCAATGATGCACATCCCCGGCGTGACTGCCGCCGCCGCCGCCGCCGTCTTGCGGCGCGTCGCCGACACCGCCTGCGTCGCCGTAAACGCCGCGGGCGCACGATTGATGTGACGGGTGAGGCGCGGACGCTCTCCGCTGGTTTGTGCCAGCGGACCTATAAAGGCGGCGACCTGCCGCCTCCGCCGCCGCGTGGTTTCTACCAGCGCCCGCCGAAACATTTACGCGCGCTCACGCGGGGAAACTGGGTTACATATTGTCTCCGCGGTAAATATAAAGCACCGATGCGGTCCGCGGATTGTACGTTTTACGATCGCCCGCCGCGCGCGGCGCCTGCGAAGCGTCACCGCCCCGCTGCCCGCCACGCCCTCGCCCCCGCCATCTGCCCGCCCTCCCTCGCCATCTCCCTACTCACTCCCGCCATCTCCCCTCCTTCCCCCATCATCCGCCCTTCCTCCCTCGCTATCCTCCCATCCACCCATTTCCTCTTCTCCTCGCCATCCCTCCACCCACCCTCCCTCGTCATTTCCCCACTCTCCCTTGCCTTTCCCCACCCTTTATCGCCTCTTCCCTCCCTCCTTCGCCATCTCCCCCACCCTCCCTCGCCATCTCTCACACTCTCCCTCGCCATCTCCTCCACCCTCCCTCGCCATCTCCCCACCCTCCCTAATTTCCTCCACCCTCCCTCGCCATCTCCCCAACCTCCCTCATTTCCTACACCCTCCCTCGCCATCTCCCCAACCTCCCTTGCCGTTCACTCTGCCTTCCTCACCATCTCTCCATCGATCCACCCATCCTTCCCCGTTCTTCCCATCCTCTCTCCACTTTGCCCCACTCTCTTCCTGCCCTCGCCATTGGCCTTACCCTCGCTCCTCCTCATGCAATCACCCTCGCCATTGCCCTCGTGCCCACCACGGCATCCACGTCGGTCCTCATCCCTTAGTATTCACTCCCCCTTCCCCCCTCCCCCTCCACCGCACCGCCAAGCAGTTGTTTGTAGCGCCGACGCCAATCACAGGCACCAGTGTTTCGTCTCGCTGGGAGCCTGATCCTGGCGAATGCACATTTACTTTGTCGACCAGATTCTGTCTGACGTCTGGTGTCTTGAAGGAGAGAAGTTAGCCGGTACGTAACAAATTTTGTGAGGATGTAGTTTGATGATATTGATTTGCAAGCAACCATTGTGATTGCTCATTTCTAAGAAAAAATCGCTTTTCATGGGGGAGATACTTCAAAATTATGCCAAGTCTACAAGTTATGTACGTGTATTTTTAGTATCATATGATGTGCAAAGTATAATCTTTTCTTCGTCAGATTTAAGTGATGTAAGCCCCTATAAATTGTTCTGACAGTTTATCACTCGCAGTAATAATTCCCATTCAGAATATTTTTCATAAATGAACAAACGTCTAAGATTTTTATGTGATGTTTTCATGCCAATAAATTTATTGACAATTGCTATTATATAGTAATTTATTAGTAACATTTATTTGTTATTAATAAATTTCCACTAATTACTTATGTACAACTGATCACGTTCGATTCTTGTTATTCATTGGAGACAAAACATAATTTAGTGTTTCTTAAGATGAAAGATTTGTTGTTGAAAGGTAAATCATACCTGCGGTGAGGTAAGTGTCAAACAATTTAATTACTCATACAAATCCTTTTTAATACAATCACCAGTAAAAAGAAAAAAAATACACTGTACATGCAAGTGTGGCTAAACTAATAGGTTTGTCGCATCCCTATTTAAAGCACAAAATGTGAAGAAAACGGCAAAGAACAGATAAGCTATCGACCGAAGTATTGTAAAAGAAGTCCTAATAACTACAGGCAATTACCAGTCCAGCCCGCACCTCTCGGGGCAAAAAACGACGTAAAAAGCAGGAAAAAGCGCGCACGCCGGAAACGGCGCGACGCGGCCTGGCGCGTCGCGCGCGCGGACCCCGGCATACGGAGGCGATCGCGGCGCGGCGGCCGGCGGCGTCGGGGAATTTACGGCCGTTTATTTCGAGGCCATTGCTTGACAGCGATCATCGCCCGCCCGCGTGGCTTTCGTTTCCACGCTGACAATTGAACCTGCTGCCACCCGGAAAGCTGTGCCGCGGCTTGACGCGCGGCTGGTGACCCGCGGAGGGGCGCTGGGTGGGTCGCAAGATGGGATGCGCGAACTGAACCAGCCCCTAAAGGCCCCTCCCTGCACACGAGCGTTGCGCTGACGCGCGGAAAGTAACGCGAGTCGTGGAATAACGCTGTACTTTTTGAGAATCAGCACACGAGCGCTTTGATCGTTCCGTGTAAGATACTGTGGCGTCATGGAGAAAAACACACACACACATTTACAAGTATGTACCGGTTTATTTACACGTATGTACAATAACTAAATTCTGCTCCGAAATTACACACTTTTAAGTATTTTTCTGTGGATACCCCACATAGATAGGGAGGCCCCGCCTCCACTGACGCTTCTCCCGCGCCACTACCGTGACCTCGTCACCCGTGCAAGAGGCACGACACGCTCCAGCCTTGGAGTAAAGTTCTGCGCATCGCGCGAGTTTTCCAGAACAAAAACCCCCGTGTGAGCTCGTCGGCTCGATTTTATACCCAAAGTGTAGCCGTCACGTGGCCGTCCTTGGTGTAGGAAGGAGGCTCGCGTCTACCACGTGACCTTCCAGGTCAAGCTGGCGTCCACTTGGTGTAAATATATCCCAACGCCGGGGCGCCAAGGCTATTCAGCCCGCAGGTATGCGATACTTCCGCTCCTCCTCCCACCCACGGTCGCCAACGTGAGGCTACAATACAGTGGTAAATCTACGAAGCGTGTTACTGATTGCGCGTCAACATAACGCCCGTGTGTCACAGGATTTGTAAGTTCAACGGAAGGTTCATAGTAGGAAAGAAAATAGTACAACGATTCTTTTAAGTTACACCGCATTGGCAACATTGAAGAAAGCACAATACATTTTAGTGTATTAAAGTTACATGATACCAAAGTTACCAAGCCAATTTAATGACGCCAAAACTCAAAGATACATTACTTGGAAATTATCATCGCGTGATATGTCATTAGTTTAATACAATTTAATTTTTTCTTGATGATTGGGGAATCAACCTCTGGCGGTTCCATGTCGTCAATAATGCCAACTTCGACTTCCTGAGGTGTGGTTCGTTTTGAATATTTTGTGAGATGAGCCATGCGAGTAAAGTGTACACCTTTGATAAACTCCTGGTAGAGGAAGTGTGTGTCCAGGTGAGACTGTCGCTATTTTTGTAGGGAATCTGAGTTTATACACGTGTAGGAACTGTGCGGAAGAAATGGAAGAGGAATGTATGCCACGCTAACGTAACCGGGAAACGATTTCGGTTAGGAGAAAAGCAAATAGGTCTATTTTGTGCACTATATTTAATTC